>CM064880.1:44424889-44527059 GCA_003313485.2 Penstemon barbatus
GCCATACTATTTGATCCACTTGGTGGTCGACTACGTCAACGGTTAACCATCGCAGCTAACCCTTAAGTTCATTTAGCCTCGTTTTTCGATATGGACCCACGACTCGTGAGACATCCATATTTACTAGCGTTAAATCATGTCCAATACTCGTGAAGAGAAATAGTTCAATCCTAGACGCCCCACGACTCGTGAGACAGCGCCTAAAACCTTGCTATCCCCTCCCTTGGCACTAAACTCATGCATCGAGGCAATAGACATATTATCTTCCTATAGCTCGACCCACGACTCGTGAGACATCGAGATATATTCGTACAATATGCCTAAGACCTAGTAATTGGATAGGCTCGGACCATAGACACTATTCATATGCGCCCGTTATTCGATTTAATATTCTAATTGAATTTTAAGTTCAATTGGAGGTTTCTAAGTGTGCGAGGTCTCATCAGATTATGCTTATCTTGTTTACGTTTTCTATCCTAAGCATGCATCTCATACATCAAAGAATAATGTGCGAAAAAGTAAACATTCATCACCTAGCAAGATATGATTGGTCGATTGCCCATCCTATGCGATCCATCACGAGCCATGTGATGAATCAATTGGTCAGTCTAGGGTGAAAATTAAATGTCCTAACTATTACAATTTTAAACCCATACATCATGGGCCTTCTTGTAATATCCAGCTTGATTGGGCCTCCATGTAATGAATTGGGCCTCCATGTCCTTCAAGGTAAATGGGCCTCCATGTGGATCTCCAAGTCTTCATGAAGTCTTCTCGGCTCCAAGCCTAGTCTAAGTCTAATTTATAAAAATAAATGGTCCTATTCTATTACATTTGTTTGCGCAAGCAAGGGCACCAATCAGGCCCATTTAATTACAACCCAAAATTAAATAAACCAAAAACTACACAGGGCTTAAGGGCAAAATCGACCAATCCACATATTCACTCAAGAACATGCATAAATTCACATAAGGGCAAAAATGTAAATTTACCGGCTCCATTAATTTTAATTCATAAAATTTATCCAAGTCAATTAATTTTGAATTAACAATTAACCTCTAAGATTAATTAGCTCTTACTTGGGCTCCAAGTAATCTACAAATCCCATCTTGATTAAGATTGGTTAATTAAGGTAATCTAAATCTCTAAGATTCTTACCTTATCCAAAACTCTAAGTTTCCCAATATTCCTAAATCTCCAAGATTCTCAAGATAATCCTATTTTGATTAGATTAGTTTAATTAAGGTAGTGATTAATTCTAACAGAATAACTACCTTATCCAAAAACTCCAAGTTTCCTAATCTTCTAAAATTCTCCAAGATTTTCAGGACATCCAAAATAGGCAGAATTAGAGTCCAACTAGAAATCAACCAGACGAGGCCAATCTCGGACTGCCACGTAGGACAGCCCACGCGCGACCACCAAGGCGGCGCGTGAGCTGCCTGCGGCAGCAGCCGCTGCACGCGGCTGCGTGCGGCAGCGAGCAGCCGCGCACAGCAGCGCGCAAACAGCAGCCAGAAGGCTGCTGCTGCGCGCGGCGTGTGCGGCCAGCGTGCTGCCAGCACGCTGCCGTTGGCAGCGGCTTGCGGTGGCCGCCCAGCCGCGGTGCGCTGCCGCGCACCGCCGCGTGCCACCGCGAGTCGGATCTAATAAAAAAAAATTTTTTTTGTTTCTTCGATTACCCACAGATTTAATTCAACAAACCCAGTCAATTAAATCCTTAATTCAAAATAACATCAACATGATAAAATTTTCGAATCCTAAATTAAACATTAACTCCAAGTTAATTATAAAGTCCTAAAACATGCAAAGTAATAGAACTAGCCACATAAATCAAACATATGATTTAATAAACACAGAATTTGCAAATTCATATATATACAAAGCCTAGAGTTGGCTCTGATACCACTGTTGGGATTCGGTAAGAAAAACAGCCCTAGGCACAGCGGAATATAAAAAATTTTCTAGGGCCTCTTAAAGAATCTTGCCAGGATATTCTCTAGTTGTATATATATAAATATAAATAAATGACAGTATAAGTTTTCTCGTTTATACCTGTCTCCTTGCAAATCCTAGGCTAGCAATATGAGCTCTGAACTCTGACCCCGGTTGATCGACCCACACCTTTTGGTAGCGCCCCACGTATTGCGCCTCTACGAGTTGATACACCACAATATCACGAAAATTAATATACCTAATCGACTAGAACATAGGCTATATTAATATCTAGGTTTTAGGAACGATTTGGGAACAAAAACGAAGACGAAAAAATTCTTCCACAGGGAAGAACAGTTCGGCCGATCTGGTAGGGAGAGGGAGAGAGAATTTTTCTTTGCTCAATTTTTGCTTAAGGAGTTGTGTGAAAAAATAACTAGAAGAAAGCTATTTATAGTTTTCTTTCTATCCTAGTCCTATTAGGACTAGGTCTTCTCTCTCCTACATGGGCCATGGCCTTCTTTAATTAGAAGACTAAGTCCTCTAATTAATTCATGGCCCATATTAATTAATCTTTCAGGGCTTTATTTAATCTCCCAATTAAATAGCCCAATTAATTAAATCATCTCCCAATTAATTAATTAAACTCCAAGTCTAATTAAATTAATTATTCCATTAATTAATTAAATCCTAATTAATTAATTTACTCATAAATTAAATTCCAATTTAATTTATAATCTTGATCCAATTCCAATTGGATCCATTTTTGTTCCATATGGGTCGACCCAGTCGACCCACCCATTTAATCGACCCAGTCGATTTTGACCCAGTCGACCCAGTCGACTGGTTCGTTCTTGTTTCCTCGCTTTCGCTACTTGTGTATTGTGTATGCCCCCGTAAGTTCACCACATAATTGGCCGTGGGTTGTAATTAAATATTATTTAATTACTCGAGCAATTAATACTCTAAATTAATCGAACACTCTGTCGATTAATCATTCCAAAATTAGCACCCCTGCTAATTTGGGAATTCTCCCACACTCCACGGTCGATGTCCAGTCACAAGCCCATGGAGCCCAATTACTGGTGAATTAATTCAGTGAACCTTTTATCATTTACAATTTCCATATACGACAAAATCTCTCCATCGATCAATCTCCCAGTCGAGACTTAAGGGTATGGTATTTTATCGGATTCCCTTTTCTTTTGTCTTGACCTTATGTACTCTGGTCTTGAAATAAATTCTCTTTGACTTAATCTTTATGAGCTACTTACATAAAGTCGTCAGGTACCTTGGCCAAGGATTTTTACCAGAATTAATTTCTCACAGAAATCCATAGGAGAATTTCCCAACCTATCAAGTCGGGTCAATGGATCCTTTGTTGATGATATGAATCTGCATACGAGTTCCTCTATACCCAACATGAGTCCACAGAGACTTTCTGGTTATCCCCAGTCAGTCGGAACTCATATCAAAGTATAGATGTTCTCGCACCAGATAAACCCTATCATCTCAAGTTGTTAGGGATCGTTCCTCGTATACTATTGTAAATTGGAATAACTTCAACCCCGATATGCGACTACCGCTTCCATGGTGAGTTATTTCCTAATTGGGGTATTCAGTGCACTTGCCATCCCAGCAAGCCACCCACTTATGTGTATCGACTATCCCAGTCACGCTCGTGGACCCCAGCGTCCTCCAGTTCATCGGAGAATACACAACAGTGAGAGTCTAACCGAATCCAACGATGTCCTATCTCGATTGGATTCTACGACTCTTGAATATGTTCTAGATCACGGCCTTAGAGATCAGTCCACGGGTTGTCCCATAGCCCTGTGATCTAAGGACTTCTATCCTTATGCGTAGACAAATATTACATAAGATAAAGTTGACCATTTAATAAAAGTGCATTTATTAATCTAAATTGAATAGTTCCTCATTAATTACAATTAATGCTAGCCATACAGCTGGCTTGCAGGACACTATTTCTATCATTGCGAAATCCTTAAATTAAAAGAAAATCAGATAAAGTATCATACCATGCTCTTGGAGCCTGTTTTAGTCCATAGAGAGCTTTCTTCAGACGATACACCTTGTCTTCTTCTTGATAGACTTCAAAACCAGGTGGTTGTTCAACGTATACTTCTTCTTGCAATTCTCCATTGAGAAAAGCTGATTTCACATCCATCTGATAGACGGTGAAATTCTTGTGAGCAGCATAGGCAAGAAAGAGTCTGATTGCCTCTAGCTTTGCTACTGGTACAAACGTTTCATCAAAGTCAATGCCTTCTTCTTGGCAGTAACCTTTGGCCACTAGTCTTGCTTTGTTTCTGGTGACTTCACCATCTTCATTCATCTTATTTCTGAATACCCACTTAGTGCCAATGACTCTTTGATGACTTGGTCTAGGAACTAAGTACCAGACTTCATTCCTTTCAAATTGATTTAGCTCTTCTTGCATAGCTTCAATCCAGTTGGAGTCACTAAGAGCTTCTTCAATCTGTTTAGGCTCAATTTGAGATAGAAAACTAGCAAACATAGCATCTTGTGCAGCAGCTCTTCTTGTTTTCACTCTGTCTAACGGATCACCAATCACTAACTCTGGTGGGTGATTTCTGAGCCATCTGAGATCAGGTTGCAAATCATAATGTTGTCCTTTGTCTTGATCTTGCAACACTACTGTTGGAGATCCAGTAGTAGTCTGTTGAACATTTGTTGTCTGTTTAACAGTCTCTGGTCTATCAGCTGTTTGCAACTCGTCTGTTAGACAATCAGCACTGTGATTTTGAACAGCACTTGAGTTATCAGCTGGGTTGAGATCAGGCAGTATGATGGGAACATCAAATACTACATGAATGGATTCCTCTATTAGTAATGTTCTTTTATTAAAGACTCTATAAGCTTTACTAACAGTAGAGTATCCTACAAAGACAGCTTCATCAGCCTTTTCTGCAAATGCAGTAAGGTGATTTTTACCATTATTTAAAACATAGCATTTACAACCAAAAATCTTAAAGTAATAAATGTTTGGCTTCCTGTTGTTCCAAACTTCATATGGAGTCTTGTTTTGGTGCTTGTTGATCATGCATCTGTTTTGGGTAAAACATGCTGTGTTTGTTGCTTCTGCCCAAAATCTTTGAGGCAGCTTAGCTTCAGCTATCATGGTTCTGACAGCTTCCTTCAGTGTTCTGTTTCTCCTTTCAGCAACACCATTTTGTTGTGGGGTTCTAGCAGCTGAATACTCATGATGCATTCCTTTAATATTACAATACTCTTCAACAGTAGAGTTTGTAAACTCTGTCCCTCTATATGATCTGATCTTCAATATCTTTATGCTTTTCTCATTCTGGATCAGTTCCATCATATTAGTAAGATGTTCCTTGGTTTCACTTTTCTTCTTCATGAAAATCACCCAAGTATATCTTGAATAGTCATCCACAACAGCTAGGCAGTATTTCTTTCCACCATTGCTGACTGGATCAATGGGTCCAAATAAGTCCATGTGTAGCAGCTCCAATATTCTTCCAGAAGATTGATGCTTCTTGCTTTTGAACGATGACTTGATTTGTTTACCCTTCTGACAGGCGTCACATAGCTTGTCTTTGCTCATGACTATTTTTGGAATTCCTTCTACCAGATTATTTTTGATAAGTCTGTTGATGGTCTTGAAATTCACATGATTCATTCTTTTGTGCCATAGCCAACTAACTTCACTTGGTGTAGAGGCCACCAAACAAACATTTGAATTCTTGTCAGCAGAATTCCAGTCGACTATGTAGATATTTCCTTGTCGTCTTCCAGATAAAATTACCTTCTTTGTACCAATCTGTTCAACGTAGCACTTATCTGTTGAGAAGATGACTGAATATCCTTTGTCACAAAATTGACTTATGCTTAGCAGATTATATTTGAGGCCTTTGACATATGAGACGTCAGATATCTCTATGTTTCCTCTGATTAGTTTCCCTTTAGCTTTAATTTTGCCTTCTTTGCTGTCCCCAAAAGTAACCTTTGGACCATCCACAGCAACTGCATCAGTCAGCACATGTATGTTTCCACACATGTGTCTTGAACAGCCACTGTTCAAGTACCAGATTTTCTCTACTTTACTCCTACTCCTAATCCTAACCTACAAAACAAAATAAAATTGTTTTATGTACCCTTATTGAGAGGGTCCTGAAGGATTAGTTCCACCTTTGACAACCCAAGATGATGAAGTCTTAGGCTTCTTAGGTTTCTGAGTTTCAACAGGAGTATGAACAGCTTTGCCTTTACCACGTTCATCAGATTTGTCATATTGTTGATGATCAGCATGATAAGGATAATGTTCAAATGCAGAGTAAGATGCATGATAAGGAGGATATGCATGCATTGGATGAGCAGGATATGGTGCATAGTAAGTTGGAAATTGAGGTGCATGATACATAGGATGATATGCAGCAGGTTGCACATAATAAGACTCATTTCCATACCAAGCATTTTGATTTTTCTTATTCTTATGCTTCTTTGGTTTACTACTTGCTTGCTCATTAACAGACGACTTAGCTTTATCACTAGTCTGATTAGTTTTAGCCTTATCAGAGGACTTCCTAGGACTCTTCTGTTTAGGCTTACTAGTCTGTTTTCCTACACTAGGCTCTTTGCTCTTTTTAGCCTTAGGAGTTTTCTTCTCCTTTAATACTTTCTCAGGTGAAGCAGGTCTAGCAGTTTGAACATACAAGATGACCTTACTATTGTCAGCAGATATAAATTTCTCAGTATGATTCAATTCTTGCTTATCCTGTTCTAAAGGTGTCTTCTGCTTACTAGACATGTGAGTGGATGCAACAGATGACTTCTCATGAGACTCAATGACTTTTTCAAGCTCCATGATTTTTCCTTTATGTACTTCACATTCAGCTTTCAGAGACTCATGTTCTTGCTCAAGCTGTTTATATTCAGCTGATTCTCTTGGCTTTTCAGCTTTAAGTTTCAGTGAACTGTTTTGCTCTTTTAGCAATATCATCTCTTCCTTAAGCTTTTTAAATGCATCAGCAATGCTAGTATTGTTGAGCATCATTTGTTCAAATGAATTAAATAATTCATTGTCAAGAGGAGTTACCTCATCCTCAGAGTCATCAGATTCCTTAGCCATCATACAAAGAAGGGCAGGGCTCTCTTCATCAGAAGACTCTTCATCAGAAGTGTCAGAATCTGAATCAGATGAGTAAACGGCAGCTGGCTTTTCTGCTTCTGCTACCATTGCCTTAGCTTTCTGATGCTTTCTTTCTTTTCTGATTCTCTTTTCTTCTTCAGTATACTTCTCAGCTTTAGGATATGGGCAGTCTCTAATGAAATGGCCCAGTTTCCTGCAATTATAGCACATCATCTTAGATTTATAAGAATCCTTATCCTGAGAAGAGGAAGTAGGGTTAGAAGTAGAAGCATTGTTATATTTGTTCTTCATTTTTCGTCTGTAGAACTTTTTGAAGTTGTTCATCAGCAATGCAACGTCTCCAGCAGTGTACTCCTTTTTGTTGAGTATTGTGGCTTCATCAGATGAGTCCACGTCTTTGCTTTTGTGAGCTGGCCTTCTTGGATTTTCAGCAGCAACAAGTGCAGCTGTGGGACTTGAAGTTGAGGTTTCTTCAACACCCATTCTTGGCAGTTTATACTCATACGCCTTGAGTACGGAGAACAGCTCTGTGAGAGAGATCTTTCCCAAATCTCTTGATTCTTCCATTGCTGTCGCCTTCATGTTGAACTTGGGAGGCAGGGCCTTCAGAACTCTGACGGTGATTTCCTTGTCAGTGAAGGTTTTTCCCAGCTTTAGAACTTCATTCAATGTTCTGGTAAACCTGGTATCCATCTGATCAATGGTCTCTCCAGATTTCATCTTGAAGTTGTCCAGCTTTTCCAAGGTAACACTGAGCTGATGCTCTTTGATGGCGTCGTTTCCTTTGCTCATATCACGAACTTTGTCCCACATCTCCTTTGCAGTTTTGCAATGTTTGACTTTGTCAAACCGATCATTGTCCAGGGCTTTGGTCATGATGAAACGGCCAACTTTATCCAGATTGAACAGCTTTATCTCTTCGGCTGTCATCTCTGTCAGATCTTTTTCCACCACCAGTTCAGCTTCGTCAACTATAATGGTCTTGGTGAATTTGAATGGACCTTTAATGATACATGTGTACATGTTGTCATTATAAGCAGCAAGGAAAATCTCCATTCTGATTTTCCAATCTTCAAACGACATACAAGCGATGTGGGGAACATGGCCGATACAGTCCATTTTTCAAAAAGTTTTGATTTTTCAAAAAAAATGCTCTTTTGAAAAAGTTTTGAAAACCTTTGAAAAACACTTGGATCAAGCTCGTTGATCAGGCAGCTGATTCTAATGAACCACCTGCTCTGATACCACTTGTTGGTCCCAAGTGGTCAGAAGAGGTTTAGAGGGGGGGGGGGGGGGGGTTGAATAAACCTCTTTAAAATTTTCTTCCAATTTTAACTTTAAAACTTTTTCTCTAACTGAGCAGACTAAGCTGATCAGAGTAGTAAGTTACAATTCTGTTCGCGAACAAATCTTTGAACAGCTTTGTTGACCACTCGTCTGATAGTTACTTAGCTGATTTTGTTGAAATCAGTTTTAATACTTAGAGTACTTGCAGCGGATTCTTCAAAGTGTTTTTCACAAGTAATCTTAGTAGTTTGAAAGATGTTTCCCCAGTTTTGTAAACTCCTTTTAAACTCCTTTTCAAACAGTTAAGTTTATGTGTTTTATGCAGCTGAAAATATGCAAGTAAAATGCAAATAAAAACACAAGCAATTTTTATAGTGGTTATATGGATTTGAATATCCTTTAGTCCACTCTTCCAAGTCACAAAGATCTTGGGTTATACTAAAAACACACAGTAATCAGTATACTCTGCTTACGCCTTACAACAAATGAACAGGTCGTAAGTTCGCAGTAAGAAATCACAAAGAATCCTACTCTCTGAAGTAATATCACTCACTAAGATGGATATCTACTTCTCACAACACTCAGTGTTTACAAATTCACTCAGAAGATGTATTTGGCTTGATTCTTCAACTCTGCTTTTGTCAACAAATGACTAAGCTGATGAGTGAGCTGTTCTTGAGACTTAAAGAATTCTGCTTCGAAAATTTCTCAGAGATTGTGTTGCTTGTTTCTTCTTCGTCTCTTTCAGCTATTTATACTTGAGGATTGAAAAGTGTCCGTTGAAGAGAGACAAGATTCAAATTCCTCGAGTACTGGTCCTTAAAATCCGCGAACGGCTCTTTTGCAGTCTGTCCGTACTGTGAACAGTACTATTCTGCAGGCAGCATTAAATGCACCCAGCTGATGCGAAGCGTTTCTTCAATCATTTGTCTTTATTAACCTTGTACTTCAGCATTTATTACTCCAAGGGATATTTATTACCGTTGGGAAGACTTTATGATCCATTCCACTTGGCTGACGGAATTGCAAGTCTGATGGCGAACTCGGCTGATCTCAAACTTGAACAAATCTGATTCGAGTCGGCTGATCTTCATCAGTCTGATAACTTTTCTTCAGCAGATCAAAAGTCTTGGACCTTGAAACTTTGACTCTTCTGATGTCTTCTTTACTTGGTCAAAATTCCTTGATAAGTTTATCAGCTAAGTTACTCCATACTTAGCCAAATATGAAGTTTTGGAATGCATCAAAACCTCTTATCAAACTTCCTTTAGTGCCTTCATCTTCATCCTTATCCAACACTCTATGAATTGGTGGAAATATTCGGGTTCGAGCCAATTTTAGTCGGGTCGAGCCATTTGGCAAGCCCGACTCAATTGACAGTCTTATAAACACCATGAAAATCACAATTGACCAAACATAATTTTTATATCTGGTGTCAAACACTTAAAAAATCGCAATAAAAGTGCTTCCACGGCTGGGCCAAACTCACCAGTAATATCATCGTAGATATTCCCAAGATAGCTTGATGAGGAAGAGGATTTTCCATTGCCTTCCGACATGCAATCGCCTTCGAGGATAATATTGCTTCATCCATGAGATATACCGAATTCCGCCGCATCCACAATGATTTTAACAAAAAAGAATGGAGAAGGTTTCCATTACAAGAGGTTGTTCAACAATTTGCATAAAACACAGAAGCTATCGTCCAAAAAAAATATCAGCATGATTCAAAACTTCCATGGGCATCCAACACTTTGATTCAAACATCAGCAAGTTTCGTGCATACCAAATAAACTAACATATTATAGAAAATATAATCCCAGCACTTTTCTATCACTCTTAATACGGACCTTTTCAAACCAATCGACAACATTCTTCTCAGACCCATCTATTTACTCGAGAATGACATATATATTATTTAGAAATCTGATTTCTTGGTATCAAATAATTATGTCTGAGTTGATTTCTTGTTTGAATTTGGATTCTTGTTATCCGGAGGAGCATTATTTTCCTACGCTTTTGTCGATTCAGGATCCGAATAAGTGCACTCAGTTTACACTGACTAATGTTAATTGGACTGGTAGCGTTAATGGACATCCGCATACTTATCACCCTTCTGAACTGTCTCCTCAGCTTATTTACAACCTTAGGGAGTCTAATTCCAGTTATTCACACATGTTTGCTCGTAAAGTTTCGCCTGATTGCTTGAACCCTTTGACGGAAATCGCGGAATCTGTTATTTTCAAGGACTGATGCATCTTTGCCTCTCTGCTGGTTAGTTAAAATACTTCCTTTTTTTATTACTACTTGTTATTTAAAAGATGTTGTCTTTTGTTAATACGGTGGGTAATCTAGGTGTGTGATGGAGTTTGTGGTCTCTTTTCGTAATTGATTATCTTTTTGGATTGTTCTTGATGCTTTGTCAACAAGCTGAATAGACGAGTAAATAGACGAGTCTTCGACCTGTTTTGGCAGTCAAAACTAAATTTCAATAGCAATTTGTCAACAAATGCAGGCAGGAATATATTATCCCAAATAATTTTTTATATTCTTGCTCAAATCAACTTGGTAGAACCAAAAACAAAAACATTTGTATAATTAATTAGTTCATCACACTTTTAGAGTTAATTTGGTCAATTCAGTGTTGAGCAAAATTTTCCCAACAAATTGTGATGTTTCTCATTTTTTCTTTTTTTTTTCCCCTCTTAGCTTGTTTAATAATCATAAACAAGACAACACCACAATACTTCCTTTAATAATTTTGAAGTTGCATATAAACTTAAATTCATTTGAGATATAGCACGACTTCTTATACAATCAACACAACCTATGCTTATGCTATTTGAATTAAAACTATTGAACGCCAAAGTTTAAGTCCAACGTACTTATAAACTATTGTTCAAGAATTAAAACTATAAATTATATTTAATTTTTATAAAATAATCCCATCTTAAAAACGATTATTTTATCTTAAAAAAAATTAAATTTGATTTAACATAAGAAATTTTTCTCTCACTCAATTTATCTTACATAATAAATTTAATTTAACATAAAATAGCATACCTTACATTATTTCTCTTCTTTAATAGTCTCTAACAAAAAACTACAACTTTCTAAAAGGAACAAAAGACAAAAACACTCCATGCTTTGTCTAACTCCCAAAAAACTCTCTGTCTTATTTTAAATCTCCAAAATCCCCCTATATTTTATTTTAAATACCACACTCAACTCAAGTATAATTTTACTTTTGAGGATAATATTGCTCCATCCATGAGATATACCAAATTCTACATCCATTGTTGCCATAGCTTCCGATGTTTCATGTTGAAGAGGAAGTTCGATAGTTTGGATGTCCATGCAAAAACAGTTCCACTCGAATCTCTTGCAATGATGCCTATGCCGCAACAGTTGCTATTTCGATCCAAGGCTGCATCCACATTAATTTTAACAATGGAGAAGGTTTCCATTACAGGAGGTTGTTCTGTTGGTTTTTTATGGGTATTAACCCAATTGGATTGAGCTCAATTGGTGTTAAGCTCATAAAATAGAAATGAATGAAAATTATAGAGAAAAATACTTTCACCTCACATGGAGGAAATTAAAAGAGTTTTTCTCATTTATAATGCAAAAAATTGGATAAGGGTAGGGTCCCTTGGGGGTATCAAGTTTTATGAAGGAGAAGGCATGCATGACAATGGTTTCCCACACGCGCGCCGTCGTCGTTTGACTGATCGGCTGGCTTGGCTCGGCACGGTCCAGGCTCGGGTTTGGGTTGGATTGGGATTGGGCTTGGGCTTCAACATAATATTATTTTTTTGGACAAAATTTAATTAATGTTTCGGCCTAAAACTATGCCCAATTACTAAATCCATACAAATTAAATCAATGTGGCAGATCCGGTTGACCCGAATAAGATCGGTGCGGTTGACCCGTTTGCTTTAAAAGATCCGCGCGCCAATTTTGAATGGATTGTAAATCGAACCGGTTGCACCTGTTCGGACCGAACCAATGTTAATGGTTTAATTCGAAAAGTCATGTCTCTCCAGCAACACCTTTTCTGCAGCTATAAATAGAAGGAGAATCTGGTCAATTCTCTCATCCCATTTTCTAGTAATCAAAAGCAGAATCATATCTTTCTTCTCTCTATATTCTTCTCTTAATATATGTTAAATATTCTATTTGTTAAAGTTCGTTGTGGACTTGTTCTTTGTACAAAGAAACAAGTATCCGACTGTTGTATCTTGAGAGACTATTGGGACGAACTGTTGCACATTTGATAGCCCAGAAATATTATCTTAAGGACATTGCATTAGCAAGCCTCAGTCAATTTTCCGTTTCAGAATTATTTCAATAAGTGCACTGTTATTAAAACTCTAATTTTGTTTATTCTGCGAGAATAAACTATATTAAGAATTATAATTAAAGTTAATTATAAATAATTATTTTGTTGGAATAATTTACTATAGTTTTTATAATATAAAGTATTTTATAATATTTTATAAATAATTATTCTGTGAGAATAATTTACTATAGTACTTAGAATTTAGAATTATAAAATATTCTATAATATTTTATATACACATTTTATTTTAAACATTTAACAACATTTAACAACATGTTCAACGATTTGCATAAAACACCGAAGGTATCGGCCAAAAAAACTCTCAGCAAGTTTCGTGCATACCAAATAAACCAACATATTATAGCAAATATAATCCCAGCACTTTTCTATCACTCTTAATACGGATTGTTCAAACCAATCAACAACATTCTACTCAGACCGTTTGTTTACTCGAGAATGACATATTATTTAGCAATTTGATTCCTTGCCTCCTTGGTATCAAATAATTATGTTTGAGTTGATTTTTAAATTTTGGGAAGAAAATATATTCATAAAAATCAGGAATCATTCCATGAAAATATAAGAATATGAACCCAAGGGGGCCGTTTGATAGAGTGTATGAGATTAAAGTGGATTAGATTGAAGTCGGATTGAATGTCATATTAAAAATACATAAGGTAGATTTGATTGAGTCATATTACATTAAATCAATCTACCGTAATATGTTTTGTAGAGTTATGAGTTTAGACATATATTTATATATTTTCATTACTTAATTTAACATATTATGTTAGTTAAGATATATCAATTCATCGAAGCCATTTGTTTAATATGTATAACAGTATGAGGTGATCAATATTTGTTCAGTATTTTAGTCTGAATGCCTCCATGTTAATTGTAAATTGATATAAATTTTAATTTGTGATTTATTTATGTAGAATGTGTTTCCATTTTTTAAGAGATTTGAGAAGAATTTATGATATTTAATGATATGTTAAAAAAGAAATATACAAATTTGAGGTTATAAGTGACATTTTACCTAATCATATTCACACGGATTAACTAATCCACCCATGTTTAGGTGGATTATAATCTAGCCTTGATACCGGGTTATAAGAATTTAATCCATTTGACCCTGTATTAATGCAATAACACAAAACGTAGTATTAACTCATATTAACTCATGTAATATATGACATAATACCCCTTATTCAATCCTACCAAACAGCTCCCTATTGTATTATGATTCATTCCACAAGGGATTTGATACCAAAAATGAGAAAGACATTCTTGCCCTATTTTATTTCTTCCTACCAAAATAAGAAAGGCATTCTTGCCCAGTTTTTTTCTTCCACGCATTTATTCTTTTTCTCTCTCTCACGCTTTCTCCTTCTCACCACTCCATTTCATTGATATATTTATCAAAAAAAATTTGTTTCAAATTAGTTGGCATGTTTGATTTTTCAAAATAAATTTTTCTTTCAATTTTGCCCTTTTCTCTCCTTGGAGTTGGGAAATTCAATAATCATCACTCACTAATAAAAAAATTAAAAAATTAGTCATCATTATAAAGGATATTTGAGACATTTTACCATTAAAAAATGTAATGATAATGTTTCTTAATCTGTGTGAAAAATAAAAATATGTCAATAATTTTTTTTTGTTTCTCAAGGGTTTAATTCCTTTCGAAGTTCGTAGGGCATATAAAGTGAGAACCTCTCCCAATAGAAATTTGAACTTAAGTCTGCTGCTTTATAATGTCTAATCTCTTCCCATTGGAGAAATATGTCAATGATTACGAAACCGAGAGAGTGTAAAATTGTAGGAATATTAATTTGGTCAAGGGCCCAAATTGCTTACGTGTAAGGATATTTTTGTGAAATTTATGAATATGGATTTCATCGTTCCGAACAACCAAACGGATAGTCAAAACAATCATAAACCGCAAACGGGATACATGATAAGAATAAGAGCCCATACCAATCGCCAGAATGAGCAGTGGGCAAAAGAGCATGTGTCAATTTCATAGGCTTCTCGAAAGAATGAAGTACTAATTGACATATTTGTTATATTTTTATATTTATATTAATTAGTATATTTGGGTTTTCAATTTAATTTTTTTCAATTTTGCTCCTCTCTTATATTTATGTGGAGAAGCTCAAGAGTCATTAATAAAAATGATGAAAGGTATTTTTGACATTTTATCATATAAAAGTGGTTAATCGGGAGATTTCTTAATCTGTGTAAATATTAATAATATGTCAATTAATATGAACCGGAGGGAGTAATTATTATCGATGTAACTACGATCTACACGTTACATGTCGGTGGATTAAATGATATTTTTGTCACTAAATAATTATGATGCACTTTTACATTACTTAGTTTTTCTTTTCAGAAAAGAATTATCTTATAAGTTTATCTCTTAATTCTAAAAATAATTTTATTTTAAAAAAATGAGCATATGTATCAAAAATTTTTAAATAAATATTATTTTGATTCGACATAAAATAATTTATAATTTATTCCACTTATCTCACACAATAAATTTAATTATAAAATAAAATTCAAAATATCTTCCACTTTATTTCTCATTTTTTAATAATCTTTAAAAGAATACAATTCCTTAAAAGATAAATCTATTATACATTTCATATCAAAAAATTTATAAAAAAATAACTTTTTCTCGAATACGCTAAAACCAAAAATAACTCAAAAATCATCCTAATTTTTACACTACTATCTGAAATCGAAACAAACGGTCCCTAAAAATTTCTTACATTATCTTAACGAATAGTATATCACTATTTCTCTCAACATCTCTGGCGAATTGGCCACCTAATTGCTCCCATAAAATAAATTAATTATAAAAAGAATATTTAAATCCAACCAACCAGAAAAGAACAGAATGAAACGTTTCTCATAGGGGTTCCCCTTTACATCCATGATTTATATTTGTCAAAAGGTACTACATATTTTCTTTCTACTCCAAAAAAGCTTTTAATTTCTGTTTTCCCAATTTCAGCTAAGGCACGTTTATTATACATGTATGTATGTAATCAAGTGTGATTTCTCTGCATACTTCACGTTGATTCTGTTGTAATGGTATGATTTATTTCTCCATTAATGTCAATTATCGATAAGATTGTTATAGCTTCAATTTTATCATTGCTTCGGACCTAATCATACCTTAATATTATGATTTGACTTTTCTGGATTGAGGTTTTGTTTTTTATTGAATTATTATGATTTGTCCTTTTCTGAATTGAGGTTATGTTTGTTATTGAATTACTATGATTTGTCTTTTCTGAATTGAGGTTTTGTTTGTTATTGATTTACAATTGTTGTTAAAGGATGGAGATTCTTGAAGATATATTCGAATTCTTGTTAACCTTTGACTAACTTGCTAGAAAATAATTAAGAGATTGAAGATTAGAAGGATGTATACTACTTACATAGATAATGTACCAAAATTGGTACACACGCCAGCAATTTTTATATGGATTTCACGGTTTTTCATTTGTTTATTAGATGGATTGGTCTGTTCACTTTGTTAATCATTGACATGAGGAGATTAAATAACTATCGTAATGAAAATTCTTTTCAAACAAACTATGATTGGTTGGGGTGTGTAATTTTTTCTTTTTTCTTTTTGTATCTTTAAAATAGCATGGAATGTCAATTACTTGTAGTTCATCTGTCCTTTCTTTGTTTTGGTAATGACAACAATTCTTGTAAATGTTTGATTTCACATTTCAGGTTGGTGTTCACGTCATGGATAGCAATTGAAGTAGAACTTAACAACATTTGAACTAATGCAATCTAATTTAAACGCCAGGCGCTAACCAATTAATCATTCATTTCCTGCTACAGATCACTGCTCGAAAGCCTGAAGTTCAGTTCTTGTTTAGGTGCTGACATGTGAAATTTAATTGACAAGGAAGATAAAACATTTCTTAGATATTAAGAAGGCTTCACAGTTATTGCTGACACCAACTGGATATGAAATACCAAAAGATGTGGTCTATATATCTTCTTCTAAATAAACTTTTGAAAGCAGATGAAGGAAATTTTGAAGAATCAGCTGGAAATTCTGTTTTATCCTACTTTGTTGAAGTAAGTTTGACGATTCTTCATCTATCTTGTCATTTGATATGTTTTTTCATTAAGATGTTGCTGGCCTATAATTCAGTTTTACCAACTTTTTATAGGTCTAATTTCACGTAAAGTATGTGTCTATATATATGTAGTAGTTGTATATAAATTTTTTCTTTCTCTCTGTCAATTGATGTATGTTATGATGCTAGGTACCTCATATAAACCAACAACGCACATGGGATTGTGGTCTTGCCTGTGTTCTAATGGTTTTGAGAGCTCTTGGAGTCCATGACTGTGATATTCAAGAACTGGGAGAGCTCTGTTCTACAACAAGGTATGTATGGACATGAACATTTAATGATACGATCATACGTGACAACACTCCATAGACTCCATTGTTATACTTAACATGAAAGGGGCTCCTATATGTAACATTTTGTCTTTTTTAGATTCTTTTTTCCAATTATTTTCTTCTTAGTTACCTATGAAATATATGGGAAAATTCTGCACTTTGACTTGACTAATGAGAAAATAACTCTTGGATAACCTATTGCATGCTAGATGGTTGAAAACATCTCTTTTGTTTGACATTAGATTCTTACAAGTAAGGAGATTCATATTAGAAATGAAGTGTCTAAGCTTGTCTTTAGAAATCATGTACTTCTGGTGGAGCTTGTTAGATGTTGGTGTTGCTATTCCTTTATTAAAAGAATGCTTCTACCTTTAACGAAATCAACTTTATGGAAGTGAACAATTTTTAGGATATTTCTACGTGTAAGTCGTAACCTTATCTTGGTAATTTTTTATATTCACCAACTTCAGAAAATGTTGTTCTTAAGCTATGTAGCTCACCCCCAATTAGCTTGTCTCTTGTAGCAAGAGACGTTAGGCAGTGAGATTGTCTGTGATAGGACAAATATTAATTGGGTGAAGAAAACAGTATGGGGTGTCTGACCAGAAATCCCAAACTGATATTGCCTCGTAAGGGGATTGTGTCCTCCTTATTCCACCTGGACAGGGTTTGTTTGGATCGTAGCTAAGCCTAAATATGGTATATCAGTCAGGAAGAAGTCCTAGTGACCTTAGGAAGCCTTCCATCTGCTTTGTTGTGTCCAGTGCAGAACCTCAGAACTATGGAAATGAAATTGAAATGTCTTTCAGGATCCTATTCCTTCCATTACTTAGCTTATCAGCATGGTGGACTGCGACCAAATAGGATTCTACGTCCTGAAATTCTTCCCAAATATGGATTTTTTGCCTGGTTAATATTACCAAGAATCTCCAATATAATATAGGTATTATATTTTGAATTTTCCAGGAGCAAGAACTCCTCTAATATTCTGACATGTAAATATAGGAAAATGTAGCAAAAAAATGGGATATAGCTATAGATTAAAGCTATATGGTATCATATTAGATCTCTATGAATTGGTGGAAATCTTCAAGACAATTCTACTTAGCTTGTTTATCTCTTTCTTTATGGAGCTCTACTAGGGAGAGACTTCACAAACATCTTTTCTTGACATAAATGGCTGGGGAGAAAATATAGGGTTTGTATATGATGTTTGTTATATTGTCTCCATGCATGTAATTGTGCTACAACATATCTGCAACTATGTGCCTACTACTTTTTCATTGTGTTCATTTTAGTGCCAAGCTGTATTTCAAGAGTTTATTGTACCAGTTATATGAAATTGATACAGATTATCATTACGGCAAATTAATACAAAAAGCTAGGTAGATTCGAATATTTTATCTGATAGCCTATCATACTGTTTCTGTTTCAGTATTTGGACTGTTGATTTAGCGTATTTGCTGCAGAAATTTTCTGTAAGCTTTACCTACTGCACAGTTACATTAGGAGCCAACCCAGATTTTTCTGTCGAGACATTTTACAAGGTAAACATCCTTTCTCTTGAAAATATTTTTATATTTAGATTAGCTATATGCATTTAAGTTAATATCTTGTGATTCACTTTAAATAGCATTAGCTTGTTGCTTCATTGATTGCATTATCGACATTTTGATCATAAATATATAGTTAGTTGCACTTGCCTTTACAACAGAGCATCACGCTGCACTTGGTTTAGTAGTTATTGTATAAGTAAATGTTGCATATACATTAGGTGTTTACAAACCAGATAGAGATAGCTAATAAGAATGAAAACAAATAAACATTTTGTTGTTTTAGTACTCCCTCCGTCCCTAATTTTTTTACTCCTATTTCGTTTTTGAGATGTCCCAAAACCATGCTCCCTTTCTTAGAATGGACTTACTTTTCTCAAAAAATTATTTGATTAATGATTAGGATGGTCTGCAATTTGCTGGATGACATCACAGAGGAGTTTGGATTTCTGGGCTGAGTTTGCTTCATATTTTGTAATCATTTTATTTATGTTACCATCTCGTTTTAATTTCCATCTCTCTCTCTCTTGGTCGCCTGCTGTTTTTGCAATCAAACTTCATTCATGATCGTTCTCTTCATAACTGTCTTCTTTATTCAGAGTAACTTACCTTGATGTGATCTGCATACTTGATGTAATTATCATCTTATTTCGTTTGTCACTTTCAATATCAAAAGATATCATTTCGCAGGAGCAATTGCCCTATGATCAAGTTCGGGTAAATATGCTATTCAAGAAAGCTCGTGAAGCTGGAATATATATAGAGGTACACTCAGATCGTCTATGTTCAATAATTTATCTACATGTATGTGTGAGGATTACTTATTATTGTCTCTCTATGGGCCACTTCTGATTATTTAAACACCTTAAACAAAAAAATTTCTCCACACGGTCAAACGTTAACAGATACATTTTTTTCCATAATCACTTTGATCAATATTTCTTGTGATTATTTATCATATAATATCTTATATGCAAGACACAAATGCTCTTCTTTACAGGGTCGATCGGTTAGTGCCAAACAGATTTCTGAGTTTATCTTGTCTGGAAAATATGTTGCTATTGCTTTAGTTGACCAGTATAAATTAAGGTATGGTACTCTAAAAATGTTTGTACAAGGTAATCCCTTTTCTTTTCAGTTTTTAGATTTGCACATCTGCAACCTATCCTTGATTATATGTTCCATATCTAAACATATCTTTAAAGATTTAACATAAGTCGACAATAATCAATGCCCTTTTTTCCTTTACATGTTGGCCTTATTCTTTTTTTTCAGTTTTAATTTTGATTCTTCTCATTTCTTGTGGATGCAGGCATTCTCACCTAGAAGATGTTTGTGTCTCAGACTTCTATAGTGGCAGCCCTGGCTACACTGGTACCAATTAAACTTGTGGTGTTTGTTGTCTATGTTCATGTGATTAGATTTCAAAAATACTGACTGCATTAGATTATATATAATCTTCTATATTATTTCCGACTAGTGTAACTAGGCCGATTTGTCTGCTTGCTGTTGAGTGTTGATGTTGTTATCTAGGAAATCTGGTGTTTTATGACATTAACGATATAGTGGAAACAATTGTTGTATAAAATCTAAAAAAATATAATGTACAACAATGCCAGGTTCTTTTTAGATGGAACTATAAATCCAAAAAACATGTATTTAATTGTGAACTTCAGGTTCTTTTTGCCTTTTTATTTATTTCTCATTTAGTGTTTATAAATAGTGTATATTGTACACTGACTTGGACTATATTCCTACAGGTCATTACGTTGTTATATGCGGCTATGACACTGTTACGAATGAATTTGAGATTCGAGATCCTGCTAGCTCAAGGTTTTAATTTCTACCACATCACTGCAAAAATTCAAAGTTATTTGTTATAATGTGTCTAATTCAAACATTAGCATTTACATTTTAACCATCCATAGCTGATTCCTGATTTCTTATTGGTGACAATGGTTGTGAATTGTTTTCTATGAACTGAACAGTAGTGGTGAATTTAAAAGATGAAGGAAATATAAAACTAAAAAGAAAGGTGGGGAATTCTATGCACAAGTAAATACAAATTAGAAGGAAAAAGGAAATATGGGGTTGAGTTGTGGTTCATTGTAGTTGGTTTTCCTGTAGTGCAACTCTTTCTTTCTATTTTTCAACTTTTTAAGTTTTGAACATGAAAATTATAACGTAGTCGAACACGCAAGAAATCAAGCTGAGGGAAGCGAAGCTGGATATTTGCAAATAAATTTCACTTCAAGAAATGCTTTAATTTTGGGTCAGAGTATGTGAAACAAAGATGTCAACAACAAAATAATAAGAGCTCTCTCGTAATTTTTGCGATTGTTAAGTGTCTTAGATCCTAGAGGAATATCTTTACATTTGATCTCATTGTGGTTATCTTTGAATCAAGTGTCAGGATTCAGGAAGTTACATTCTATGTAGTAATTGAACTTGTTAGAGTTCTGAATTTTCTTGTACAGGAAAAGGGAGAGGGTTACTTCATGCTGTTTAGAAGAGGCCCATAAATCTTTTGGCACTGATGAGGATCTTCTTCTGGTAAATTCTCTTAACTGTCTAGTTCATTTCGTTTCCAGTATAACTATATGATTCGGAATAGCTGAACAAATTGAGGAGCACACTTCATCACCAATGAGTTTTCAGAAGATAAAAACGTTTGAGCTAAATGCAAAAATACCCCTATGCTTTGCCTAATTGGCAAAACCCACCCCACACCCCCCTGTTCTTTTTTATTAGCAAAAAATCCCATTTGAAAGGAATTAAGTCAACAGGAAGTTTATTGTCAATTTTATAAGTTAAAGGGGGGATATCGCCAATTTTCAAGTTAACATTTGGAATATTGAAAAATTCCTGCAAAATATGTATTCCGGCATGGGAGAGATTCTTCTGCTAATAAAAACATAACACGGGGTATTTTGTTAATTAGGCAAAGCGTAGGGGATATTTTTGCATTTCACTCAAAACTGTTCAACTATTCTCTTTTGCCACGAGCTGGTTTACAATGACATAACTAAGGTGTTTACTGGAAGCTCTAAATTCAAAACACAAAAACGTTCTTACGATCCCTTTCGTGTTTAATGGCCTTTTGCAGATTTCTCTTGAGAAGGGGAGGAATCAAGACAGACCTGTAAGATTGTTCTCCTCGTGACACTGGTAATATTCGATCATTCTTGGATCTTCATTCGTTTCTTGAAACATATTACGCCTTGTCTTTTTATCTGTACATGTCTGTAAATATATAGCAAGTGTTGCATTCTCAATTTCATGTAATTGTACTACAATTAGATTCTTCAATTTACCTCACATTAAGTATATGATGAAGTAGGGATATTCCAAACATTATCATATTTCGGCATAAATGTGGCAATTTACACCCCCACCATGTAACAAAAACACTTTTTATGTCACTCTCAATTTCGACATGAGAGTTACGTTGTAGGAGGTAAATTATTTTTTAAAATTTTTTACAAAGAAATTATGCTACCAGACTCTATTATAATCCATTCGACAAACGGTTTGGTTAAGACCTTTACTAAAAGATCCCTGTTGCTGAAAAAAAAGGGAGCGGATTTTCTATCACATATTAGTGTCACATCTTTGTGTCACACCAATGTATAATAGACACATGTCATCCTCTTAAAATTGATTATGTACCATATAACATACACTAATACTTAACATGTGTTTAAAGGTAATTAATTAAGAAATGATTGTAAATCAAACAAGGAAAGAGATAGAAAAAAGGTAATTAACAAAAATCGTTTTTATGGTAGAAATTATGATTCCTACTTCTCCACCATTCTTAATAATTTTTAATTCAAATTCATTATTGATTTACTCCCTCAATATTTTCACCAATCTTACATTGTTCTATGTGTATTGTTAATCACACATAATCGTTTAAACTTTTGCTGCATATTTTTTGATAGCTCAATTGCAAAAATTAAGGTTACGATTCTTCAATTTTCCGTTCATTTAGCCTTTTGAAATACATTAATGAAAACGTCTGTTTTTGATAAAAAAAAAAATTGTATATGCAAGTATAAAGCAAAAAAATGAAAAAAATTATGAAAAAAATGGCAGAATTTTGATTGAAATTTTTTAGAAGAATGGCGAAGAAGGAGCTATAATCTCTACCATAAAAATGTAGAGATTTTTTTTAATTACCTTTTTTCTATCACTTTTCTTGTTTAATTTACAATAATTCCTCATTTAATTACCTTTAAAAATATGTTAAGTATTAGTGTATATTATCCTGTACATTATTAATTTTGAGAGGATGACACATGTCTATTATATATTGATGTGACACAAAGATGAGACATCTATATGTGATAGAAAATCCACTCCCCAAAAAAATTCATTCTTCAGAATTTTCTGTTCTCAACCTGTCTTTTCTCCAATGTCAGCTGAATTTCAACTATGTTGTGTTCTTCTAGTTCAACTTTGTTGTGTTCTTCACTTCAACCTAATCTTCGACGTAGCTGACTTCATCAACCTTGCTATGTCTTCAACTTAGCTTTCAATTTGAACTTAGCATATCAAATCTTGATCAGATTAATTCCCATTTGAATTATTTATTCTGTTATGTTCTTCGATATTCTTAAAAATTCTTTTTCAATAATTACAATAATTACAACTCAAAACCTAGGGTTTTTGGCACTTTGCACCCCGAATCACGGGAAATAGGCACTTTACACCCCGAAAACTTAAATTAAGCACTTTGCACCCTTTTTTATTTTCATGCAAAAATTCAAGGGCAAATTAGGTAATTCAATTGTAAATCTTTGGCACTTTGCACCCTCAAAACTTGAGAATTTGACACTCTGCACCCTCAAAATAAAATTAGCATTTAACATCCTATAATTAAGAATAAATCAGTAACTTGCACCTCAGAAACACAATACATAGGCACTTTGCACCCCAAAACACAAAATTAACACTTAACACCCTCAAATTAAAAAAAAAAAAAATCAAATTCCTTGTTTTTTTTTGTCAAAGTTGTCCATCAAGGTGAAAAAATCTAAGGCAAAATAGGTAATTCATTTTTTTTTTCCTTAAATTTTGCAAAACACAATTATAAATACTAGAATACCCATTTCTCTCTACAACTTTCTTTTCATCAATATACATATCCATAAATAATTAAATAAAATACAAATAAATTTTTCAAAGATCATTGTCTACTTCAAAATATCAAAGACCCACAAATAATTACCTATTTTGGCTTAGATTTTTTTCACCCCAATAGTCAACATTGCCGAAAAATCTGAGAGGTTTGAGTTTTTTTTTTTAATTTGAGGGTTTATGTGCTAATTTTGTGTTTTTGAGTGTAAAGTGCCCTTTTATTGTGTTTCGGGGGTGCAAGTTGCTGATTTGTTCTTAATCAGAGGATGTTAAGTGCTAATTATATTTCGAGAGTGCAAAGTGCCAAATTCTCAAGTTTTGAGGGTGCAAAGTGCCAAAGATTTAAAAGTAAATTACCTATTTTGCCCTTGATTTTTTTTTTCCTGAAAATAAAAGAGGATGAAAAGTGCTAAATCTAAGTTGCGAGGGTGCAAAGTGCCCTATGTCCCATGTTTCGGAGGTGCAAAGTGCAAAAAACTCGAAAACCTACTACAACTTTTTACTAAAGCATCCTAATCTAAAGTTTTCGTTATCATCGAACTAATACACATTTTCTAATTTTCTAACAAACTTGTATGATTATTTTCATTACTTCTAAGCACAATGTATGTTACCCTTTAATAATAGGAATAATTAGCTATTACAACCAGTTTCTAGATATTGTTAGCATTAATCCTTTTTGTGGAGATACAAAGGAAATAATGTTTGAAGATGAAATAGAGTTGTGGCTGCTTTATTAATGAAACAGAAACACCAAATTCTTAACATTTGGAAAAAACTTAAGCAGTAGAAGATCTAAATGATGTAATAAAATCAACCATCTTCTCAAGAGATTGGTATGAGGAACCACCTGGATTTATACAAACATCTATTTTCTCCTTCAAGCACATGATTCTCTCTCTCATTTCATCTCCTTCCTTTTCAACAATTAATCTTCTAATTGCATTTTCAATTTCATCTCTTTCCAAACCTTTCTCCAACTTGATCCCAATTTTCCAAACATCACTTACGTATCTAGAATTCACCAATTGATCCCCAAAAAACGACGAACAAATCATAGGAACTCCTTCACAGATACTCTCTAGGGTCGAATTCCATCCACTGTGCGTCCAGAACCCACCAATTGCAAAATGAGACAAAACTTCTTGTTGAGGGGCCCACTTAACAACGTAACCTTGTTTTCTAATCGTCTCCAAAAGCTCTTTTGGCAATGTCTCGATCCATTCCGACCCTTGAACCAATCCGGGCCTTATGGCCCACAAGAACGGTTGCTTGCTATTGGCTAAACCCAAAGCAACTTCTTGTAGCTTTTGTGCATCCATTGATGCAACACTACCGAAGCTTACATAAAGGACGGATTTCGGTTCTTGTTTGTCAAGAAAGGAAATGGAGTTCATGTCTTGTGTTAATAAGCTGGTTGTAGAAGCTGAAAAGAACTTGTGAAAGGGTCCAATTGTGAAAGTTGGCATGGGAAATTGGTTGTGGAGTTTGGGTAGGTCAGGCTCTTCGAGTTCCGAAAATGTGTTGAAAATAAGAGCTGAAGATTTCTTGGTTTGTTCTACCATGGCACCTATGACCTGAAACACATCCTCTGAATTGCTTGTTTCGATTCGTGGAATATCCTTTATTTTTAGTGGTGGGAACTCCTCAATTGGTGCATCCATGTTGGAGTCTGATCAAGAGATGGTTTATGAATTAACGACTTTGTATGTAATATCGGAAAACAAAAATTGAAGTTATACACTTGAAAATTCACACATTTTTTTTTTTTGGTTTCCCAAGGGTTTAATTCCTTTCGAGGCGCGTCGGGCACATAACGTGGGAACCTCTCCCAACAGAGATTCGAACCTGAGTCCGCTACTTTGTAGTGACTAGTCCCTTCCACTAGACCAATCACCTGTTGGTGAGAATTCACACATGATGTAGTTAACAAGTGATTGATGTGATTTGATACTATTAGGGTCCATCTGGATGGTATTAGTTCGATTTCGCTTGATTTTGGTCTTGAAAATTTCAGCGAAACCTAAGAGATTCATTTCGGATTGATTTGGATGCTGAGTTTTGTAAAATTTGAAAGTCTGAAAAATTGGTTTGGATTGAGTTTAAAGGTTGAGGTTATGGAAGAAAAGTAATTACTACTTGTCAAATCATGTCATTATGTTTGGAAGATAGTTGGATCAAATATGTGTTTGATTTTGAATGAAACTAGATACAAATAAGATTTCACCTTGTTTTTAAAAAGGGAAAACATGAGACATACCAGATCCATATGGAGCCTTTAATTGTCGGGACTAGCTGTTGGGTATTTTGTTGGTTAAATTATACTTTTAGCCCTACATGGTTGAATGTTCAATATATTTTGTCTTGTGATTAACAAAATCATACTTTATCCCAATTTTTGAAGCATTTGGACATTTTGTCCTTTTTTTCTATTTGAAACAAACAAACAAAAAAAAAATTGAGACATTTTTAGTGTTAATGGCAATTTACTTCATGTGATTTACATAATGTTTAGCTTATCTTTTTGTGATTTGAGAAAAGAGCATTTTACTTCCCTTAATTTTATAAAAGTTTCACCCTGTCTCCCTGATATTTTTAAACTTAAAAAATAATACGAACGGACAAAATTACATCTCGTATATATGGCACTTTACCCCCTTGTGTTATGATACATGTGACACGTTACCCACTGTATTATGATATATATGTCAATTTATCCATGTGTTATAATAAATGTAGCACTTTATCTCTCCCCCTCCCCCAAGTTACAAAAATACTTTTGATGCCCATTCTAAATTTAGGCGAGTGAGTTACACTCTCGGACTGAAGGAGGTAAATTGCTCACAAGGAGGGTAAAATGCTCTTTTTCAAATTATAAGGGGGTAAATTGAACATTATGAATTTCATATGGAGTGAATTGATGACATTATGATCAGAAGTACAAACATAAACTGTTTTATTAAACAAAAATGCCCCAAAAAAAAAAAAAAAAACCCTAATGAAAAGGATGTATATGACGAAAAAATGGTGAATGTCATGTTACGCAACTCGAAAGGGGTTACGTTAGGTGTAAGAACTAAATACTCTTAAGAAAAAAAAAAGTTAAGACCAAAAGTACAATTTTGCTATATTTTGCTGGTTAAATGAATTAACAACTCTGTATACAATAGTATAGAACAAAAATTCCAGACTAGATCTCAAACGTACCTGGATTGGAGAGGTACCCCTTGTCCCGAAACAGTGAAAAAGCAGCAAAAGCTAGAAAAGAACAAATACTAATCGTCCTCAGCACAATCCTCGGAAGATTAACTCTGTCAGCTATGGCTTGTGTAAAGAACCAATTAGCATCCGTAATTACGCACTCGACATGATAATCGAACATTAGCCTATCCAAACACTCGCGAAACGGTTCAACGCAGTTTGAGTTAATGAATTTGATGATAAGTACTGGATCTGATATTGGTACTCCACTTTCTAACAAGCCATCAGAGATTTGGTGAAAGGTGAAGTGAGGATATTTTGATGGATTTGGAAAATTAAATTTGGTGTGGATTATGGATATGTTGAATCCTCTTGAATGAAGTATGTTAGCTAATTGAAACATGGGATTAATATGGCCTTGAAATGGTAATGGAAAAAGTACTATTTTGTTTTGCAGAATAGATGTTGTACCTTGATTATCCATGGATTCTTTGATTTTCCTCTGCATATGAATAAAAATATTTTATTATCTATTAATTACATGGTGTTATGAGGTTAAAATGGGTTCATGTGATGCAAACAAAAATTGAATTAAACTTCAAATGAATGGAGCAAAGTGCATAAGATGAGACAAAGAGAGAAAGAAGTAAAGAAAATATGATTAATATACCTTAATATTTGTGGATTCCGACTTGTCTAGAATAAGGCAAAAGATACCATTCAACGTGAATTGTTTTGCATTCAGCTTATATGATGAATTTTTCTTTTTTTTGGAGAATAGCTTATATAAGATGAATATAGAGAAAATAGCACTTTTGGTGTTTTTTATGAGTAAATTTTTGTATATTTGTCCCTCTTAAAATTTTCGTAGCAGATTTATATCTTTTATCAATGTAGTGTAACATATTCGTTCTTCTTATCAACACATTTGTTCCTCTTAAAATTTTCATGGTAGATGCGTCCCTCTTATAAATGTATTGTAACACATTCGTCCCTCTTAATTTTTTTGAAGCAGATGCGTCATTCTTATCAATGTAGTGTAACACACTCGTCACTCTAAAATCCAAAAAACATTAATTATCGTTTATTTTATGATGTATTTTGGTACCAAATGATGTAATTTGGATTTAAGAGAGACGAATGTATTAAACTACATTGATAAGAATGATGCATATGCTATGAAAAATTTAAGAGGGACGACTGTGTTGATAAGAGTGACGAATGTGTTACACTACATTGATAAGAGAGACAAATCTGCTACGAAAAATTTAAGAGGGATTAATGTGTAAAAAATTAACCATAAGAAGGATCAAAAGTGCTATTTACTCATGATTACGTGTACTAGTTATTGACCATATTAATTAATTGCGAGTGTAGTAGTTGTTGGACCCGTAGGCCCGGAAGGAGATGGGTCGTTCATACCAGATTGTATTTTGCTTGGGATAGAAAAAGGATTGGATCGGATAGTCGAGTCAAAAAGAGTTGGATAATTATTGAGGGTCTATTTGGATGGGTTTTGGCTCGGTTTCGCGGATCTCGGTTTAAAAAGATTGGTTTTGGTGGTTTCGATGAAAACTTTGAGACTTCATTTGGATGAGTTTTGACTCTTGGGTTTTGTGGTTTGAATAAGTTGAAACCCCACTTGGATTGGGTTTGGATGTTGGGGTTTAGGGGAAAAAGTAGGTGATAAGTGTCAAATCAATGTCTTTTTTAGTGAGATTTGGGGGAAAAAATAAGTGGTAGGTGTCAAATAAATGTTTTATAGGTTTTAAGAGTTTGAGTGAGTTTCTGAATAGGTTTTTGATGGTTTCATGTGTTTGGCGAAAACTCATTTGAAAGGGTTTTGGCTCGATCTCGCGAGACCCGCGAGACCGGGCCAAAACCCATCCACACACACCCTGAGTTGGTCAATCCGTCGGCTTTAATTTGTTAATTGAAATTTCTCAAAATAAATAATAAAAAAAAAATCATTAATTGTACATGTTTTTAACATTAAAAAAGATTATAGAAATCTGGTTTCAGTTTTTAAGCACATGTAAGTAGAATAGTTTAATTTCAACGATCTATTGTATAGTGTACTCTATATGTTTCAATTTTCTAAATAAAGTAATGATTTAATATCAGTAATTCTTAATTACTATCAAAGTATAAATATAAAGTTATATATATAAAAATTTCAACTTTTTTACTTTTACTTAAAACAGACTAAACAAAAGTTAAATGGACAAAAATAATTATGAAGTAGGCAGTAAACTTTTAACAATATTAAATCGTTAAAATAAAGTAGGTTGTGAAAATATAAACAATATTAAATCGTTAAATTAAATATTTTTTCTTTTAATTTTATATTGGAGTATTTTCAAATAAAGTGGATTGTGAGAATTTGTCCCACATTTAAAATGCAAAGAAGTTTGAACACTTTATTAATACTTTATTAATATTTGTTTACTTAAAAGGGTTGACTAAAAGACAACTTGGTACCATGCCAATATTTAATGTGGCAATTTTTCGTACATAAATTTTATTGTTATAATAACAGTTAAAATTCAAATGTTATGTTTGTTCAACTTAAAAATATATGTTTAATTCAAATAAAGAATTGTATCTATCTAGAATGGACACGAATTCTGTCCATAAAAAGACTACTAGAGTAACTTATTAAAATATCTAATAAATTCGACAATTTTTTCAATTTCTTGTGTACTTTGTTGTTTAATTATGTGAGAACAAAACATAATTAATTTTGAATTTCGTAATATCCGAAAGGCTAATCGCAAATCCTCGTTGTATAATGAATGGTGGGATAAGATAAATCTTAAAAGGAAGTGACATTACAACACACTTTTAATCCATTACTGTAGTTCATTTAATTATTTCCTACCAAATTTCTAACATTTTATGCATACATCAAGATACTAAATATTTATAGCATTTATAGTTTGATAACTAATGAGAATGAAATATAACTGTTTATTTCATTTCAAGTATTGATTGTTGGATTGACTAATCAAAACTAAAAATCCCTAAAGTTAAACATTCTTTAGTATGTTGGATATGGATCAAGTTTCAATATAATTATGTGCTGCAACCCTTATTAGTACTACTTCTTGCCTTCAATGTTTTTAGAACCAGATCGAATAATGAATTGATAAGTTATTTGGTCACTGATTTTACTAGTCGAAACAATCGTGCCAATAGTCAAATTGATATTACATCATAAGATTAATATTTAATTTTAATATATATACCATATAAAAAAAAAACAGAAACGATATCATTGAAATACTTACAAAAACTTAAAATGTAGTCTATAGGTTTCAAGATTAACTTATGTTATCATAATAATAATTCAAATAAAAAACTACTTAGTAAAATTTTTAGAAATATAAAAATAACAATATATTCAATTAAAAAATTAAATAAAGAAAACAAAATAATAGATATATAATTTTACAATAAACTTTTGCGATATACAAAATATAAAATCTAATATCTTACAAATTATTTGCATAATATATAAATATGAATTAAAATTTTTCCCCTTTTTATCCTAATATTATATTTTGAAATAAAAAAAAAAAATACTAACATATTTCATATTAAAAAAATTTGTATCACTTCACTACAAATTAAAAAAAGATGTCTTCAGCAACGTCATGATTCCAACGGAAATAAAAATTGTTACAATTAGTTACGAACTTATAACAAAATACCAACAGAAACAATTTTCCATCAATAGTAGCGATAAATTATCAACAAAATATCTAGAAAGATAATCTTCGTAGTTATTTTGTTGTTAAATTGAAGGAAAAATTGATCCATAGCGACAAAATCATTCCATTGGAATATAATTCGTCACTATTTTTTTAATCACTTACAGATTTGTAACTAAACAACGACGGAAAAGATGTTCAATCAATAATAGCAACAAATTACCAACGGTATATTTAAACAAAATATTTTTGGTAGGTATTCCGTTAACTATTCATCAGTATTTTTATAGTCAGTTACATATGTGTAACTAAACAACGATGAAAATGATGTTCCATCAATAATTGCGACAAATTACCAACTAAATATCTAAACAAAATATGTTCCATCAAGCTTGAAAGATATTTAATACTAAATTTTACAAAAGAAAAATCCTTTCATTTGATGAACTAGTGAAATATTAGGTATTTAACATTAGTTATCACAAATCAATTATAATACATTAGCTTGCAAATGTTTCATTAGTATATGTAAATTTGTTTAGAGAATTTTTTTTAAAAGGTGTTTGACTTGAGTGGTTGAAAGCCTTTTCTTTAAGGTGAAAGGATTTAATTTCCATAACTTACAAACTTTAAATATTTTTTAACATTAAACCCAAAAAATAAATTAAAACTTTGAAAAAATAAAACTAAACTGACGGTTCATCTGGTCCATAGAGTTGTCAGTTATCCGATTTTTGATAGATTCAACTCGATTTATCGCCGATCCGATTCTCACAGATTAATTAGGGATTTTCGGATTGAACATGCCACCAGTCCATAAACGAATCGATTCAACCGATCAATCTTGTGCGATTTTAATAATGTTGCTTGCGTAAGCGCAAACGTACTTGTACTTGTGAACGTATGACGTTGGACCCACAAGTTGGTGTGCATTTGTTTGTTCATTCTTGAGATGCATTTGGAATTTGTAAAAAAAAATGAAAATACTAACCTTATACTTTCAGATTCCAATTAATTTTGCATCTTCAAGGTTCAAATTTCAAATATGTCACTTTTATTTTCATCCCATGAATTTTGAAACACAGTTCTAAGATGCGTATAGATATTTGCTGAATTACCATTAAAAGTCGATTTTGTTTTCCTTTTTACCCCCACCACCTTCTTTCTTGAATTATTTATTATAAATGTATTAGAAAGTTATTCATTACATTTGTGGCAAGGATGTATGATACATGATTCAGAAAGTGGTCCTTTGGATGGTCCAGTGTAAGGCCGTCAGAAATTAAAGCTATGTAGGAAAATAAAATTTCTTTTTGAGGTGTAGAAAAAAAAATTATGAGGTGGAAATGTTTGGTATGTAATTATAAAAAAAAAAAAAAAAAAAAAAGAAAGAATGTATGGTAAGTTGTTGAGTCTAATAGACACCTATTTAAGTCGGAGCAACCTTCAACCTTCAACTTTATGTTTGACTATGCGAAATAGGGTTGGGCGTTCGGGTTGGGTTTTTTGAGACCCATTCCAATTCGATCGGATATTTTTTGTTTGAGATTGAAAAACAGGTTTTTTGATATTTTGGGTTCTGATACTCGAACACGAAATATATTTCGGGTTGGGTTTCAGGTATTATATTTACACTCGAACAGGTATTTCGGGATCCGTTTGGGTATTGAATAAGAAAAAAAGTTTGCCCCAATTTTATTATATTTGTGTCTGTTGTAACTTGTAATTTGATTGTGATATTTTGATGCTTGGAGTTTGATATTGTTGAATGTTGAAGACTTAAGAATTGTATGTTGTGTTTTGCTTAGGAATCCTTGATTGTAATATTATTGAAGATTTGAGACGTTCGTGTTGTATATGTTTTGAAGTTATTGTGTACAATTCAATGTTTGAATTAATTTATTTTACAATTTTACATATAAATATATGTTAAAAAATAAGATTTTTTTGTACAATTATAAATATATTAAAAAAAATAAAGAGGTGAAATTTCGGGTACCCAAAACCCAAAACCCGAAATACCCGAAAATTTTGGGTGCCCAAAATTTGGGTAACCGAAATTCGGGTATATGCTAGATCGGGTCGGGTTTTAGGTGTTAAAATTCAATACCAGCCACATCGGATATCCGACCCAAAATACACAAAATCCTAAATACCCGACCCTCGCCTAGTCCTACTGCGAAATGAGTTTCATTTGATGTTTGATCCAATAAAAATTCGAAATGCATGAACCAGAAATACATTTAAACTAGCCAGGCCTATCAAACGGAACACAAATTGAAGTCGAGTACCCTGATATATATTATCACTCAGCACATATTGTATCATTAATTAATTTATTGAATCGAGCTCAAATTAGATTAGAAAGATATCACTTGATAATATTATTCAATTTTGTTTTGATTTGTAAACAAACCAACCTCCAATACATTTTTATTACTCGAATTAAAGTTGAATTCCGGATAGTTTTATTTGATTTTTAGCCCTAAATAAGGCAGGGGCGATTGATTTTATGATAGGCAAGTCAGACAGTTTCCTATTACGTCGGTATCAAGGGGGCCGAAAATTTGATAAATGTGAATATTATCTTTTAATTATTTAATTTATTAAATGACATCTAATTCAATTTTTTACACACAAATAATATATGACAAAGTTTATGATAGGTGAGTAAACTCGAACTTAATATTTAAATGAAGGGCTCTCAAATGAGCTTTAATATAATCGAATACGAATCAGTATCATGTAACTTGATATTCTCGCATCTATATTTAATAAATTTAGTGTTTCACAAGTGGAGCTCCACAATAAGCTTCACCTAGGGGTAAAATTTGTGCCTACTCCATGAATCTTATCCACCAGAGTGTTGGATGAATGTCACATGAGCATGAAGGTACAATTTTTTGTCCTATCATATCCATGTGTAGGACATCTATAGGGTTTCCAAAATTGTACGGCCACCCTGACTTAAGGATAATTTGAAGATGTATACATACAAGGGACCGTACGATAATGTTATTTTACAAATACCTTATTAAAAAGTTTAAAAACATTATGAATTTAAATTTAAATTAGGAGTAAGCCACATTATTTCCGTGTCTGAGTTGAAATTTTTTGTAAACATTGATCTATGCTAATTCAAAAAAAAAAAAAAAAAATTTACAAGTATTAACTATATTATAAAACTTATTCAACATTATGAACTTATTCAATATTATGAGTTTTCACATTAGACAAATAATATCTATTAAGACAACCTATATAATTAAACTTGTACAATAGGTTGTAATTATTTAACTAAGTATTATTACAAACTTCGTAAAATGGTCTTTAATTTTGATATCTTCATTGGTTAGAATTTAATTTCACTAACCCACTATATATTTTGCCCCTTCATCTTGAGCATAATGAAAGTTATAAAGTGAAAGATTTTACATACTCTTTGTTCACATGACTATAAAATGTAAATGAAGCCCATCAAATCAAATTTGATATCTTGAACTAGGCTCAAGATCCTCTGTACCATTTTTGGTGTACCACTTAAGTGTATCACCACTAATTAATTGACACATGCATATGTGAAAATTATTATATTTGTCATATGTGCAAGTGTCAATTAATTAATGGTGATACACTTAAGTGGTACACCAAAAGTGGTACAGAGGATCTATACCCCTTGAACTATATTATGACTTGATTCCCTTTTAGGAAACATAGACCGCTTGAAATTCAATTTTGAGCTCAGTTATACCCCTTAAAATGAAAAGTAAATGGTTGACTTCTGATTTCGAAAAGGCGTGAAGAAAAATCAAGACTTATCTACTCAAAGAGAATACATGTTGTGTACAAGTCTCCAGGGCATATTTGTAGAAGAGTAAATTTTATTGCGCAAATTGATATTCCCAAATTTGAGGGATATTGCAAATTACATTAAATCTTCACAAATTGTGTGTAAGAATTTTTTGTACAAAACATGGTTTGTTAGAGAATATCTGTACATTGCAATATTGCAAAGAATATCTTTTGCAAGGAAATAATATATGATCGAATATGTTTTCTTGCCAAAAGATATTCAGAGTCAATCCGCGTCACATCATCAGGTGAATATGACAAAGATCTTTAGACTTCATCTTTAAATAGGGGTCATCTCCAAGAAGAACATCACAACTCAAAATACAATTCAAATACAAACTGAAAAAGGGCAAAATTCTCTCTAGGAAGTTTTTCATCAAATTCAAGGAGTTCCTCTTCAAGTTCAGGCGTTCTTCTTCAAATTCAAGGTGTCCTTAATTAAATTCAACGTTTGATTCGATATTAAGCATTGATCTCTCGAATCAACATTTCTCAAAGACTAAAACATCATCAAATCCCGAAGTTAAATCTTTGAAGAATAGAATCGGAGGAAGTACTAGAGATTGTAACATTCTCTTTTACTCCAAAAAATTAAATTTTGTACACTTATATTTCTTGTCTAATAAATTTCAAGACTCGAAATTCTGTTGCTTCAATTATATTTCATTTATGAGAAAATATATGACAAAATAAAAAACAAATATGTGAAGTTTGACAAAAATAACCTCACAAGTTATTTTAATTAAATATGGTACCCGATTATGACTCCAATACATCTACATATTTACTTTAACAACTGACTGGCACGATTTTTATTTTTTGAAATTGCTCCATGATAGCATCATTTGAAATACCACCAAATATTTCTCTCTCTATAAAAACAACTAGACCCTCTCAAAAAATATAAAATAAAAAATAAAAACAATGTTGGTCCCAAGTGGTCAGATGAGGTTTAGAGGGGGGGGGGGGGGGGTGAATAAACCTCTTTAAAATTTTCTTGCTCAATTTTAACTTTAAAACTTTTCTCTAACAGTGAGCAGACTAAGCTGATCAGAGTAATAAGTTACAAGTCTGTTCGCGAACAAATCTTTGAACAGGTTTGATGACCACTCGTCTGATGATTACTTAGCTGATTTTGTTAAAATCAGTTTTAATACTTAGAGTACTTGCAGCGGATTTTCAAAGTGTTTTTCACAAGTATCCTTAGTAGTTTGAAAAATACTTCCCCAGTTTTATAAATTCCTTTTAAATTCTTTTCAAACAGTTAAGTAAAGTGTTTTATGCAATCTTGAAATATGCAAGTAAAAATGCAAACAAAAACACAAGTAATTTTTATAGTGGTTATATGGATGTAAATATCCTTTAATCCACTCGTCCAAGTCACAAAGATCTTGGGTTATACTAGAAATACAAAGTAACCAGTATACTCTGCTTACGCCAATCAACAAATGAACAGGCCGTAAGTGCGCAGTAAGAAATCACAAAGAAATCCTACTCTCTGAAGTAATATCACTCACTAAGATGGATATCTACTTCTCACAACACTCAGTTTTACAAAATCACTCAGAAGATGTATTTAGCTTTGTTCTTCAACTTCGATTTTCGTCAACAAATGACTAAGCTGATGAGTGAGCTGTTCTTGAGACTTAAGAGTTCTGCTTCGAAAATTCTCTCAGAAATTGTGTTGTTCAGTTTCTCTTCGTCCCTTTCAGCTATTTATACTTGAGGTTTGAAAAATGTCCGTTGAAGAAAGACAAGATTCAAATTCCTCGAGTACTGGTCCTTAAAATCCGCGAACGGCTCTTTTGCAGTCTGTCCGTACTGTCAACAGTACTATTCTGTAGGCAGCATTAAATGCACCCAGCTGATGCGAAGCGTTTCTTCAATCGTTTGTCTTTAATAACCTTGTACTTCAGCATTTATTACTCCAAGGGGCATTTATTACCGTTGGGAAGACTTAATGATCCTTTCCACTTGGCTGACGAAAGTGCAAGTCTGATGGCGAACCAAGCTGATCTCAAAATTGAAAAAATCTGATTTGAGTCGGCTGATCTTTATCAGTCTGATAACTTTCCTTCAGCAGATCAGAAGTCTTGGACCTTGAAATTTTGACTCTTCTGATGTCTTCTATACTTGGTCAAAATTCCTTCTAAAGGGATCATCAGCTAAGTTACTCCATACTTAGCAGATTTTGAAGTTTTGGAATGCATCAAAACCTCCCTTCTAATTTTGTCTTCAGTGCCTTCATCTTCATCCTTATCCAACAATTTCCCCCTTTTTGATGATGACAAAACTTCAGCCAAGTACCTATTAAAAACTTAAGCTAAAGATTGTGATCCTCAAAATTTTCTGAGATAGAAAAGATATGTTGGATTGAACTTGTCTTTTTATTGATATTGAAAAGTATTACAATGCAAGTTCATCAGATGAGATGTCTGAAGAATAGATAAAGTAAACTGATTACAAGATTTTACAAGTCCTAACTATCAGCTTCTTCATCAAATCCTTCAAGCACTTCTTCATATTCATAAGATGACTCTTCATTCTTCTTCATCATCTTCATCAGCTTCTTCACCTTGAAGGATAACTTCTTTGGCAGCCTCCATCTTCTCTTTAAGTTTCTGCTCTTTCAGATGCTCCATCGCCTTCCTGGCTGATTCTGTATTTTTGTACTTGGTCAACGGCTCTGATTGATCAGCAGCAGAGTCTTTGGATTCAGCCATTACTTCATCAGTTTTGGCTTTTTCCTTAGTCTCTTCTTCAGACTTTCCTTCGCCTTGTACCTTTCCAAATTCTTCTTCAGCAGTCTTGGTCTGTTCAGTAGCTTCATTAGTCTTCTTGGCTTCAACAGCAGCAGAAGTTTCCTTGGTTGTTTCTTCCCCTTTATCTTCCCCCTTTTTGTCATCATCAAACTTGATGACTTCTTCAGGTTTAGCAGCAGGGTTGAGTGCAACTGTTGGAATTTTCATTGCAGCACATAAAGTCTTCAGATTCTGATTTACTACATCATGACTTGCTGTCAAGTGATGAATCTCATTGCTGATGGTGTCAGTTTTGTCATTGCAGCAGTCAATGTTGATTTGCATGGTTGAAAGCTCCTCATGGATAACATCTCCAGCTTTCTGAATTTCCTGCAACAACCCAACATTTATAGACTTTTCTTCTTCACTGACTTTGATGAAGGTTGCAGTTAAATCAACTGTCTTGTGCTCAGCTCTTTGTAAGGCAGTATGAAGGTGATTCACATCAGCCTTCACATCCTCAACGTTTCTGTTCATATCATTTAGGCTTCGCACTAACTGCAGGGAGTTGTCTTGAGGTACAGGGAAACTGTCAATCTCCTTTTTGATGATCACTGCTGTTGATTCCTGCACAGTTTCCAGCTGAAGTCTGTTGGACTCTGCCAACTCTGCTTTAAGTTCATTCTTCAGCTCCTCTTTCAAATTCATCAGCTGATGGCTATGCTTCTCTTCCAGTTCCTTCATTGAATTCTCCATAAGCATCTGGAAAGCTTCCATCAGTGAGGAGTGTTCATCACCATGATGAAGCAGAAGCAACAACTTCCTTTTCTTCAGTTTCCTGGTGGACAGGAACATCTTCCATGTTAGTCTCCTGATGATCTTCAGAAGCCTTAGCATTCCACTTAATGGCTAAGGTCTTGTCAGCTGTTTTATGCTCATCAGTGACGTCATCATAGAACAGGTTAGTGATGGTGCCATCATCATTGAAGCAAGTTGTTTGTCTTATCTGCCTAACAATGATCCAAGGGTTTACAAAGGCATTATTTCCCTTGGGCACTTCACTGAATTCTTTTACTTCCTTGCCAAAGATAATGTGCTGGATACTTGGCAGTTGAGGCAACTTACTTGAGTGACCCTGCTGATATCTTGACCTTTCTGCCCATCTCTTCAGGGCGGTCATAACAGCAATGTTAACTGCTCTCTCTTCAGCATTATCAGTTTTTCTTCTCTTGGCTGGCAGGGAGTTATCAATTTTCTTGGCCTCCTCCAGTGCAAATTCCTTTGCATAGAGATGCATAATGTCTCTGACATAGCTGGGATCCAGGGCCTTTTGAATGGAGTGTGTTCTTAGCCAATTAAGAACCCATTGTTCTTCATCAGCTAACTCCTTTGAGTTTTGAAGTTCTGTTATAGACTTGTTCAGCCTGTTATCTCTCCATCTGATGTATCTTGGCTTTTCTTGATTGAACAAAGTCTTTAACATCAGCTTTTGATCATAGTAAGCTAAGGACTTCTCAAATTTCTTGAAGAGTTCCTTGTCAGCATACACTATGTTGAAGGCTCTTCTGACTTCAAATTTCTCTTTGGGCTTGGCCTCTGCAGCAGGCATCTTAGGCTTTTTCTTTCCATCCTTGCCTTCACCAATTGTGATGCCCTCTCCATGAACTGGTCCATGAGCATCAGTCTTGCTGAGCTCAATGACCAGGGCTAATTCTGCATCTTCAGCAGCTTTTCTTTCTGCCTTAGACATCTTTCTTCTTGCCTCATCCTTTGCTGCTTGAACTTTGCTTAGTTCAAGTGCCTTCTTCTCCTCCAACTCATTTTGTTTCCTCTGTTCAGCTTCTTCCCTCTTCTTCTTGTCAGCTTTGGAAACCTTCTTTCTTTTAAGAACAATTTTTCTCTTTCCTTTATCAGCTGGAGCAGGGGCTGGACCAGCAGATGAGATTGGTGCAGCAGCAATAGGATTGATGATCATGACATCTGGATCATCATGAGGTTGGGAAGCCTCAACTGTTGGTGCAGATTGAATCAACTGTTGCGCATCAGCTTTGTCAGCAACAGAAGTTCCAACAGCTTCAACGGGTCTTTCAGCAGATTCAGGACTTTGTCTCACTAAGTTTATCAACTTAGTGTCCTTTTCTATAAATGTCATCTGCTTCCTTGCTGACTTCTTTGACAAACCCTGAATGGGTTTTGAAGCAGCAGTATCCCTTTGTTGGCTCCTTGTCCTGTGAGAGATATTCTCAGCATGCATTTCAGCAGAAGGAGTCCTTGAAGGTGATGCAGGAGACATTCCCCTTACATCAGAAGTGGTCTGACTTATGATTTGATCAACAGCAACGTCAGCCACAATCTTTGCTTTCTTGGAAGCCTTCTCCTTGGGCTGATCAGCAACCTTCTTCTTCTTAGTCTCAATAGCTAAGTCAGCTGTTTTGACTAGTCTTCTGGGTCTTTTGGCAGGAACTTCCTTTTGTTCCTCATCTTCATCTTCCTCAGGCTCATCAGCCTTCCTTTTTAGAACAGGCAAGTACTTGCACATTGCCTTAGACTTATGGATTTCCTTCCCATTTGTCATATTACACCCCAGCTTGAACAGCAGATAACTGAGAGTGATTCTATGGTTGGTCTGAGGAGATTTTCCTTTCTTTACTTCTAGAAAACCAGCCAAAATATACCAAACTATGATGGACCAGTTTACTTCCAGCCCATAATAAACGGCAGCCATGATGCTGAACCTCTTCATGGTAACAGCATCCAGAGAAAAGGTGCAGTTTTCTATCAATTTAGACACCATATCAGCCATCCGCTGATATTCGTCTTTCAGCTGTCTCTTCTTGATGTTGCCAGACAACATCTCCCCTTTTTTGGCGCAGATCGCCCAGAACTGTTGGTGCTTCTCCTCCGTCAGCACAGTGACGTCATGTCGTCCACTGTTAGGAAGCCCAAAAGTCTCATGAAGAACAGCAGGAGTAATGATTATTGATTTACCTCCTACTGTAGCCTTGATCTCCAGTGTACTGTAATCAACTTTTGCGGTCTTGTAATACTCCATTACTTGATCAGTCCAGATCACTCCCTCATTATATTCCATAAAATTAACCAGTAGGGCTGTCTTGAACTTCTCCAGCAGTTCTTTCATCAGATCGGTACCAGATTGGTAATAGGACTCGTAAACAAGGTACATACCTTCAGCGGCCATTTCGAATCTGTTGAAAATTAGGGAAACAAGAAGAAATTTGCAGAAAATTGCAAGTATTTTCTCTCAAGTGTGCTTTGAATATTTAGGGTGCGTAAAGAGCTACACAGCTGATCAGATCTGGATTTATAGAGTTAGGGTATCTTGGTTTCCGTGATACCAGCCAACCGTTAGATCCGTTTCTTGTCAGTGCTGATCGTGCGGCGTCAGTTACGACCTTTCAAATTCAAATAGCATTAAATGAGGAGCGGGAATTTGTACAGCCCTTCTGTCACTTGTAGAAGCGTATTTTAAAATAAAACGTTTTAAACAGTCAGCTTTTACATAAGCGATCAGATGAGTAAAATAAATACTTATCTGATGGACTAATGTCCTGATGACACAGTTGTTATCAGTGAAAGCCAATAGCTGATAACCTTCCTTAGCTGTTTGTCAATCCAGCTAGATATTAAATCTTCATTCTTCAAGACTTTAATCTTCTGTTGAAAACATAATGTTGGTCCCAAGTGGTCAGATGAGGTCTAGAGGGGGGGGGGGGGTGAATAGACCTCTGAAAATTTTTGAACTTAAAAACTTTTCAGTCTTCTGTCAGCAGACTAAGCTGATGAAGAACAGTAAGATTACTTCGCTGATCAAGAACAAGTCTAGAACAGCAGAGTGACCACTCTTCTTATAAATACTTAGCTGTTTTTCAACAGAACAGTTTTCAAAGAGTATACTTGCAGCGGATGTTAGAAAGTGTTTTTCACAAGTAGACTAAGTTCTTAAAAAGATTTTATCCCCAGTTTTATAAACTCCTTTTAAAATCCTTTAAACAATTCAAAGTGTTTAAATATGCAAACTTTAAATATGCAAGAAAACTTAAATGCAAGATAACACAAAGAATTTTTATAGTGGTTATATGGATAAAAATCCTTTAGTCCACTCTTCCAGATCACTTAGATTCTGGGTTATACTATAATCACAAAGATTACAATATTTCTCCACTTATACCTAGACAACAAATGAAAAGGCTATAAGCTCACAATAGGAAGTCACTCAGAAATCCTATCCTCTAAAGTAGAATCACTCACAAAGATGGATTCTAACTTCGCACAACACTCAGCTATTACAAAATCACTCAGATAATGTTTTTCTGTTTTCTTCAACTGGGTTTCTGTCAACAGATGACTTCCACCAGACGAGTGAGCTGTTCGAGCTTCTTGAGACTTAGAAATTTTCTGCTTTGAATGAGAGATCTCAGATGTTGTTATGTTGTATGTCTCGCTCGTTGAAATCAGCTCCTTTTATTCTTGAATTTGAAAATAAGACCGTTGAAGGAAATCAAATCTTCAAATCCATAGCTTTAGCCCGAAATTAGAACGGTAACCTGCTACAGTACCTTTTCTGCTGTACTTTCCTGTAGCTGCATTAAATGCACTCTGCTGATCCGAGAGTTAATTCCAATCATTTGCCATTACTACCCTTCTCTTCCAGCATTTATTACACTTGGGGCATTTATTACCGTTTAACTAATCTCTTGATCTCTTATACTCTGCTGATCAAAACGACTCATCTGATAGGCACTCTGCTGATCAAATACTGAACTAATCTGATTTGACTCGGCTGATGACCTACCCTTCTGTTCGCTGTTTCAGCATGAGATCACTAGTCTTCTGGGCTTTGAACTTTGAACTTTGAACTCTTCTGATGTCTTCTTTTACTTGTTCAAAATTCTTCTAAGGGAACTAAGATTCTATACTTAGCTGATTATGATGTTTTGGAAATCATCAAAACCTTCCCTTAATTACTTGTCTTCTTTGCACTTCATCTTCATATTCATCCAACAATTTCCCCCTTTTTGATGATGACAAAACTTCAGCTAAGTACCTGTACCTAAACTAAAGTTTTGATCCTAAAAAATTTCTGAGATAGAAATAGTCTGTTGGATTAAAACTTGCAATTTTATAGATATTGAACTGATTACATATTACAAGTTTGTTCAGATGAGTTGTGCAAAAAAAATTACAAGGAGATACATAAGTAAATTAAAGCATGACTAATTTATTAGCTTGTCTTCTTTATCTTCCTTGCTCTCTTTTTCTTCTTCAGCAGGTTTGGAAGTTTCAGCTTCCAAATTTTGCTTCAACAGCTCTAACTTCTTTCTTTTAACATCAGGGTCAAGCTGTTCTTCAGCTGAGTCCTTAGCAGCAGCTATCTCCTTATCAGACTTAGCTTTTGCTTCAGCTTCAGTTTCTTCAGCAGCTTCACCTTCTTCTTCTGTGATCTTTTCATCTGTTGATCTGCTTGTGCCTTCATTTGCTGCATCATTCTTTTCTTCATCATCAGCAGATTCTTCTAACACTTCTGTTCTTTCAGCAGATGATGCCTTATCTTCCCTTTCTTCCCTCAGTACCTTATCTTCCCCCTTTTTGTCATCATCAGCAGGGTTGACTTGATAATTTGGCAAGATTGGGGTGATCAGAAGTGAATCACATAGAAGTTTGATGTTTTCTTCCATAGCATGCATTTGAGCTTGTTGTCGTAGTTGAATTTCTCTGAATGCATCTAGTTGAGCTTGTTGATTCAGTTGATTGGCTTCAAAATCATCCATTCTTTTTAGAACAGCTTCACCTTGGTCACCATACTGAATTTGAGTTGCCAGAATCCAATCAGCAGATGCCTTGAAGTCTTTCATCATATTATCTAAGGTTTCATCCTTAGCTTGGATGGCCATTTCAACTGTTTCCGTAATATCTCTCCAACCTTCACCTGTACTTTGGGTTCTTCTTCTGATAATATCCATGTCTTGATGAACAGATTTAACATTCTGAGCAGTATCCTCTATCAGATAGACTGGAACAGCAGCAGCTTTCTGATTTGCAATTAACTTCTCTTCCATTTCCTTCATTGATTTTGATATCATCTGTTGAATGGAATCCAACAGAGATGTTTGCTGTAAGTTCTGAGAAGTAGAAGCAACTTCAGTTTGAGTTAGAGGTAAGGCAAGAACTTCCTTTTCAGTGGACTGTTCTTCTGCTTGAGTTGACTCTCTTGTAGTCTGATCTGCTGACCCAGAAGCAAACTCTTCTACTCTGGTTTCATCAGCCTGACCAGAAGTGCTTTCCTTCTCCTTGGTTTGATCTTCTTGCTCAGCAGTAGCCTTTCTTTCAACAATCTGATCAACTGGAATAGTTTCTTCTTCCTTTGATTCATCAGCTTTGTCAGACTTGTCACCCTTGTCTTTGTTCTGATCAGATGGGTCAGATGCACCCATTAAATCTTCCTTTTCTTTGTCAGCAGGGGACTTGATCTTCTTAACAGTCTCAACTGTTTTCATCAAACCTTCATTATCTACAGCAGACCTGTGAGAAATCCATGTAAAATTGTCAAGAGGAATAAAAGGTGAGTATGGTTCCTCAGGTAGCTCTTCGAAAGGTTTGATATTTGGACCATAGACAATGTGCTTGATGTTAGGAAGAGGGACCAATGAGCTGGGTTGTCCCCTTAGCTTCCTAGACTTCTTTGCCCAGAGTTCCATTGCTTGAGCAATAGCCAGTTTGATTGATCTTTCCTTGAGGTCTTCTGATTCATCATAGTCCTCAGGAACAGACTCAAATATCTTCTTTGCTTCAGCCTTGACAATATGACTTATTCTTAATCTTAACCTGTCCAGAAAGAATTCTGAATCAAGTGCTTGAATTAAAGATCCAGTCTCAAGCCACTTCAACACCCAGGCTTCTTCAGCAGTGAAGGCTTTCCACTTGGCCATTTCAGCAGGGCTCTTGGTCAGTCTGAATTCTCTCCATCTATTGTATCTAATCTTTTCAGCATGGAATAATGTCAGACGGTTGATTCTTGCACCTTCAGCATCCAATCTTTTAAGAAATTCTTCAAAAATAGCAGGGTCCTCCCTGACAATCTCCAAAGATAATCTGATTTCTTCTCTTCTTTTTGGCTTTGACTTTGGTGCAGGCATGGCTGGTATTGGTTTGTTAGGATTTCTTTGTTCACCAATAACTATTCCTCCAGTATGCTTTGGTCCATGAGCATCCTTGGTGCTTGCTTCAATAGCAGCAGCCAACTCTGCATCCTCAACAGCATCCCTCTGCTCTTGAGTCATTTTGCTGGCCTCTTCTTCCAGCCTTTTTAGCTCTAGGCTTTTCAGCCTATCTTCTTCTGCCTTTTCTGCAGCTATCCTTTGCTTTTCAGCAGCATCTTGTCTTTTCTTTTCTGCAGCAGTCAGGTAAGTTGCAATTTTGCCAGTCCTTTTTCTCCTTGATTCAGGACTTTCAACTGCTTGAATTGGAGTTGCAGCAATAGGGGTAGGATGCAGAAGGAGTGTTTCTCCTTCACCTGTTGTGGCAGTCTGCTGTTCTTTTCCAACTTCAGCAGATACTACAGCAGAAGAGTCTGTAGTAGAAACTCCAAGTTCAGTATTAACAACTTCAGCAGGATTAACAGAAGGCTCTTCAATAGTGATTGACCTCTCAGCTGATGTTGTTGTTTCTCTTACTGTTTCAACTGGTTCCTCAGAGAAATTGACCTTTCTCTTAACCTTTGATTTGGCAATCTTTTTGGTAGGGGGTTTGACAGTGGGAGGTCCCCTTGCCTCACTTCTAGTTCTCAACCTTTTCAATCTTTGAAGAGGCATTTCTTCCTCAGACTCAGTTCTTTCAGGAGAAGAGTCAGTCTTCATCTGCTCAATCTCCTTGGTGAAATCTTCAATCATCTTTTCTGGAACTGCATCTTCAGATTGTGCTGATCCAGCCTCAACAGCAGACTGTGCTGTTGGCTCAGCAGGTTGACTAGTCTGACCCTCGTTCTTGCTCTTCTTAGAAGGGGCCTTTTTGGATTTTCCAGTGGCTTTTCTTTTTGGCTTTGCCACCACTTGTCTCACTGGTTCATACAGTTTGAACTCTTTGCTTCCATGAGTGGTCTTTCCACCGGCCATAGGACACCTTAGTGTCATGAACAGATGACTAAGCAAGATGGCATGAGACATCCTCTTATCACTTAGCAGATCATAGACGTGAGCAGCCCAGTTAACTTTCAGACCATAGTATATGCAAACCATGGTGTAGTACCTTTTCCTAGGTAAACCATCTAGAGAGCTCGTGCTACAATCCAGCACCTTCGCAATGATGTCTGCGAACCTCTGATACTCATCTTTCAATTGAGTTTTCATCAGACACCCAGTCATCTCTTCTCCCTCTTTTGCACAAATTTTCCAAAATTCATCCTCCTTTTCTGACCCTAAACTGGTCACATCTCCTCCCTTATCTGTTAATTTGTAAATTTCACTAAGAACAGCAGCAGAGATAGCAATTTTCTTACCACCAATGACAACAGTCATGACAGTTTCATCATCGTTGAACTCCCTGGTCGTGTAGAAGTGATAAACGTCTTCTACGTAAACCCTATCTTCATGTGCTTCAAGAACAGGAACAAGTGATGCCTCTTTAATTTTCTCCAGGAGTGAGCGCATCAGATCAGTACCCGAGAAGTGAAATTTGCTGTAGCTTAGGTATCTTCCATCAATAATCTTTTCCATTTCTGAGATTAGTGAGAGAAATCTGCAAAAGCAATATACTTTCGAAGCAGGAGAGTTTGAGAGTTAGAGAATTTGAGAATATTTGAGTGCGTAAGACGACTGTACTGTTTTAGATCGGACTTTATACGTTTCTATTATTTGGGTTACCGTGATTAATCTGAAACGTTGATCTAATCTGACAGTTTACTAATCGTGTGGATGGGAGTTGCGGATTTCAATTTTATTATTTTAATGTCAGATGGGCGGGAAACTCTATCGACACTAATCTGTTACTTATAAAAGCGCGTTTCTTAAGATACGATTTATGACCATGCTTATATAAGATATCAGATTAGTAGAGTTTAACTTATCTGACAGACGAGTGATCTGTTATCTGTTATTACTAGAGAATGCCAATAGCTAGTAATCTTCCTCTGCTGTTTGTCAATCCAGCAAGATAAAATAATCTTCAGTCTTCAAGAATTAAGAACAGATCTTCTGATAATATAACTTCAACTAACTGTCATTAACAAATTTCATCTTTAGAGCAGAAGTACCGCTAGTCTTACACGTTCCCCCTGTCTTTAAGAATTCATCAGTTAACTAGTCTGTTGAAAGTTGATTCTTGAATATAGTAACGGATAACTAAGCTGTTGAACTTCAGTCTTCTGATGAGTTCCCCCTCAGCTTATGCATCCAAATTAAGTAGTCCTAGCTCAGCTCTTAGAGTTGAGAACCTTACTTCTCTTAAAGGTTTGGTGAAGATATCAGCAATCTGATTGTCAGTATGAACATACTCTATCATAACATTGCCTTTTTCCACATGATCTCTAATGAAGTGATGCTTGATCTCTATATGTTTAGTCCTTGAATGACTTGTAGTGTTCTGAGTAAGAGAAATTGCACTTGTATTGTCACAGTAGATTGGAATTCCACTGATCTTGATGTTGTAGTCTTCTAGTTGATGCTTCAACCAAAGTATCTGTGCACAGCAAGCTCCAGCAGCTATATATTCAGCTTCAGCAGTAGATATAGAAACTGAAGTATGTTTCTTACTCATCCATGAGATCAGACGACTATCTAAGAACTGACAGGCACCTGTTGTGCTCTTTCTGTCAATCTTGCAGCCAGCAAGGTCTGAATCTGAATATCCAATAAGCTCAAATCCAGATTCTCTAGGATACCATAATCCCAATTCTTGAGTGCCTTTAATGTATTTCAATATCCTCTTGGCAGCTAAGAGATGAGATTCCTTGGGGTTTGATTGAAATCTTGCACAGACTCCAACTGAGTACATTATATCAGGTCTACTTGCTATTAGATATAACAGTGACCCAATAATGCCTCTGTATTTGGTTATGTCTACTGATTTGCCATCTTCATCTTTATCCAAACGAAGACTTGTAGACATAGGAATGGTAGCAGTAGAGCTAGTTTCCATACCAAACTTTTTAAACAGATCTCTTGTGTATTTAGCTTGATTTATAAAGATTCCATCAGGCAGCTGTTTGACTTGTAAACCAAGAAAATAATTAAGTTCACCCATCATGCTCATTTCAAACTTATTCTGCATCAGCTTGGAGAACTTATCACACATCTGTTGGTTAGTTGAACCAAAAATAATATCGTCCACATATATTTGCACAAGTAATATATGATTTTCCCATTCAATTGTAAACAAGGTTTTATCTACCTTACCTTTATGAAATCCTTTAATTAAAAGAAAATCAGATAGGGTATCATACCATGCTCTTGGAGCCTGTTTCAGTCCATAGAGGGCTTTCTTCAGACGATATACTTTGTCCTCTTCTTGATACACTTCAAATCCAGGAGGTTGTTCAACATATACTTCTTCTTGCAGTTCTCCATTGAGAAAAGCAGACTTCACATCCATCTGATAGACAATGAAGTTTTTATAAGCAGCATAGGCTAGAAACAGTCTGATTGCTTCAAGTCTTGCTACTGGTGCAAAAGTTTCATCAAAGTCTATTCCTTCTTCTTGACAATAACCCTTGGCTACTAATCTTGCTTTGTTTCTGGTAACAATACCATCTTCATTCATCTTATTTCTGAAAACCCATTTAGTGCCAATTACTCTTTGATGACTTGGTCTAGGAACTAAGTACCAGACTTCATTCCTTTCAAATTGATTCAACTCCTCTTGCATAGCTTCTATCCAGAAGGAATCATTGAGAGCTTCTTCAATTTGCTTAGGCTCTATTTGAGATAGAAAAGTGACAAACATAGCATCTTGTGCAGCAGCTCTTCTTGTTTTCACTCTATCCAATGGATCACCAATCACTAACTTTGGTAGGTGATTTCTGAGCCATCTGAGATCAGGTTGCAGGTCTGAATGTTGTCCTCTGTTTTGATCTTGCAACACTACTGTTGGAGTTGCAGTAGTAGTCTGTTGAACATTTGCAGTCTGTTGAACAGTCTCTGGTCTGTCAGCTGTTTGCAACTCGTCTGTTAGACAATCAGCACTGTGATTTTGAACAGCACTTGAGTTATCAGCTGAGTTTAAATTTGGTAGTATGATGGGAACATATGCTTCATTTCTTCCAATGTCTAATTTCTGAAAATCAGTAGACAGATCTTGATTAGTGCTTTGATTCTTTTCAGAAGATTGACTTGGCTCATCAAATACTACATGGATAGATTCTTCTATTAGTAATGTTCTTTTATTGAAAACTCTATAGGCCTTACTAACAGTAGAGTATCCTACAAAAACAGCTTCATCAGCCTTTTCTGCAAATGCAGTAAGGTGATTTTTCCCATTATTCAATACAAAACATTTGCAGCCAAAAATCTTAAAGTAATGAATGTTTGGTTTTCTGTTGTTCCAAACTTCATATGGAGTCTTGTTCTGATTTTTGTTGATCATACATCTGTTCTGGGTGAAGCATGCTGTATTTGTTGCTTCTGCCCAAAATCTTTGAGGCAGCTTAGCTTCAGCTATCATGGTCCTGACAGCTTCTTTTAGTGTTCTGTTTCTCCTTTCAGCAACACCATTCTGTTGAGGGGTTCTAGCAGCAGAATACTCATGATGTATTCCTTTAATATTACAATACTCTTCAACAGTAGAGTTTGTAAACTCTGTCCCTCTATCTGATCTGATCTTCAATATTTTGATACTCTTCTCATTCTGGATCAGTTCCATCAGATTGGTAAGATGTTCCTTGGTTTCACTTTTCTTTTTCATGAAAATCACCCAAGTATATCTTGAATAATCATCCACAACAGCTAGGCAGTATTTCTTTCCACCATTGCTGACTGGATCAATGGGTCCAAATAAGTCCATGTGTAGTAGCTCCAAAATTCTTTCAGAAGATTGGTGCTTCTTGCTTTTGAATGACGACTTGATTTGTTTACCCTTCTGACAGGCGTCACAGAGCTTGTCTTTGCTCATGACTGTTTTTGGAATCCCTTCTACCAAATCATTCTTGATTAATCTGTTGATGGTCTTGAAGTTTAAGTGATTCATCCTTTTGTGCCATAGTCAACTAACTCCACTTGGTGTAGAAGCCACCAAACAAACGCTTGAATTCTTGTCAGCAGAATTCCAGTCGACTATGTAGACATTCCCTTGTCTCTTTCCAGATAAGATTACCTTCTTTGTACCGATCTGTTCATCGTAGCACTTATCTGTTGAGAAGATGACTGAATATCCTTTGTCACAGAATTGACTTATGCTCAGCAGATTATATTTGAGGCCTTTGACATATGAGACGTCAGATATCTCTATGTTTCCTCTGATCAATCTTCCTTTAGCTTTAATCTTGCCTTCTTTGCTGTCCCCAAATGTAACATTTGGACCATCCACAGCAACTGCATCAGTCAGCTCATGTATGCTTCCACACATGTGCCTTGAACATCCACTGTCCAAGTACCAAATCTTCTCTACTTTACTCCTACTCCTAATCCTAACCTACAAAACAAAAATAAAATTGTTTTAGGTACCCTTATTGAGAGGGTTCTGAAGGATTAGTTCCACCTTTGACAACACAAGATGTTGATGTCTTAGGCTTCTTAGGTTTCTGAGTTTTGGCAGGAGCATGAACAGTTTCATTTTTATCATAATTAGCAGATAAGTCATGTTGATGATCAGTATGATAAGAATAGTGTTCATAAGCAGGGTAAGGTGCATAGTAACTAGGAAATTGAGGTGCATGATACATAGGATGATATGCAGCAGGTTGCACATAATATGACTCATTTCCATATAAAGCATTTTGATTTTTCTTGTTTTTATGCTTCTTTGGTTTACTTACAGCTTGCTCATTAACAGACGACTTAGTTTTCTTACTAGTCTGATTAGTCTTAACCTCATCAGAAGACTTCCTAGGACTCTTCTGTTTGGGTTTACTAGTCTGTTTTTCTACACTTGGCTCTTTGCTCTTTTAGCCTTAGGAGTTTTTTTCTCCTTTAATACTTTCTCAGATGAGGTAGGTTTAGAAGTTTGAACATACAGAATGACCTTACTATTGTCAGCAGAAATGAATTTTTCAGTATGATTCAATTCTAGTTTATCCTTTTCTAAAGGTGTCTCCTGTTTACTAGATGTATGCACGGATGCAGCAGTTGACTTATCATGAGACTCAATAATTTTCTCAAGTTCCATGATTTTTCCTTTATAGACCTCACATTCAGCTTTCAGAGATTCATGCACTTGCTCAAGCTGTTTATACTCAGCTGATTCTTTAGGCTTTTCAGCTTTAAGTTTCAGTGAGTTATTTTGCTCTTTTAGCAAGCTCATCTCTTCCTTAAGCTTAACAAATTCTCCAGCAATAGTAGTATTATTCAACATCATTTTCTCTAGAGAATTAAATAGTTCATTTTCTGGAGGAGTTACCTCATCCTCTGAGTCATCAGATTCCTTAGCCATCAGGCAGAGGAGAGCAGGTTTCTCTTCATCAGATGATTCTTCATCAGACGTGTCTGAATCTGAATCAGATGAGTAGACAGCAGCAAGCTTTTCTGCTTCAGCTACCATTGCTTTCCCTTTTTGATGCTTTCTTTCCTTTCTGATTCTCTTCTCTTCCTCAGTGTATTTCTCTGCTTTTGGATATGGACAATCTCTGATGAAATGTCCCAATTTCCTGCAGTTATAACACATTAGTTTTGCTTTATAATCATCTTTTTCTTGAAAAGAAGAGTTAGGTTTAGAAGTAGAAGTAGCATGATTGTATTTGTTTTTCATCTTTCTCTTATAGAACTTCTTGAAGTTGTTCATCAATAATGCTACATCTCCAGCAGTGTACTCCTTCTTGTTGAGTAGTGATGCTTCATCAGATGAGTCCACATCTTGACTTCTGTGTGCTGGTCTCCTGGTGTTTTCAGCAGCAACTAAGGCAGCTGTGGGTCCTGAAGTTGAAGTTTCTTCAATACCCATCCTAGGCAGTTTATACTCGAATGCCTTGAGTACAGAAAACAGCTCAGTAAGAGAGATTTTTCCCAAATTCCTTGATTCTTCCATTGCTGTCACCTTCATGTTGAACTTAGGAGGTAAGGCCTTCAGTACTCTGATGGTTATCTCCTTGTCTGTGAAGGTTTTTCCAAGCTTCAATACTTCATTTAATATTCTTGTAAACCTTGTATCCATCTGATCAATGGTTTCAGAGGATTTCATCTTGAAGTTATCCAGCTTTTCTAGAGCAACACTCAGCTGATGCTCTTTTGTGGCGTCGTTCCCTTCGCTCATATCTCTGACTTTGTCCCACATCTCTTTTGCAGTTTTACAATGTTTGACCTTGTCAAACCGATCATTGTCCAGGGCTTTAGTCATGATGAATCTCCCAACTTTGTCTAAATTGTAAAGGTTGATTTCTTCTGGAGTCATCTCATGGAGGTCTTTTTCCACAACCGTGTCAACTTCATTTATCTTTATGGTCTTTGTGAATCTGAATGGACCTTTAATGATACATGTGTACATGTTGTCATTATAGGCTGCTAGAAAGATTTCCATTCTAATCTTCCAGTCTTCAAAAGACATACCAGCAATGTGGGGAACATGGCTGATACAGTCCATTTTTCAAAAAGTTTAGATTTTTCAAAAAGATGCTCTTTTGAAAAAGTTTTGAAAACCTTTGAAAAACACTTGGATCAAGCTCGTTGATCAGGCAGCTGATTCTAATGAACCACCTGCTCTGATACCACTTGTTGGCCCAAGTGGTCAGATGAGGTCTAGAGGGGGGGGGGGGGTGAATAGACCTCTGAAAATTTTTGAACTTAAAAACTTTTCAGTCTTCTGTCAGCAGACTAAGCTGATGAAGAACAGTAAGATTACTTCGCTGATCAAGAACAAGTCTAGAACAGCAGAGTGACCACTCTTCTTATAAATACTTAGCTGTTTTTCAACAGAACAGTTTTCAAAGAGTATATTTGCAGCGGATGTTAGAAAGTGTTTTTCACAAGTAGACTAAGTTCTTAAAAAGATTTTATCACCAGTTTTATAAACTCCTTTTAAAATCCTTTAAACAATTCAAAGTGTTTAAATATGCAAACTTTAAATATGCAAGAAAACTTAAATGCAAGATAACACAAAGAATTTTTATAGTGGTTATATGGATAAAAATCATTTAGTCCACTCTTCCAGATCACTTAGATTCTGGGTTATACTATAATCACAAAGATTACAATATTTCTCCACTTATACCTAGACAACAAATGAAAAGGCTATAAGCTCACAATAGGAAGTCACTCAGAAATCCTATCCTCTAAAGTAGAATCACTCAAAAAGATGGATTCTAACTTCGCACAACACTCAGCTATTACAAAATCACTCAGATAATGTTTTTCTATTTTCTTCAACTGGGTTTCTGTCAACAGATGACTTCCACCAGACGAGTGAGCTGTTCGAGCTTCTTGAGACTTAGAAATTTTCTGCTTTGAATGCGAGATCTCAGATGTTGTTGTTTTATTTTCGCTCGTTGAAATCAGCTCCTTTTATACTTGAATTAGAAAATAAGACCGTTGAAGGAAATCAAATCTTCAAATCCATAGCTTTAGCCCGAAATTAGAACGGTAACCTGCTACAGTACCTTTTCTGCTGTACTTTCCTGTAGCTGCATTAAATGCACTCTGCTGATCCGAGAGTTAATTCCAATCATTTGCCATTACTACCCTTCTCTTCCAGCATTTATTACACTTGGGGCATTTATTACCGTTGAACTAATCTCTTGATCTCTTATACTCTGCTGATCAAAACGACTCATCTGATAGGCACTCTGCTGATCAAATACTGAACTAATCTGATTTGACTCGGCTGATGACCTACCCTTCTGTTCGCTGTTTCAGCATGAGATCACTAGTCTTCTGGGCTTTGAACTTTGAACTCTTCTGATGTCTTCTTTTACTTGTTCAAAATTCTTCTAAGGGAACTAATCTTCCATACTTAGCTGATTATGATATTTTGAAAATCATCAAAACCTTCCCTTAATTACTTGTCTTCTTTGCACTTCATCTTCATCTTCATCCAACACATAACTTCAACTAACTGACATTAACAGATTTCATCTTTTAATTAGAAGTACCGCTAGTCTTACACGTTCCCCCTGACTTTAAGAATTCATAAGTTAACTAGTCTGTTGAGAGTTAATCCTTGAAGATAAATAAGATGAGTAAGCTGTTGAACTTTGGTCTTCTGATAAGTTCCCCCTCAGCTTATGCATCCAATTTTAATAAACCTAGTTCAGCTCTTAGAGTTGAAAACCTTGTCTCACTTAAAGGTTTTGAAGATGTCAGCAATCTGATTTTCAGTAAACACATATTCTATTATGACATTTCCTTTCTCCACATGATCTCTAATAAAGTGATGCTTGATCTCAATATGCTTAGTCCTTGAATGACTTGTAGTATTCTGAGTAAGACTGATTGCACTAGTATTGTCAAGTAGATTGGTATTCCACTGATTTTGATATTGTAGTCTTCTAGTTGATGCTTCAACCATATGATTTGTGCACAGCAAGCTCCAACAGCTATGTATTCAGCTTCAGCAGTAGATATGGATACTGAAGTCTGTTTCTTACTCATCCATGAGATCAGACGACTACCTAAGAATTGACAGGCACATGTCGTGCTCTTTCTATCAATCTTGCAGCCAACAAGGTCAGAATCTGAATATCCAATAAGTTCAAATCCAGATTCCCTAGGGTACCACAATCCCAATTCTTGAGTGCCCTTAATATATTTCAGTATTCTCTTGGCAGCTAAGAGGTGAGATTCCTTAGGATTTGATTGAAATCTCGCACAAACCCCAACTGAGTACACGATGTCAGGTCTGCTTGCTGTTAGATACAACAATGACCCAATAATGCCTCTGTATTTGGTTATGTCCACTGATTTGCCATCTTCATCTTTATCCAAACGAAGACTTGTAGACATTGGAATAGTAGCAGTAGAGCTAGTTTCCATACCAAATTTCTTGAACAGATCCTTTGTATATTTTGCTTGGCTGATGAAAATTCCATCAGGCAACTGTCTTACTTGCAAACCAAGAAAATAATTAAGTTCTCCCATCATGCTCATTTCAAACTTGTTCTGCATCAGCTTTGAGAACTTATCACACATCTGTTGGTTAGTTGAACCAAAAATAATATCGTCCACATAAATTTGCACAAGCAAAATATGTTTTTCCCACTCAATAGTGAACAAGGTCTTGTCAACTTACCTTTGCGAAATCCTTTAATTAAAAGAAAATCATATAAGGTACCATACCATGCTCTTGGAGCCTGTTTCAGTCCATAGAGGGCTTTCTTCAGACGATATACCTTTTCTTCTTCTTGATAGACTTCAAAACCAGGTGGTTGTTCAACGTAAACTTCTTCTTGCAATTCTCCATTGAGAAAAGCTGATTTCACATCCATCTGATAGACGGTGAAATTCTTGTGAGCAGCATAGGAAAGAAAGAGTCTGATTGCCTCTAACCTTGCTACTGGTGCAAATGTTTCATCAAAGTCAATGCCTTCTTCTTGGCAGTAACCCTTGGCCACTAATCTTGCTTTGTTTCTGGTGACTTCACCATCTTCATTCATCTTATTCCTGAATACCCATTTAGTGCCAATGACTCTTTGATGACTTGGTCTAGGAACTAAGTACCAGACTTCATTCATTTCAAATTGATTCAACTCTTCTTGCATAGCTTCAATCCAGTTGGAATCACTAAGAGCTTCTTCAATCTGTTTGGGCTCAACTTGAGACAGAAAGCTGACAAGCATTGCTTCACTTGCAGCAGCTCTTCTTGTCTTTACTTTATCCAGAGGATCACCAATCACCAATTCTGGTGGGTGATTCTTGAGCCATCTAAGATCAGGTTGCAAATCATAATGTTGTCCTTTGTTTTGATCTTGCAACACTACTGTTGGAGTTCCAGTAGTAGTCTGTTGAACTTCTCTTGTCTGTTGAACAGTCTCTGGTCTATCAGCTATTTGCAACTCGTCTGTTAGACAATCAGCATTGTGATTTTGAACAACACTTGAGTTATCAGCTGGGTTGAGATCAGGTAGTATGATGGGAACATATTCTTCATTCCTTCCAACATTCAACTTCTGTAAATCAGTAGACAGATCTTGATTAACACTTTGATTCTTTTCAGAAGATTGACTTGATTCATCAAATACTACATGAATGGATTCTTCTATTAGTAATGTTCTTTTATTAAAGATTCTGTAAGCTTTACTAACAGTAGAGTATCCTACAAAAACAGCTTCATCAGCCTTTTCTGCAAATGCAGTAAGATGATTTTTACCATTATTTAAAACATAGCATTTACAACCAAATATCTTAAAGTAATGAATGTTTGGCTTCCTGTTGTTCCAAACTTCATATGGAGTCTTGTTTTGGTGCTTGTTGATCATGCATCTGTTTTGGGTAAAACATGCTGTGTTTGTTGCTTCTGCCCAAAATCTTTGTGGCAGCTTAGCTTCAGCTATCATGGTTCTGACAGCTTCCTTTAGTGTTCTGTTTCTCCTTTCAGCAACACCATTCTGTTGAGGGGTTCTAGCAGCTGAATACTCATGATGTATTCCTTTGATGTTACAATACTCTTCAACAGTAGAGTTTGTAAACTTTGTCCCTCTATCTGATCTGATCTTCAATATCTTTATGCTTTTCTCATTCTGGATCAGCTCCATCAGATTAGTAAGATGTACCTTGTTTTCACTTTTCTTTTTCATGAATATCACCCAAGTATATCTTGAATAGTCATCCACAACAGCTAGGCAGTATTTCTTTCCACCATTGCTGATAGGATCAATGGGTCCAAATAAGTCCATGTGTAGCAGCTCCAATATTCTTCCAGAAGATTGATGCTTCTTGCTTTTGAACGATGACTTGATTTGTTTACCCTTCTGACAGGCGTCACAAAGCTTATCTTTGCTCATGACTGTTTTTGGAATCCCTTCTACCAAATCATTCTTTATTAATCTGTTGATGGTCTTGAAGTTTAAATGATTCATCCTCTTGTGCCACAGCCAACTAACTTCACTTGGTGTTGATGCCACCAAACAAACGTTTGAATTCTTGTCAGCAGAATTCCAGTCGACTATGTAGATACTTCCTTGCCGTCTTCCAGATAAAATTACCTTCTTTGTACCAATCTGTTCAACATAGCACTTATCTGTTGAGAAGATAACTGAATATCCTTTGTCACAAAATTGACTTATGCTCAGCAGATTATATTTGAGGCCTTTAACATATGAGACGTCAGATATCTCTATGTTTCCCTTGATTAAGCTTCATTTTGCTACAATCTTGCCTTCTTTACTGTCTCCAAAAGTAACTTTTGGACCATCCACAACAACAACATCAGTCAGTTCATGTATGCTTCCACACATGTGCATTGAACAGCCACTGTCCAAGTATCAAATCTTCTCTACTTTACTCCTACTCCTAATCCTAACCTACAATACAAAATAAAATTGTTTTAGGTACCCTTATTGAGAGGGTCCTGAATGATTAGTTCCACCTTTGACAACCCAAGATGATGAAGTCTTAGGCTTCTTAGGTTTCTGAGTTTCAACAGGAGTATGAACAGCTTTGCCTTTACCACGTTCATCAGATTTGTCATATTGTTGATGATCAGCATGATAAGGATAATGTTCAAATGCAGAGTAATATGCATGATAAGGAGGATATGCATGCATTGGATGAGCAGGATATGGTGCATAGTAAGTTGGAAATTGAGGTGCATGATACATAGGATGATATGCAGCAGGTTGCACATAATAAGACTCATTTCCATACCAAGCATTTTGATTTTTCTTGATTTTATGCTTCTTTGGTTTACTAGATGCTTGCTCATTAACAGACGACTTAGTTTTATCACTAGTCTGATTAGTTTTAGCCTTATCAGATGACTTCTTAGGACTCTTCTGTTTAGGCTTACTAGTCTGTTTTCCTACACTAGGCTCTTTGCTCTTTTTAGCCTTAGGAGTTTTCGTCTCCTTTAATACTTTCTCAGGTGAAGCAGGTCTAGCAGTTTGAACATACAGGATGACCTTACTATTGTCAGCAGATATAAATTTCTCAGTATGATTCAATTCTTGCTTATCCTGTTCTAAAGGTGTCTTCTGTTTACTAGACATAAGAGTGGATGCAACAGATGACTTCTCATGAGACTCAATGACTTTCTCAAGCTCAATGATTTTACCCTTATAGACTTCACATTCAGCTTTCAGAGATTCATGTTCTTGCTCAAGCTGTTTATATTCAGCTGATTCTCTTGGCCTTTCAGCTGAGAGTTTCAGTGAACTGTTTTGCTCTTTTAGCAATATCATCTCTTCCTTAAGCTTTTTATATGCTTCAACAATAGTAGTATTGTTAAGCATCATTTGTTTAAATGAACTAAATAGTTCATTTTCAAGAGGAGTTACCTCACTATCCTCAGAGTCATCAGATTCCTTAGCCATCAGGCAGAGAAGGGCAGGGCTCTCTTCATCAGAAGACTCTTCATCAGAAGTGTCTGAATCTGTTAGATGAGTAGACGGCAGCTGGCTTTTCTGCTTCTGCTACCATCGCCTTTGCTTTCTGATGCTTTCTTTCTTTTCTGATTCTCTTTTCTTCTTCAGTATACTTCTCAGCTTTAGGATATGGGCAGTCTCTGATGAAATGACCCAGTTTCCTGCAATTATAGCACATCATTTTAGATTTATAAGAATCCTTATCCTGAGAAGAAGAAGTAGGGTTAGAAGTAGAAGCATTGTTATATTTGGTCTTCATTTTTCGTCTGTAGAACTTTTTAAAGTTGTTCATCAGCAATGCAACGTCTCCAGCAGTGTACTCCTTTTTGTTGAGTAGTGTGGCTTCATCAGATGAGTCCACATCTTTGCTTTTGTGAGCTGGCCTTCTAGGATTTTCAGCAGCAACAAGTGCAGCTGTGGGACTTGAAGTTGAGGTTTCTTCAACACCCATTCGTGGCAGTTTATACTCATACGCCTTGAGTACGGAGAACAGCTCTGTAAGAGAAATCTTCCCCAGATCTCTTGATTCTTCCATGGCTGTCACCTTCATGTTGAACTTGGGAGGCAGGGCCTTCAGTACTCTGACGGTGATCTCCTTATCAGTGAAGGTCTTTCCCAGCTTTAGAACTTCATTTAATGTTCTGGTGAACCTGGTATCCATATGATCAATGGTCTCTCCAGACTTCATTTTGAAGTTGTCCAACTTTTCAAGAGCAACACTTAGCTGATGCTCCTTAATGGCGTCGTTTCCTTCGCTCATATCTCTGACTTTGTCCCACATCTCCTTTGCAGTTTTGCAATGTTTGACTTTATCAAACCGATCATTGTCCAGGGCTTTAGTCATGATGAATCTTCCGACTTTATCCAGATTAAATAGCCTTATTTCTTCTGGAGTCATCTCTGTCAGATCTTTTTCCACCACTAGTTCAGCTTCATCAACTATGATAGTCTTGGTGAATTTGAATGGACCTTTTATGATACATGTGTACATGTTGTCATTATAGGCAGCCAGGAAAATCTCCATTCTGATTTTCCAGTCTTCGAAAGACATACCAGCAATGTGGGGAACATGACTGATACTGTCCATATTTCAAAAGGTTTTAATTTTTCAAAAAGATGCTCTTTTGAAAAGTTTTGAAAACCTTTGAAAAACACTTGGATCAAGCTCGTTGATCAGGCAGCTGATTCTAATGAACCACCTGCTCTGATACCACTTGTTGGTCCCAAGTGGTCAGATGAGGTTTAGAGGGGGGTGAATAAACATCTTTAAAATTTTCTTGCTCAATTTTAACTTTAAAACTTTTCTCTAACAGTGAGCAGACTAAGCTGATCAGAGTAATAAGTTACAAGTCTGTTCGCGAACAAATCTTTGAACATGTTTGATGACCACTCGTCTGATGATTACTTAGCTGATTTTGTTAAAATCAGTTTTAATACTTAGAGTACTTGCAGCGGATTTTCAAAGTGTTTTTCACAAATATCCTTAGTAGTTTGAAAAATGCTTCCCCAGTTTTATAAATTCCTTTTAAATTCTTTTCAAACAGTTAAGTAAAGTGTTTTATGCAATCTTGAAATATGCAAGTAAAAATGCAAACAAAAACACAAGTAATTTTTATAGTGGTTATATGGATGTAAATATCCTTTAATCCACTCGTCCAAGTCACAAAGATCTTGGGTTATACTAGAAACACAAAGTAACCAGTACACTCTGCTTACACCAATCAACAAATGAACAGGCCGTAAGTGCGCAGTAAGAAATCACAAAGAAATCCTACTCTCTGAAGTAATCTCACTCACTAAGATGGATATCTACTTCTCACAACACTCAGTTTTACAAAATCACTCAGAAGATGTATTTAGCTTTGTTCTTCAACTTCGCTTTTCGTCAACAAATGACTAAGCTGATGAGTGAGCTGTTCTTGAGACTTAAGAGTTCTGCTTCGAAAATTCTCTCAGAAATTGTGTTGTTCAGTTTCTCTTCATCCCTTTCAGCTATTTATACTTGAGGTTTGAAAAATGTCCGTTGAAGAAAGACAAGATTCAAATTCCTCGAGTACTGGTCCTTAAAATTCGCGAACGGCTCTTTTGCAGTCTGTCCGTACTGTCAACAGTACTATTCTGTAGGCAGCATTAAATGCACCCAGCTGATGCGAAGCATTTCTTCAATCATTTGTCTTTAATAACCTTGTACTTCAGCATTTATTACTCCAAGGGGCATTTATTACCGTTGGGAAGACTTAATGATCCTTTCCACTTGGCTGACGAAAGTGCAAGTCTGATGGTGAACCAAGTTGATCTCAAACTTGAACAAATCTGATTTGAGTCGGCTAATCTTTATCAGTCTGATAACTTTCCTTCAGCAGATCAGAAGTCTTGGACCTTGAAATTTTGACTCTTCTGATGTCTTCTATACTTGGTCAAAATTCCTTCTAAAGGGATCATCAGCTAAGTTACTCCATACTTAGCAGATTTTGAAGTTTTGGAATGCATCAAAACCTCCCTTCTAATTTTGTCTTCAGTGCCTTCATCTTCCTCCTTATCCAACAAACAACTAGACAATCATTTAGTCATTGATCTCCATTCGAGGACGAAGTCGATTATGAACTAATTTCATACCCGAAAACTCACTCTTCATTATTTTCATAGCCGTAAAAGGTTTCTCTACTTGCAATAGGGAGAATAAGTACCAATGTCACAAGTTTGTAAAACAACGAGAATGCGACATGCCTTTTTAATTGCAACCATCTTATGAGCAAGATCACTAATTTCTTTCAAATTAGAAAATTCATCACTTAAGTCGAACATCCCTAATATAATTTTTAAGTTGATTAGCTAGGCTAAGAGCTCAATAAAAGAGATATCATTAGGATTTAATGTCCGACAACACGAACAAGTTTTCTTTTGACAAAGGCCTCAAAGAGATCAAATGATTTTACCAATGTTGGTCTCAAGTGGCCAGAAAAAAGAGTCTTGGGGGAGGGGGAGGGGGAGGGGAGGGGGTGAATAGACCTTTTCAAATTTCAAATAATTTTTCAAACAATCTTGCAAGATAGGTTAAATACTTGGCTGCTGAAGAACAGATGAGTAAATCAATTAGCTGATAGAAGAATCCTCAAGCTTGGTGAAACACTCAACTGATTTGCTACAGAGAAGTGAAATAATAACAGTAAATCAGAGTCCGAAGTATGCAACGGATAAGATAGAAGTTTTATATCAAACATTTTGTTCCAGTTGAATTCTGCAATCAAAATATTTTTCTCTTAGAAAATTTCTTTCAATTAGTTTTAAATTCAGTTGAAAGAAAACATATGACTAGTTTTTTTTTTAAATGTATGAATGACTCTGCAGGAAAATAAAAAATCACATAAATTTTATAGTGGTTCAAGGGTGGTGTAATCTCTCTAATCTACTCTTCTTCTTTTAACACGTTGGAAGGATACACTAATCTCTTATATCAATTGAACACTTGACGTATACAAATTCTAAGTTCAAGTGAAACTTTTACTCTTACTAAAGTTACACGTATTCTAATCTTTTAGACTAGATCCTCACAAAGCTCACAACTTTACTATTAATTTCTCTTAGAAACTAACTCCCCAAATTAAAACCTTGTTGTACACAAAAACTCTCAGTTTTTATCAACGGTTTAAAGCTTTTCTTCTAAAGAACACCTGAGTGGTTTCTACTCTCGTGTTATCTTGAGTTTTGAATTGTAAGACTGCAAAAGTTAAAGTTATTTCTTCAGTTCAAATCATGAGTATCTATAGGAGTTCTGGAATTAATGTCCGTGGAAAGTTTCCATAATTATTTGGGTGAGCCTGTGTCGCAATTGAAATATTCTCAAATAATAGGATCTCTTTTATACTTTTCTAATAGAACTAGACCTGACATTGCATATGCTGTTGGGAGACTGAGTAGATACATCCATAATCCTAGTAAAGATCACTGGAATGCCTTAAAAAGAATTCTTAAGTATCTTAGATGAACCTTAAACTATCACGTATGCTAAAAGGTTTTCCAAATGTACTTGAAGGTTACAGTGATGCGAATTGGATCACTGATAGTTCTGAAATTAAATTTAGTAGTGGTTTTGTATTCATATTAAGTGGTGCAGCAATAACTTGGGGCTCTAAAAGAACTGTTATATCTAGAAATACTGTGGAAGCTGAGGTAATAGCTTTAGATACAACTTGTACAACAGCTGAATGGTTAAGAGATTTAATGTTTGATATACCTTTAGTAAAGAAACCATTACCAGTTATTTCTATACACTGTGACTCTAAAGCTGCAATAGAACTTATGAAACAATCTCATTCAAATAATAAAATGAATAGACACTTACAAGCGGGATGTAAAAGTGTCAAATCCTTACTAAAGAGAAATGTAATATCTCTAGATTTTTTAAAATCAGAGAAAAATTTGCCTGACATTTTAACCAAAGGTTTATACACTAAATGTGTATTTGAATTATTGAGGGGGATGGGCTTAAGCCCATAAGGGACCTCCGGGAGCAACCCTACCCTTGTGATTGGAAACCCCATGAAGAAGGTTCAATGGGTAGAAACAACCTATACTGCGTTACTCGTTTAACACTAATATATAGGAGTGCATCTTCTTCCCATCCTTATGGTGACAGTGCTGTAAAGTGTGATATTACGGTTGGGTTTTGACCCTTAATGAGATCAAGGCAGAATTCTGCAGGGTATAGGTCACACATACCCTTGGAGGTTTCATCTAAATGAGAGTTTCCATGGGGCCGTGGCTATGGGTCTGGGCTGACCCTAGAAACTCTCATTAGAGTTAAGATTATAGCGCATGGCCGTTAACGCGCTAACCCGCGAACTAAAACTGATGTCGATATTGTGTGTATAATATATTGAAGTTTGGCCAAGGATCCTAATTCAAAGCGCTTGCGCCATTACGGTTTCCTCAAATGAATATTATTAACACTAAGTATAGGCTCAGCCCGGAAGGCTCCTGCACTCATTGCACAATATTTTAGGGCCCAATTATTTTCTATATGCATTCTTGAATTTTAAAACCTTGTGGGGGACTGTTGGAATTTTAAGCTTTTAAAATTCAAAATTATGATTTGTAACAATCAAATTGATTGTGTAACCTTAATGCCATAGTTCTCCTTTATTTCCATTATGTGGCTATTCAAAATTATTTGACTTTAGAGGTCTCATTCACACTATAAATAGGGGTTAGTTGTCTTAGGAAATCACACACCTCACTAGCTTAACTTGCATCACAAAAATATACCATTCTTTACAATTACTTGGGCACTTTAGACAAAGTTTGGTTCATTATTCTCTCAAGAACGTGCTTACAAGACTCCGGCGAGGCCAAAGGTTTTATCTTTGGGAATCGATCAGCCACCAATATCTGCACGAGGGGAGGCAATCGTTTTCTTAGGACAAGCGTCTACTGACGGGACTCCGGATCAGGCTAGCCGTTTTAGTTTAATTTTTTACATTATTCTTATCTAAATTACTAATTTCATTATGCTTGTGATTTGTGATTGTCATAAAAATAAACCAAATTTTCCGATACCTTCTCCAAAGGTTTAACTGATCTAACTGTAGATCTTGATTCTTTTCTCGGTATCTCAACTGACTCAATTCTGTCAGATGAGTTAACTTCATCACCTAAAATAGGTTAAGCTAGTATCTCAACAAATGTTATATCAACCATATCTTGATCAATTTCCACATTTTCTTGTTAATCAACCACTGTAGATTCTGCAGGGTCAGATTTCTTTGAACCCATTTTCATTATGTTTGGAACAAGTGCATTAGAACTTTGAACTTTAGTCTTTCTCTTAGGCTTTTCCACTAGTTCATTAGTCTTAGTAGCTGCAGATGATTCTCCCTTAATGGCAAGGGGTTCATATTTCTTCATTTATTTTCTCTTATTCATGGTCTTCCAAGATCCAAGAGTAAGTCTCATGTGAAGAAATATAACACTTATAATGTTCCCATGGTATAGGTTCTTTTTGTCCACATTTGACTTCATGTAGTTCAGAATAACTTCAGCCCAACTTATCTTAACTCCATCCCAAATGGCAACCATGTAGTTCAAGATTACAAGAGATTTGATCTGATAGAGTTTTCCGATTCGATACGAGGTTCAAATTTGTCCCAATTGAGCATATAAGAGAAAAACCAAATTTTGAGACAACAATGAGCAAGAAGGCCCGAACTTATTCTTGATCAGGATGAGGTCCTATTCGATTATTGGCCACCCTAAAAAGGGAAGTATCTAAGTCGAGTTAAGGACTTAAACTAAGCGCTTCTTGGGAGGCAACCCCTAGTTTTCAATTTTCTTTTTCGTTTTGTTTGTGTTTTGAGTCTTGTTGCATGTCTAGTTTTAGATCTTTTTTTTTTTTTTTTTTTGCATCAATGTTTGGAGAGAATTGACATTCTAGAAAAAAGAATTGTTAAACAGAGAGTAAGAGTTGCGACAAACAAAAGAAAAAAAAATCCATAAAATTTAGGCCACAACTCAAATTGTGTCAAGTCAAGCCCTATTTTTTCGAGCAGAAAGCGTGGATTTTTCCAAAAGCTTTAGGCCACAACTCAAATATTGTTAAAAAAAAAATAAAAAATATCTGAGAACCCTCTCCCTCATCCAAAACCAGCCACCACCTTCATCCACTTCACGCCTCCACCACCAAATTCATGTGCTTCCTCCACTTTCACCCAAAAACATCAAGCCACCCTCCCCCCTAAAATCCTGCCGCTGCAATTGCTTCTTTCACCAACCATCACCATTCAATCACACCCTCAAGCTGCCACCACCGTAAAATTTCCGCCACCTCTAATCCCAATCCCACAACCACCACTCCGATTGCGGCTATACTCCCCAAAACCCACCTTCACCAATCTTTGACGAAGCCCTGGTACCCAGAACCACCGAAAGTTCCATCCAAAATCAGCAAACCAAATAGAACCGCCATATTCTTCAATAACCCCTGCTGACATACCCACGCACAAACCACCATCACGCCAAATCTTGCCACCATCACTTCTCCAAAACCACCGCCACAATCAAGTATTGAGTAACATCTAATATTTATCCCTCTATAATAAACTCCCATGATTTGAATTGTGTAATTGCAAATTTAGATACATATGCTCAGTACATGGTTGTATTGATTAACTAAATTTGTAGTTGCACTGTATCTGTGGAACCAAAAAGAAATTCATTTTAGATTGTGGTATTGAATCAAAACAACTCCTCAATATTGGTTTTGGATATCAAACTCCTAGAAGTAATTTGCTAAAAGAGGGATTTGATTGAACAAGATGGACCCACGAGCAATGGGCATACACAATTCTCCGATGAGTATTCTTTCTCCAAATCTTCTTTACATTGATGTATTATTTGTTTGTTTGCCTGTGTCGATCGATCTATTTTCTCCTTAAGTCGCAGTGGGGAAACTAATTAAGTTAAGTTTTTTCTTGGGGGGAGGGGGTTGCATTTACATTGTGCATGCTATGTCAACTCTGATTTTTTTTTTAATATTATTTATTTATTATTGCTTAACCTGCAAAATCCTAAGCACGAATGCATAATATTGAGGATTTAAGATGAAGTTAGTGAAATATATTCTAGAATAGAGCTTAAAATGTCCTATCTTGCCAATCTAATCTCTAGATTTGAAAGTTAGAATGCTAAGGGCCAAAGTGATAGTTTTGTCTAGGTTTGGGGGGCATGATAACTTTAACAAGAACCGAATGAAGCAAATAATGGAATAATTATAAGTTGAATCCAAAGAAAATAACCCCACTTGTATGAGACCTGAAAAATCTCATCTCATGAGACTTATACTTGCATTCCTCTAACTTGACTGCGATAAGATTAACGATATATGTGTCTTGACTTACTGTTTTGTACTTCTCTATGTTGACTGCTTCTTGAGAATAGGTTATGAGTACAAATGCTGCTAAATATACTTAAGTTGTGCTAAATAAGGAACAATTGCTAAGTGAAAGTTCGAACTTAAAAGGATTTCATAACTTCAGGTGAAAGTTTGACAAAATTTTAGTAATTAGTACGATAACCTAAGAAAATAGAGAATATGTTTGACAATTTAGGAATTCATGCAATTAGGTTCAATGTTTTTGAAGCGATAGTGATCTAGGTGATTCCAATATTCTCGCATTATGTATGCACACCCACACACGAAGAAATTACATGATAGGGTGCATAATATTTGGAGTATAATGGATAGAATTTTTACTTGGAAGGCATGATTGTGAGTGTTTGTTTCTTTATTTGAGTTTTTATCATTACTCGAGGACGAGTAATAGTTTAAGTTTGGGGGTGTGCTAACTCTGTGAAAGTAGTGTTATCAAATATATTTTCTTTACTTGTTTGATTACATTTATTCGAGTTTCAGTAGAAACCTAGATAATTTTAGTTAGTTTTGCATTTTGTTCTTTTGAGTCGTTGATTTGCATGTTTTGTCCATGGATTGAGTTAGTTTCTTATATATTTCAGTCATATTGTAGGGCGAAGCTAATCTGGATCTAAAAACATGATTGAAAGAGAAGAAAGACGCATTAAAGATCAAATGAAGTCAAGTAGTGCAAAAACGAAGAAGGAAAAGGAAAAAGCTGTCAAAAATATTGTTGTGTACTCCAAAGACCATAACTCTTTCATGGAAGCTCCAATGAAGCTGAAATTCGAATATGTTGTAGAGAAAAGAGTTATCTACGCAACTGCATTTTACGGATCATGACTGGATTTCGGAGATGAAAGTTATGCTACTTGCAAATCAGCCTCGCAAAGCGGATGCGATTTTGAGTGGGATTTTAAGAGAAACTTGGGCCCAAAGTCTCCTACAAGGCCTCAACTTGTAGATCTATTTAAGGGCTGCTAGGTCACACACTTACACGTCTTTGAACATCTTTGAATATATTTTTCTCATATAATCACCTAGAACATCAAAGATCTTGAAGAAGATAAGAGATATGTCTTGAAGATCACTCAAGTAAGAAAAAGACAATAATGAAGATATTTATCTCAGATTAATCGTTTTTCCTATAAAACCACATGAACTCATATTGATTTTTCTTTATTATTTTTCTTCATATATTTATCATGAATTAATTTTTTAGGATCTAGGGTTTTTATGAAACTTTGTTATTTTTATTAGATTATTTGTAGTTTCGGGCAATTCTTGTGTTTACGATTCCGTTCTCTATGCTTGCAACTTGATTGGCCACCTAGTTGTTTCATTTAATATCCTATTTGAACTTGAAAATGGAGATTAGGATTACATAGAAATTGAATGGTAAATTAGAATAGGAATATATTAAGGCGTTTATACCCGTTACATGAGGTTTGTGTTTAAAGTTTTGTTTAATTTATGAATCACCTAGGAATAGAGTCGATTTGGATAATACATTAGTTACTTACATATAGAAATACTTGAATCATCGGGTAGCACTCTTCTCACAGAAATAACTATGAAAATTCCAATTACGCGATCAATAGTTTACATAGTTGATTATAACCCTATGTCCCTCTTCTTATTATTCGAACTCAATCTAAGTACTCAGGTTAATTCATTACTTTAGAGAATTTTTAGCTAAAAATCAAAAAACACTTTGAAATTGGAATCGATTTAAAAATAAATTAGGAATTAAAACTGGTAGATATTTAGTCAAGTCACTGTGAAGACGATACTCTTATACTTGCTATTTATTATTTGTTTGATACGTGCACTTGGTTTTATTTGCGTGTATAAAATCTACAACACCTTCCCATTGTAGTGTGTTTGTGGAGCAGAGCTACTATCAATAATAAAATTATTTGGAAATTTTACATTTTCATATCAATATTGACGACGTGTTTGAGAAAGATAAGATTTGTAAATTAAATAAAAACACTTTTGGCTCTTTTCTAATTGCTCCAAGCTTCTAAACACCACTTTTAGGTCATCTCCAACCGAACCTAATGCCCAATTGCTTAATTGTCTCTTTGAACCCCTTACACATTACTTGGATTTGAATGTATTGCTTTACTTTGCAAGGGATGGGGCATGGGGAAGGTCTGCCATGGGTGGGGGGAGGGGGAGGGATGGGTGGAGTGATAGAAAAGATGGCTTTTTGGCAAATAGTGAAAATATGAAATTTTTGAAACTTTATACATTTAACCCTAATTTTAAAATATTTGTTTATTAAGTTTTTAAAATATTAAATTAAGTCATAAAACTTCTAAATTAAATCAATTTTATTCTTAACATTTTAAATTTATGATCCTTCAGTTAGATGTCAAGAAATTGATTTAAATTTTTTTTTTTTTTTGACAAATAGAATAAAATAAACAATTTTTTGAAATTCCATTATTTGTAGAAAAACACAGTTTTACCTTGCCCTCACCTACCCACCCCATGCCTCTTTCTTCCCCCCCCCCCCCCCCCCCCCCCCCCCCGTTGCGCGACCACCACAACTATTAAAATAAATCAATATTAAAATACTAGTGTTAATTTAATGAAATGAAAGTTATTTTTTTATAATTAAAAATAATTATCTCCAAATAATATACAAATTTTAGTAATTTTTTTATTTTTAAATAAAGAAAAAAAAAAACCAAATAAAACAAAACTAAACTAAAAGAAAAAAATAGCATGTGATGGAGGGGGCTTGGATGAGAGAAGCTCCCCCTGCCCCTCCTTCCAAGGTCCCTCCAGGGTCCCTGTAGTCCGTATACCCTCTCCGCCCCCCTAGTCATTGGAGATGATTTTTCCCCCCTTCCCCCCATATACCCTCTAGGGCATCTCCCTACTAGTCATTAGAGATGCCCTAATACCATAAACTGGAAATCTCATGTTTGCTCAAATTAATTAATTGACCCGATATAAAGCAACATGAAAATTGGTAAATTATCATATTTGTTCCCTTGAATTTCAAGACCTCAATATCTCCTATAGTATGAATTAAATCCAATTTAAGTCCATGAGGGATTGATCACTATATATCAGTTTAAATTATTAACGGTTTGTTTTACATCATTATATGTGCCATAGCCATCGCAATTGAGGGGACGACATGGTGGGTAGGGGTGTAATTCTTTGTTTTTTCTTTTTCATTATGTATATTTATAATTATACATGGGTTCTTTTTTTCAAAACTCAATTTTTGAAATTATATTTCAAGAAAATGTCACAATTTTGAGATAGACCTAACGTTAAAAACTATAACGAGACTTAACCTGAGAAAATTTAGGAGATATGTGAATAATTTATTATATTTATTGGAAAATTCAATTATATTTGTTAAATTGTTTTGCCTTTTTTACTATTTTATTGTCAAAATAAAACTACATAAAATATTTTCGTCTGCACAAAAAGATTAAAATTTTTTGACACATATAACCTATATTTTTCCTTCAAACCTCTAACATCTAAAATACATCCAAACCACAAGTCCACAACCCACATTTTTCAAACTCATCTCACCATTTCATTTACATTATACTAAATTCTAAAAGTTTTAACCATAATATATCAAATCATGTTTCCATTGATTAATTTCCATAAGCAACAAAAATATTTTTCATTCAAACCAAATATAATCAGATCAAAATACATCCAAGCAAGGCCATTAAAACTCTTTCGATCTCGGTTTCTTTATACACTACTAGAAAAAGATGAAATTTCGACCTATTTTTCATAAAATCGATTGAAATTATTTATTTTCAACTGAATTTTCGGCAGAAAAATGGGTCTAAAAAAGGCTCGTCGAAATCAAATATCGATCCATTTTTCAACTGAAAAAGTTTCGATCGATTTTTCGACCGAAATTATTCGACCGACTTAATAAGAAATTTAATCAAACTTTTACTTGAGTTTTCAATTTTATTTTAGTTGTTTATACGCCTATTATTTGGAAAGGGGGTTGTCTACACCCCTTTCAAACTCCATGACAACCTAAAGTTGAAGGATATAACATACCAAACATTTCCACCTCATAAATTTAAAGCCATGTGATGTGTCTGCATACTCATCTTTAATTTCTTATAGCCTTACACTGGACCATCCACAAGGACCATAAAAGTAATGTCTCATAAATCCGTGCCATAAGTGCATTGAATAATTTTTAATTAAGTGATTTAAAAAAAAAGGAAAAAAGGGTAAAAAGGGAGCACATATTTAACGTTGATCTTGTGTTTCAAAAATTGATGGGGTGCAAATAGAGGTGACCTCTTTGAAACTTAAACCTTAGAAAATCAAAATTAAATTACAGTTTTATAATCTTTGTACCCGTATGATTAAATTATTTGTTAAGATTTTTTGCAAGTTAACTCCTTGTGATATGTCTAATAGGCAATTTACCTCACTGTGAAATAAAAATAGGCAATTTAACTCCCTGTAAACTAAAATAATGAGCAATTTACCTCCTTCTGATATAAAAATAGGCAATTTACCTCTCTCTGAAATGAAATAATGTGAAATTTACCTCCCTATAATATGAATTAATGAGCAATATTTAGATGGAGGCAATGTGCTTCTTTTATAAAAACACATAGAGGTATTTTGTCATTTTTCTTATCACAAAGAGTTAAATTGTCATTTTAGGATATCACGGAAAAGTATTTTACCCTTTTATTTATCACAAGAAATTAAATTGCCTATATAAAATACCAAAGGAGTTAAGTTGATAGTCACTCTATATGAACACTTTTGGTCTTCATGTTTTGACCAACCCTTATTTAGTTGGCCTTGCCAATACCTTGTATAGAACTGTTTGATATATATTTACATCTTACCTAAAAAAAATTCAAAATTAAGCTTGGATTATGAAAATTATGTTTCTACAATTCCATTGCACTTCATGAATAAACGAACTAATGCATACCTACATGTGGGTCGAAAGTGTAAATACAAGTACGTTTGCACTGACGCTTGTGGTCAGTATTGATAAGGATTGCGACACAAAATTAATTGATTCAAACTTTATCCGTTACAAACGAATAACAAATAAAATCTTAAAGTATTTCTTATGAATCAAGAAAATGAAGAAGAAAAACGAATTACAACTTCAATTTCTCTTTTTATTGACTTATAATATATTTTGATTCAGTTTAAATTAAGGAGAATAATTTCGACCTCGACCAGAGTTTTGTCTCGCTTTTCGGATAGCATTTTCAATGCTCTTTAAAAAATTAAACAATTTTTTTTTATTTTTATCATAAACAAACTTATCATTTTTCAATTTTAATTACAAAATAATATCATTTTAAAAAAATCATATATCTAAAAGAACCTAAGTTGTTTTACTTTAATTTTACACATATATTTTATATTACTTATCTCACATGATAAATATAATTTAAAAAAAAAACTATTTCTTAAAGTATTTCTCGTTTTTCCATAATCTTTTAGAAAAAACAAATAGTTTCTTAAGCATATATTTACTATTTATTTCATCTCAAAATACTCAAACAAACAACATTTAAATCGATATTTTTTCTTTCTAAAATCTCAACATTTTTCTAAAACTACTTCCAGAAAAACGAGACATACACGCTTGAAATTTTGTGAAAATACGACAAACTTAATAAGGTAAATGGTTTAACATAGGTCGCACGGATACTCCGATATTGTATACCGTGCAGTATCGTATACGTATTGAATACTCGGATATTCAGATACTCGTACGATCGATACTTGTGATCTCCACTGTGGCGTTTTCAATAATAAGATAATAAAAAAGATACCATATCAGATACACAGGAAGGCGTATCGGAAACACCCAAAATATTTAAGAGTATGTATTTCTATAAATAATTTCTAGATTATGTATATTATCAAATTGATCTACATAAAACACTTGAAATTTTGTAAAGGGCCAAATATTTTGTATATGATTTTAATAGTATATTTATGCTTGAACAACTATATAAGACGGAGATAACATTGTTCATTGTAAAATAGAATAAAATGAACTAAATATATATTACATAATTTTTATTTACATTTTTAAAATAATTGTTTTTTATTATAATATATTTTTAAATATACACATACGTATTTTAGCCGTACACTACTAGAAAAAGGGAAAATTTCTACAGAAAATTTTCAACGGAAATAAATCTGTTGAAATTTCACTTAAATTTTCTACGAATAATTTTTCCATCAAAATATTTCGACCGAATAAAAATCCGTCGAAAATAATTTCAACTGATCTATACTCGGTCGAAATATGCTGTCGAAAAGAAGGAATAAAAACAAAAAAAAAAAACAAAAAAAAATTAAATTTCGACGGAAACTAAAATCCGTCGAAATTTACTGATTTCGACAGATTTTTTTTCGTCGAAATTTAATTATTTCGTGAAAAAATAAAAATAATGGTTTCTTATTATAATATATTTTTAAATATACATATACGTATTTTATCCGTATCATATTCTATAAATTTTAAAAATCCGTATCGCCGTATTCATATAATATCCATTCGTATTGCATTATCCATATACGTGCAACATAGTAACAAACTAACCCAATTCAACATGACCTGTTCCTGCGCCAATTAGCAGACTTACATCTATCCTGTTTTATTCGATAATATCTTATTATTCTCTTTAATTTAATTATGAAAGGGAAAATCAAGTACTTTTGAGGGCCTAAAAGTGGTACATATTAAAAAATTACTTTATCTAAGAAAAAAAAAAAAAAGAAAAAGAGAATTTTATTCTAGAAAATCATCCCAAATTGAAGATAGGTTAATATGTGATACCAAACTATATATCGATTCTTACTTGTAGTACCATAAAAATTGATGTCATACCAAACGATATATCGATTCTTACTTGTGGTACCATAAAAATTGATGCCGGTATATTTGGTACCATAATTTAAAAAATTGAATCACTTTAGTTTGATACTGCCGTTAAAAATTACCGTTAAGTGATGATATGCCAATTAAGTCTTATTATAAAATTGATGATATTACTTATGTTGACTTTTGATAAAAAAAAAAAAAAATTATGTTGACTGATAATTCTAATCCATAACATTTCAGGTTGGCAAAATAACCCCACGTCTTCAAATTTATTGACAGCAATTTCAGTCCACATTGTTGCCTAATTTTAAAATTTGCTAAAATATGACACGTGCAGACCCATTTGGAGGACGATTCTACACCATAACATTTTAGGTTGACAAAATAACCCTAGATCTTTAATTTACTGACGATGTTAGTCCACATTGTTGCATAATTTCAAAATTATTTCGAATAAGACACGTGTGGACCAATTAATAGATTTTACTTCCTATATTTACCTAATTTGATTTTATAGATAATATTAATAGATCAAATAATTATCCATTAACGTAGAAAATAAGAAATGACAATAACCCTCACCTTAAGCAAGTATATCCATGATCTCCTTATAATTACACATATTCTTATATATAATATCTTGCAGTCATATACATATAATCATAAATCATAAATTCTTATACTTACCAACACGAATTGCAATTACAAAGGAAGAGGATCGGTGATGGAGATGAATGAAACTAGCTAGGGGTGGGCGTTTGGGTCGGGTATTTTGGGACCCGTCCCGACCCGTTTGGGTATTTCCCGTTTGGGACAAAAAAACGGGTATTTTGACATTCGGGTTCGGGTACCCGAACCCGAAATATATTTTCGGGTAGGGTATTGGGTATTAATTTCACACCCGAACGGGTATTCGGGTACCCGTTCGGGTATTTATAAAAAAAAAAAAAAATTTGAGTAATTTAGTTGGATTTTCAAGCTTGTAGGTGGATATGATTGGTGAAGATCCGAATGATGAGTTAAAATGTGAAATATTATTGAATGTGATTTGTGATTTTATGTCTATTGTAAGTTGTAACTTTCATGCCATGCGATTGTGATATTTAATATTTTGATGCTTTGAGACTTCGAGTTTGATTTGATTGTAATTTATTGAATACTTGAAGGCTTGAGACATTTGTATTGTTTTATTTTGAAATTATTGTGTACAATTAATGTTTGAATTCATTTATTTACAATTTTACGTATATATATGTTGAAGGTGAGTTAAGTTTGGTCATGTTGTACTTAGCTGGCCAATTTAATTATTGGTATTGATTTAGCTATTTATTTGTCCTTTGGACTATTAAAAATTTGATTTTCCTTGGACTAAAGATTACAAATCTAATTCAATGAACTATCTAATTTAAATAATTGAGAAGTGGGTTTGTTAAAGAAGAAATTGGACCTAAACTTAGATGAATGCAAGACTTAATCGTTGACATCAATAATTAGATATTTAGGTTCTGCAAATTAATTAATATTATATATAGCTAAATAAATGAAAGGATAGCTTAACTAGTACTGAAGCTGTAAACAATAGAAAATATAGAATATATAAGTAAATAATGAATAGTAACATAATTGAATAAATTAAAACATTGAGCCATGGAGGACTAAACAATCACCTACTGGACATTGATTTAAATGATTTGGGAGATAGTACTTAATTAATTCATTCAATATTAAAATGGTTGAAGTTTCACTGTTGAACATAAATGAAGTCTTTAATTTAAACTAGAGTAAATAATTGCTAGTTTGAAGACACCTAATGGGGTTTAATATATAGAATACACTAATATTAGTTATCGCCAATAGTATTCAATTAATTTGAGATCGGTGGAAATAAATAATTAAAAATTCCCACCGATTTATTCCGACCAATCCGATATCAGTGGGAATATTTAGTTTATCCACCGAATAAATCGAGATCGGAATTAGAATTTATCTGCTCTTTTTTTTTTTCCGAAATCATTCCGACCGATTTTCAAATCGGTCGAAATTTATCCGGTTAATTTGGATATATATACGATAATTCCGACCGATGGAATTTTCACAACCTTATTTCAACCGAGAATAATTTCGGTCGCAATTTTTGAAACTTCCCACCGATTTATGTTCGGTGGGTTCTTATAGTTTTTCTAGTAGTGCATTGGAAACAATTATATTAAGATAATGACTATTTGGTTTATTGTACTTTATTATGTGTAACAAAGGCTATTATTGTTGTAATTATGTGGATGTATACCTAATATAAAGGTTCGAATCCATAGATAAAATATTATATATAGATAAATCAGGAAAATTAATATTCAAATAAAATAATTTGTATGTTGGCTTTTCCTTCATTGGTCCAAGACTAATTATGTAGGCCTTGTGAGGAAGTTGAAGAGTTTCAAACTCTTAATTTGTCCCACATTAACTTTTTATAATTATGTGTACTACTATATATGAACTTAAGTATTTAGACTTGGTATAAATCTTTACAAAGGGGATCATATGAATACACCACACGCGCCACCGCCGCCCGCCCGACCCGGCTCGGATCAGATCTGATCTGGGGCTGGGCTGGGCTGGGCTCGGGCGTTTGGGCGAACTGTCTCGTCTCGGACTTATCTTTTTGGACGAATTTCGAATTAAAATTTGAATTAATTTAAAATACGTTTAAGACATTTTAAAATTTAATTGGGCCGTTTCTTGTTCAAAATTAATGGCCAGTCAAAAATGTTTCATACGTTTTAAAATTTAACTGGGCCGTTTCTTGTTCATATTTAATGGCCAGTATCAAATTCCAAGGCTCCCCCATCACATATATATATGGCTGCATTTCTGATTTCAGAAACACACCAACAGAAAATAACAATATGTTCTCTCCTTCGAAAACACATTTCTGGAAAATATCTCTGGGTTACTTTTTTGCTTCTGAGTGTTCTTCAAGGTGGAATTTCTACTACTGAGTAGTGGAGGAATTCTTGTAACCAAATTATCCTGGAAGAAGTGCTCATGACTCTCAATTGCACCGGAAGTGGGTCGATAATTTCTTCAAGGCAAGCAGAATCATTTCTGCGATTTGGTTGGATCCATTCTGTTATTATACAGAATTGTGAGATAAGTTAATTTTAATTTATCTTTTCGGTTTTTTATAACTGATTATGTTTTCTTTTAATGTTCATAATGGTTTGTTTGATTCAGTTTCGATTTGTATTCAACTTTTGATAATCTTAAAACTGATTTTACCAACAATCTTGAAGAAATTATATTCGTGTTTTAAAATTATCATGTCATCTGCAGGAGGCTCCAGTACTGTGTCCATGCCAGCCACAAAAGTCGACTTATCCGGTTTACCGGAAAAGTTTTCGGGCCAATTTTTTAAGCGTTGGCAACAACGTATGAAAATTTGGTTTACGATGAAGAGACTTTTGTCGGTTATTCAGGTGACTAGACCTGAACCAACTGAAACCGATCCAAAGACTGCTCAAATAGCTGAATGGTCAGAACGAGACCAAATTGGTCGAGGAGTCATTCTTTCTGCTTTATCGAATGTACTCTTTGACGTGTACTGTTCTGATTCATACACAGCTAAGTCTCTTTGGGACGAATTGGACAGGAAATATAAAACTGAAGAGCAAGGGCTCGAAAAGTATTATGTTTCCATGTTCCTGAAATTTCAGATGGTTGAAGGAAAGTCTGTAACTGAACAAACACATGAACTGATAAATCTTGAGCACGGTCTTTCTGATGCTGAAATTAAACTTCCAGATAAATTTCTGGTTATGTCAATTATTGATAAGTTTCCCAAATCTTGGGAAAACTTTGGCATGACATTAAAACATCAAAAGGGAAAATTGACTCTTGATGATCTTATGAATGCCATAAGTATCGAAGAGGAACACAAGAACTAAACTCATGGTGTTCCTGTTGAGTACAAGCCTAAGGCACATATGATAACTGGTAAGAAAAAAGTGAATCATGTAAACCCCAACTCGAAATCCATAAATAAACCTAAAAACAAAAAGAAACCAAAGGCAAACAAACCATGCTGGATTTGTGGACAGATGGGTCACTGGGCTAAGGAGTGTCCTACTAAAAATTCCAAGGCTAAATCTGAGTCTACTACACCGGCTACAATCAACATGGTTGTGGGAGACATTGGTGAAACTGGAGCTCCGGCTATGGTAAACATGGTTGTGGGAGATACTAGTGAACCTAAAGCTCTAGAAAACTCTGTTGATGGTTATGTTTCCTTGAAACCTGAAATTCTTACTATTTATGAACCATTTGATTGGCTAATAGACACTGGGGCAAATGTGCATGTATGTGCTGATAAATTGCTATTTGTTTCTTATCAGCCTGTTGATGGAAAATCCGTGACGATGGGAAATTCAAGTGGTGCAAAAGTGTTAGGGATAGGAGGCGTGGACTTGAAGTTTCCTTCAGGGCGCATACTATCAATACAAAGGTTGCATCATGTTCCAACGATCAGGAGAAATATAATAAGTGGTTCTGTAATAGTTAGGGAGGGTTACGAAATGAACTTTAAATCCAATAAAGTCATAATTCTGTATTATGGGACTTTTGTTGGTAAAGGTTATTTAGATGATGATTTATTGAAATTAAGAGTTGAAAATGTTGGTTCTAATAAATTTTCTGAATTTTCTGTTGTGAATGCAATTGAATCTTCTAATGTTTGGCATGATAGATTAGGACATTTAAATTTTGGTTCTGTTAAACGGATGATGAATTTAAACCTAATCCCCAAACATGAAATAAACCATAAAGGCAAATGTCACATTTGTGTTGAAGCAAAACAAGTAAGAAAGCCATACCAATCGGTTGAAAGGCATTATGAAATACTTTATTTTATTCATACTGACATTTGTAAATTCAATGGAATTTTAACTAAAGATAATAAGAAATACTTTATTACTTTTATAGATGATTGCAGTAGATATTGCTATGTTTATTTATTAGAACATAAATCTGAAGCACTTGAAAAATTCATAACGTTTAAAAATGAAACTGAAACTCAAACAGATAATAAACTTAAACAGTTAAGATCAGATAGATGTGGAGAATATGAGTCTAATTTGTTCGAAGAATATTTCCGAAATTTTGGCATTATCCACGAAGAGACTCCTCCATATCCCCCTTTCGTCAAATGGGATAGCAGAACGAAAAAATAGAACTTTTAAAGATATGATTAACAATTTGCTTTTGAATTCTGGATTGCCTAAATATATATGGGGAGAAGCTTTGAATATGGCTTGCCATATTCTGAATAGAGTTTCTATAAAACATAATGAAAGCACTCCGTTTGAATTCTGGAAAGGCAGAAAACCTAGTTTAAAATACTTTCGTGTGTGGGGTTGTCATGCAAAAGTTCAAGTTCCAGAACACAAAAGAAAGATATTGGGTCCAAAGACTGTTGATGCAATCTTTTTAGGCTCTGTGGAAACAAGCTATGCTCTCATGTTTCTGGTTATAAAATCAGAAATTCCTGGCATAGAGGTTAACACAATAGTTGAATATCGTGATGCTACCTTCTTTGAGGACGTATTTCCCATGAAAATGGGAATGCCTAATGAAAATTCTTTAGATTCAGACCTTACATCTTCATCAATTCCTGAACATGTGGAAAAGATGACAAATGGGGGGGTTAATCCAAGTAGTTCTGATTCAGTACCGATTGAATCAGATGAACCTAGACGGAGTAAGAGAGCTAGAATTGCAAAGGATTTTGGAAGTGATTTTATCACTAACAACATCAAGGGTGATCCTGTAACCTTCAAAGATGCAATGACTTCGAAAGAAGAAAAGCATTGGAAGGTAGCTGTCAAAAGTGAGATGGACTCCATTGTCTCTAATGGGACATGGGAACTAGTTGATCTCCCTCGGGGGTGTAATACGATTGGATGTAAATGGATTTTTAAAAAGAAATTTAAATCTGATGGAACCATTGATAAGTTTAAAGCTAGGTTAGTTGCCAAAGGGTTTAGGCAAAAAGTGGGACTCGATTTTTTCGATACATATTCCCATGTTGCTCGTTTGACTACAATCCGGGTGCTAATAGCACTGGCTTCTATATATGATTTCCCGATTCACTAGATGGATGTTAAAACAGTATTCCTGTATGGTGATCTCGAGGAAGAAATCTATATGGATCAGCCAGAGGGGCTTGTAGCTTTTGGAAATGAGCGAAAAGTTTGTAAGCTTGTTAAATCACTATATGGTTTGAAACAAGCTCCTAAACAATGGCATGAAAAGTTTGATAAAACAATTTTATCTTTTGGCTTCGTTGTAAACGATAATGATAAGTGCATCTACTGTAAAGTTAAAGCTGATAAATGTATTGTTTTATGTTTGTATTTTGATGATATTCTATTGATTGGATCTAATATTGAAATAATAAATGAAACCAAGCCGTTCTTAAAGAATAAGTTTGAAATAAAGGATATGGGTATGGAAAATGTAATTCTTGGACTCAAGTTGCCTCGATCAACTGAGGGTATAGCAGTTTCTCAATCTCACTATGTTGAGAAGATAATTGAGAAATTTGGTTATAAAGAATGTAAAATTGCCAAAACACCATATGATCCTTCAGTGGCTCTATTTAAAAATGAAAATGGTGTTCCTGTATCTCAATTAAGATATTCACAAATTATTGGAAGCTTGCAATATCTGGCCAATGGCACGAGACCAGACATTTCGTTTGCAGTCTCGGAGTTAGAAAGATATACAAGTTGTCCAAATCAAACCCAGTGGGGAGCTCTTGACCGGGTACTTAGGTATCTGAAGGGCACAGTATCACTATCTCTTCAATATGGCAGGTTCCCTGCAGTACTTGAAGGGTATAGTGATGCTAGCTGGATAGCCAAGAACTCCGGAAGCAACGGGTGTACGGGTTACGTTTTTACCCATGGTGGGGCGCTGTCTCCTGGAAGTCAACCAAGCAAACCTTGGTGACTCGGTCTACATTTAAGGCCAAATTATGTGCTTTAGACACGACAAGGACTGAAGCTGAATGGCTACATGGGTTATTAATCCAATTACCCGTGGTTAGCTTGCCTCTTTCAGCAGTCGTGGTGCAATGTGATTCTAAAACCACAATTGCAAAGATTAAAAGCCAAAAATATAATCAAAAGACCAATAGACACATCCAAGTTAGACTAAAGTCTATAAGGGAACTTGTGTCTGATAGGGTCATAGTCGTTGACTTTGTTGTTACCAAAGACAATGTGGCTGACCCTTTAACTAAAGGACTTGATTTGTCCTTAGTACAGAAATCCAGGCTGGGGATGGGACTGAAAACCCTAAACTGATATACAAGCAGTGGCAACCCAACCTACCAAGTGGAGATCCCACAAGGAAGGTTCAATGTGGTATAAAAAAACTATTGGATATATAAAAGTTGCTCCCAACTAAGACTGATACTAAGTATCTGAGTCTATCCCCTGATATACCTGATAGGAGCTGACTACTGCTAATCTAGTAAGTGAATTAACACTGAATGAGGTCAAGTCTGTAAGACGGGATGCTAGCAGTACATCCTGAGTCGCTCAACTAAGTGAATGTAATTGTTTGGCCGCGACTAGAGGAAATAGGGTTATTCCTCAAATAACATTCATGATACAGTATCGGGACACATGGCCTATAGTGTCAAACCTAAAGATTAACACATAGCAAGTAATGTGTTGTTACCAATGGACGCTACCATTTCAAGGTCCAAATTCAAGGCTTAGATCCATTTGTCCCTGTGGTAGCATAAGTTGGATAACTTAGACAGTTGTTCAAATCGGAAGGTACCATTGCGGTAATCTTAGTAGATTATTTTTCTATGGATTTGTGGGGGATTGTTGTAATTATGTGGATGGATACCTAATTAAAATTTGGAATCCATAGATAAAATGTTATATATAGATAAATTGGGGAAATTAATATTCAAATAAGATAATTTGTATGTGGGCTTTTCCCTCATTGGTCCAAGACTAATTATAAAGGCCTTGTTAGGAAATTGAAGAGTTTCAAACTCTTAATTTGTCCCACATTGACTTTTTATAATTATGTGTACTAGTATATATAAACTTAAGTGTTTAGACATGGTATAAGTCTTTACAAAGGGGATCATATGAATACACCACACACGCGCCGCAGCCGCCAGCCCGACCAACTGGGCTCGGATCGGATCTGATCTAAACTGGACTGGATTGGACTGGGGCTGGGGCTGGGCTGGGCTCAGGCTCGGGCGTTTGGGCGAATTGTCTCGTCTCGGTATTATCTTTTTGGACGAATTTCGAATTAAAATTTGAATTAATTTAAAAAATTAAAACAGTCTCTGCAGCCGTAAATTGGCAGTTACGGAAATTAAATTGAGTCAAAAACGTTTCAGACGTTTTAAAATTTAATTGGGTCGTTTCTTTTTCAAATTTAATTGGGCCGTTTCTTGTTCCAAGGCTCCCCCAGCACCTATATATATGGCTGCATTTCTGATTTCATAAACACACCAACAGAAAATAACAATTTGTTCTCTCCTTCGAAAACACATTTCTGGAAAAATATCTCTTGGTTACTTTATTACTTTTGAGTGTTCTTTGAGGTGGAATTTCTTCTACTGTGCAGTGGAGGAATTCTTGTAACCAAATTATCCTGGAAGAAGTGTTCGTGACTCCCAATTGCACCGGAAGTGGGTCGATAATTTCTTCAACGCAAGCATAATCATTTCTGCGATTTGGTTGGATCAATTCTGTTACTATACAGAATTGTGAGATAATTTAATTTAATTTATATGTTCGATTTTTTATAACTGATTATGTTTTCTTTTAATGTTCATAATGGTTTGTTTGTTTCAGTTTCGATTTGTATTCAACTTTTAAAAATCTTAAAACTGATTTTACCAACAATCTTGAAGAAATTATATTCGTATTTTAAAATTATCATGTCATCTGCAGGAGGCTCCGGCACTGTGTCCACGCCAGCCACAAAAGTCGACTTATCCGGTTTACCGGAATAGTTTTCGGCCAAATTTTTTAAGCGTTGGCAACAGCGTATGAAAATTTGGTTTACGATGAAGGGACTTTTGTCGGTTATTCAGGTGACTAGACGTGAACCAACTGAAACCGATCCAAAGACTGCTCAAATAGCTGAATGGTCAGAACGAGACCAAATTGATCGAGGAGTCATTCTTTCTGCTTTATCAAATGTACTCTTTGACGTGTACTGTTCTGATTCATACACAGCTAAGTCTCTTTGGGATGAATTGGACAGGAAATATAATACTGAAGAGCAAGGGCTCGAAAAGTATTCTGTTTCCAAGTTCCTGAAATTTCAGATGGTTGAAGGAAAGTCTATAACTGAACAAACGCAGGAACTTATAAATCTTGAGCACGCTCTTTCTGTACTGAAATGAAACTTCCAGATAAATTTCTTGTTATGTCGATTATTGATAAGTTTCCCAAATCTTGGGAAAACTTTGGCATGACATTAAAACATCAAAAAGGGAAAGTTGACCCTTGATGATCTTATGATTGCCATAAGTATCGAAGAGGAACACAAGAACCAAACTCATGGTGTTCCTGTTGAGTACCAGCCTAAGGCAAATATGATAACTGGTAAGAAAAAAGTGAATCATGTAAACCCCAACTCGAAATCCATAAATAAACCTAAAAACAAAAAGAAACAAAAGGCAAACAAACCATGCTGGACTTGTGGGCAGATGGGTCACCTGGCTAAGTAGTGTCCTACTAAAAAGTCCAAGGACAAGTCTGAGTCTACTACACCGGCTACAGTCAACCTAGTTGTGGGTGACATTGGTGAAACTAGAGCTCCGGCTATGGTAAACATGGTTGTGGGAGATACTAGTGAACCTAAAGCTCCAGAAAACTCTGTTGATAGGTATGTTTCCTTGAAACCTGAAATTCTCACTATTTACGAACCATTTGATTGGCTAATAGACATTGGGGTAAATGTGCATGTATGTGCTGATAAATTGCTATTTATGTCTTATCAGCCTGTTGATGGAAAATCCGTGACGATGGGAAATTCAAATGGTGCAAAAGTGTTAGGGATAGGACGCGTGGACTTGAAGTTTCCTTCAGGGCGCGTACTATCACTATTAAGGGTGCATCATGTTCCAACGATCAGGAAAAATATAATAATTGGTTCTGTAATAGTTAGGGAGGGTTACGAAATGAACTTTAAATCCAATAAATTCATAATTCTGTATTACGGGACTTTTGTTGTTAAAGGTTATTTAGACGTTGGTTTATTAAAATTAAGAGTTGAAAATGTTGGTTCTAATAAATTTTCTGAATTTCCTGTTGTGAATGCAATTGAATCTTCTAATGTTTGGCATGATAGATTAGGACATTTAAATTTTGGTTCTGTTAAACGAATGATGAATTTAAATCTAATCCCCAAACATGAAATAAACCATAAAGACAAATGTCACATTTGTGTTGAAGCAAAACAAGTAAGAAAGCCATACCAATCGGTTGAAAGGCATTCTGAAATACTTGACTTGGTTCATACTGACATTTGTAAATTCAATGGAATTTTAACTAAAGATAATAAGAAATACTTTATTACTTTTATAGATGATTGCAGTAGATATTGTTATGTTTATTTATTAGAACATAAATCTGAAGCACTTGAAAAATTCATAACGTTTAAAAATGAAGCTGAAACTCAAACAGTTAAGAAACTTAAACGGTTAAGATCAGATAGAGGTGGAGAATATGAGTCAAATTTGTTCGAAGAATATTGCCGAAATTTTTACATTATTCACGAAGAGACTCATCCATATTCCCCTTCGCCAAATGGGATAGTAGGACGAAAGAATAGAACTTTTAAAGATATGATTAACAGTTTGCTTTTGAATTCTGGATTGCCTAAATATATGTGGGGAGAAGCTTTGAATACGGCTTGCCATATTCTGAATAGAGTTCCTGTAAAACATAATGAAAGCACTCCATTTGAATTCTGGAAAGGCAGAAAAACTAGTTTAAAATACTTTCGTGTGTGGGGCTGTCTGGCAAAAGTTCTAGTTCCAGAACACAAAAGAAAGAAACTGGGTCCAAAGACTGTTGATGCAATCTTTTTAGGCTATGTGGAAACAAGCTATGCTCTCAGGTTTCTGGTTATAAAATCATAAATTCCTGGCATAGAGGTTAACACAATAGTTGAATATCGTGATGCTACGTGCTTTGAGGACGTAATTCCCATGAAAACGGGTATGCCTAATTAAAATTCTTTAGATTCAGCCCTTACATCTTCATCAATTCCTGAACATGTGGAAAATAGGACAAATGTGGGGGTTAATCCAAGTAGTTCTGATTCAATACCGATTGAATCAGATGAATCTATACGGAGTAAGAGAGCTAGAATTGCCACGGATTTTGGAAGTGATTTTATCACTTACAACATCGAGGGTGATCCTGTAACCTTCAAATATGCAATGACTTCGAAAGAAGCAAAGCATTGGAAGATAGCTACAATCCGGGTGCTAATAGCACTGGCTTCTATATATGATTTCCCGATTCACCAGATGGATGTTAAAACAGCATTCCTGTATGGTGATCTCGAGGAAGAAATCTATATGGATCAGCCAGAGGGACTTGTAGCTTCTGGAAATGAGCGAAAAGTTTGTAAGCTTGTTAAATCATTATATGGTTTGAAACATGCTCCTAAACAATGGCATGAAAAGTTTGATAAAACAATTTTATCTTTTGGCTTCGTTGTAAACGATAACGATAAGTGCATCTATTGTAAAGTTAAAGGTGATAAATGTATTGTTTTATGTCTGTATGTTGATGATATTTTATTGATTGGATATAATATTGAGATAATAAATGAAACCAGGCCGTTTTTAAAGAGTAAGTTTTAAATGAAGGATATGGGTGTGGCAAATGTAATTCTTGGACTCAAGTTGACTCGATCAACTGAGGGTAAAGCAGTTTTTCAATCTCACTATGTTGAAAAGATAATTGAGAAATTTGGCTATAAAGAATGTAAAATTGCCAAAACACCATATGATCCTTCAGTGGCTCTCTTTAAAAATTAAAGTGGTGTTTCTGTATCTCAATTAAGATATTCACAAATTATTGGAAGCTTGCAATATCTGGCAAATGGCACGAGACCAGACATTTCGTTTGCAGTCTCGAAGTTAGCAAGATATACAAGTTGTCCAAATCGAACCTAGTGGGGAGCTCTTGACCGGGTACTTAGGTATCTGAAGGGCACAGTATCACTATCTCTTCAATATGGCAGGTTCCCTGCAGTACTTGAAGGGTATAGTGTCGCTAGCTGAATAGCCAAGAGCTCCGGAAGCAATGGGTGTACGGGTTACGTTTTTACCCTTGGTGGGGGCACTGTCTCCTGGAAGTCAACCATTTGAGGCCGAATTATGTGCTTTAGACACGACAGGACTGAAGCTGAATGGCTACATGGGTTATTAATCAAATTATCCATGGTTAGCTTGCCTCTTCCAGCAGTCGTGGTGCATTGTGATTCTCAAACCACAATTGCAAAGATTAAAAGCCAAAAATATAATCAAAAGACCAAGAGACACATCCAAGTTAGACTAAGGTCTATAAGGGAACTTGTGTCTGATAGGATCATAGTCACTGACTTTGTTGGTACCAAAGACAATGTGGCTGACCCTTTAACTAAAGGACTTGATTTGTCCTTAGTACAGAAATCCAGGGTGGGGATGGGACTGAAAACCCTAAACTGATTTACAAGCAGTGGCAACCTAACCGACCAAGTGGAGATCCCACAAGGAAGGTTCAATGTGGAATAAACAAACTGTTGGGTATATAAAAGTTGCTCGTAACTAAGACTGATACTAAGTATCCGAGTCTATACCCTGATATACCTGATAGGAGCTGACTACTGTTAATCTAGTAAGTGAATTAACACTGAATGAGGTCAAGTTGGTAAGACGGGATGCTAGTAGTACATCCTGAGACGCTCAACTAAGCGAATGTAGTTGTTTGGCCGCGACTAGAGGAAATAGGGTTATTCCTCAAATAACATTCATGATACAGGATCGGGACACATGGCCTATAGTGTCAAACCTAAAGATTAACACATAGCAAGTAATGTGTTGTAACCAATGGACGCTACCATTTCAAGGTCCAAATTCAAGGCTTAGATCCATTTGTCCCTGTGATAGCATAAGTTGGATAACTTAGGCAGTGGTTCAAACCGGAAGGTACCATTGCTGAAAGCACATTGCTGTAATCCTAGTAGATTATTTTTCTATGGATTTGTGGGGGATTGTTATAATTATGTGGATGGATACCAAATTAAAAGGTTGGAATCCATAGATAAAATGTTATATATAGATAAACTCGGGAAATTAATATTCAAATAAGATAATTTTTATGTGGGCTTTTCCCTCATTGGTCCAAGACTAATTATAAAGGCCTTGTGAGGAAGTTGAAGAGTTTCAAACTCTTAATTTGTCCCACATTGACTTTTTATAATTATGTGTACTAGTATTTATGAACTTAAGTGTTTAGACTTGGTATAAGTCTTTACAAAGGGGTTCATGTGAATACACCACAAGCGCGCCACCGCCGACCGCCCGACCCGACTCTGCTCGGCTCAGAACGGAATGGGGCTGGGCTGGGCTCGGGCGTTTGGGCGAATTGTCTCATCTCGGACTTATCTTTTTGGACGAATTTTGAATTTAAATTTGAATTAATTTAAAATTCGAAATTGAAACAGTCTCTGCAGCTACAAATTGGCAGTTACGGAAATTAAATTGAGTCAAAAACATTTCAGATGTTTCAAATTTAATTGGGCCGTTTCTTGTTCCAAGGCTCCCCCAGCACCTATATATATGGCTGCATTTCTGATTTCATAAACACACCAACAGAAAATAACAATATGTTCTCTCCTTCGAAAACACATTTCTGGAAAAATATATCTGGGTTACTTTTTTGCTTATGAGTGTTCTTCGAGGTGGAATTTCTGCTACTGTGCAGTGGAGGAATTCTTGTAACCAAATTATCCTGGAAGAAGTGTTCGTGACTCCCAATTGCACCGGAAGTGGATCGATAATTTCTTCAAGGCAAGCGAATCATTTCTGCGATTTGGTTGGATCAATTCTATTACTATACAGAATTGTGAGATAAGTTAATTTTAATTTATTTGTTCGGTTTTTTATAACTGATCATGTTTTCTTTTAATGTTCATAATGTTTTGTTTGTTTCAGTCTCGATTTGTATTCAACTTTTGATAATTTTAAAACTGATTTTACCAACAAGTTTTTCTGTAGATCATGGTGTAGAGTGATCAATGTGGAATTTTAATTAGGCCACCAATAACTCAATAAAGTGTAATGAATATCAATATAGATTACGAACAAGAAATAGAACGGCAAAGATAATATTAAAAATAATCGGTTTATACTATGGTTAGTGACATTATTGAAACATCTACTGATCTTGCACCAGTGGATATCTTTCAAAAAATAATCAGTGTAATTTGAAAGATAATTCGATATTAGTCGATATATGATCGATTGCTTATAGAGTCAAGACTTGGAAGGTCCTTTACTGAGTCAAGTTTGGTGAACGTATTACAGGAACGAGGTCAATTGTCTACTGGGGGTAGCATCTCGAATTATTGAAAACGTCACTGTGACGTATTTAACAAATATCGAGTGAGTATCTGAATATCCAATACATAGACAATATATGAAAAATTATTTTTGAAAATGTGTGACGTATCTGACAAATATCGACATATAATTTTTGAAATTATCCGCACAACCTAGATTTTCAACATCCGATCTTTTTTTATCCAAAAGAGAACAATTTGGACCCATTGCATTCAGCGTTTACGGGTCCAACTACTACACTTAATAAACTATAATTATTATTAATACTTTTTTATTCATCTGATAAAAGCTGAATTAAAAAATAAGACAGCAACGTGAAGGGTATCTTTTGCCTTATTGTAGACAACTCAGAATCCACAAATACTACATTTTTCTAGGGTAGGGCCCTCTCAGTTACGGCCGCACGTGCAACCTGCATCATCCGCCATTAGATTTTCTTAGATTCATTTGAACCGTTGAATTGGTAACTGAGTCAAATTCCATTTATTTCGTAGATATTTCATAAAAAACGGAATTGACTAATCAACCCTTTGACTTAATTTGTCTAACAAAATTAAAAGACCGCGTGAAAATTGAAAAGACCTTTTTGGCCCCCATTAAATTTTATGTTCATCTTCTTAAAACATTAATCCGGGGGAATTTGTTAAAGACTTTTATACACCCCCACTTAAAACATAATTAATTAATTATTTCCTTCCCTTTCATAATCTTTCAAACCAAACTTATAATTTCCTTTTATTTCATAATCATTCAAACTTAATTGAATATTTATTATTATTACTTCTCCACCATTTTTACACCATCCATGTCTTCAATAATCTACGATTATAGTGTTAGTTAAATCAGTTATAACTTCACCACCATTTTCGCACCTTAAATCAATCCTCTCCAAAATTGCTTCACAAATTTCGAATGGAAAAGAAAATGAAATTTTCAATTACTTGTAAATCCAAAAAATCAATATCTCAAATCAATAATTTTGATGTATATAATCCTTAATCCTCTTTTATTTATTTATTGCTATTCTATCGATTAAGTTCGAATTTCTTAGATAATATTTTAAATTTCAGGGCTCATGTTGATTGATTGATCATAACTATCACTACAAAACCAATTAAATAAATTTAATTTGAACCCGAATAAATCTCCTTGCTTTATAACTTTTTAGGTTGAAATCTTTATTTTCAGACTATATTTCGGATTTATGTGAAAAAAATCCGAAATATTATACAATGAACGAGAGAAATACTTGTTATTTACCACAATATTTTAAATTAATACTATTAATATGAAAAATATCATGTTACATAGTAATAGATAGGATTTACCAAAGAAGGCTTATAAATTAAATATTTTTTGTATAGGCTAACTTTAATACCGTAATAAATTAACTATGTGATATATATTATGTAATTTGAACAAAATTTTCGTAGGTTATTTTTATTTTTTTTCTATTCTTTACAATATTTCGTCTTATATTAAAATTTCATTATCAAAATGAATTGCTGTGGGCCGTTTGATTGGGCCATTTTATTATTGCCGTTATTTTCGACCATTTTCTTCTTCTCCCACTTTTTTTTTTTAAAAATGCTTTGGGATTTATCTTGATTGTGATTTAATCATTGGTGTCCGTAACCATATGTCACATATACTTATAATCCAATCTTTAGTCTATTGGGTCAACTATGTTTATAATATTGCGGCCCACAATGTAATTTAATGTTTTTGTGCGATAATGCTTTGGGCCTTGTATAAGTTTCATATTTTGTAGGTTATGACATTTTGTTTCATTTTGATTTGAAATTTTTAATACATTCTACGTCCCAAAATTTTTTAATTCAAATCTTAAAGTATTTCTTATGAACCAAGAAAATGAATAACAAAAACGAATTATAACTTCAATTTCTCTTTTTATTGACTTAGAATATATTTTGACTCAATTAAAATTCGGGAGAATAATTTCGACCAGAGTTTTGTCTCGCTTTACGAATAGCATTTCAGTGCTCTTTAAAAACCTAAACAATATTTTTTTAATCAGAAACAAACTTACCAATTTTCAATTTTACAAAATAATATCATCCTAAAAAGAATTCTTATATCTTAAAGAACCTAAGCTATTTAACTTTGATTTGACATAAAATAATATATATTTTACATTACTTATCTCACATGATAAATATAATTTGAAATAAAATAACCTATTTCTTAAAGTATTTCTCATTTTTCCATAATATTTTGACAAAAACTAATAGTTTCTTAAGTAAATATTTACTATTTATTTCATCTCAAAATACTCAAACAATCACTATTGAAAATCGATTTTGTTTTTCTATAATCTCAACATATTTATGAAACTACTTTTAGAAATCGAGACAAACACGCCCAAAACTTTGTGAAATACGACAAACTTAATAAGGTAAATGGTTTAACATGGTAACAAACTAAACAATTCAACATGACATGCTCCTGCCAATTAGCAGACTTACATCAATCCGGTTTTAGTTATTGGTAGCCTAATTAAAATCTCACGTTTAGGGTACTGAAGAACGGTTCGACCGAGGCGAGGTCGTGTTATAGTTATTAAGCTTTTATATTGATTCTTACATTTGGTGCCATTTGTTAGATAAAGATGAAGATCAGAAGACAAGTAATTAGAAGTTTGAAGGGAGGTTTTGATGATTTCTAAACATCATAACCAGCTAAGTTAGGAAAGCTTAGTTAAAAACTCTTGTTAGAATTTTGATTGAAGATTAAAAGAGTCATCAGGTAAATCAAAATTCAAGATGGTCCAAGAAGACTATTGATCTGCTGTTGAAGAAAGAAATCAGATTGGTGAAGATCAGAAGACTCAAATCAGATTTGTTCATGTTTGGGATCAACTCTGTTCAATCATTAGACTGGTATTCTCATCAGTCAAGTGGAAAGGATCAGAAAATCTCTCCAACGGTAATAAATACACTTGGAGTAATAAATGCTGAAGTCCGAGGGTATTAAAGACAAATGATCGAAGGAAAACCTCATATCAGCTAGGTGCATTAAATGCTGTCTGACAGAAAGTACTGTTTCCAGTACTGTCACTGTACAGAGAGCCGTTTGGGGAAATTAAGGACCAGTACCCGAGGAATTTGAATCTTGTCTCTCTTCAACGGACATTTTTCAAATCTTGGAGTATAAATAGTTCATGAGACGAAGAGAAGAAATAACAACACAATCTCTGAGAGAAAACCCAAAGCAAAATCTTTAAGTCTCAAAAACAGCTCACTCATCAGCTCAGTCATTCGTTGACAAAAGCCGAAGTTGAAGATCAAAAGATAAACACCTTTTCTGAGTGAAAAACTATTAGAGTGTTGTGAGAAGTGTAGATCCATGCTTCAGAGGATAGGCTTTCTTTGTGATTTTCTATTGCACACTTGTGGCCATTTCATTTGTTGTTTGGCACAAGCATTGTATACTGATTACTTTGTGTTTTCTAGTATAACTCAAGATCTAAGTGACTTGGAAGAGTGGACTAAAGGATTTAAATCCATATAACCGCTATAAAAATTATGTGTGTTTTACTTTGCATTTTTACTTGCATATTTTTAGATTGCATAAAACATTTTAACAAAAATGTTGAAAGATTATGTGAAAAGAGTTCGATAAATCTGGGGATAAATCTTTCAAACTTTTAAGAGTTTACTTGTGAAAAATACTTATAAAATCCGTTGCAAGTACTCTGCTTTTAAAAGTTTGTTTTACTGAAATCAGCTAAGTAGTTTAAAGAGAAGTAGTTAACTGTGTTGTTCAAAACTTGTTCACTGATCAGCCTAGTCAACTTACTGACCTCAACAGCTTAGTCTGCTGACAGTCGTGTGAAAACTTTTTAAGCTAAAAATTTTCAGAGGTGTATTCACCCCCCCCCCCCCTCTAGACCTCATCTGACCACTTGGGACCAACAAGTGGTATCAGAGCCAGGTTCATTAGAATCAGCTGCCTGATCAATGAGCTTGATCCGAGTGTTTTTCAAAGGTTTTCAAACTTTTTCAAAAGAGCATATTTTTGAAAAATCAAAACTTTTTGAAAATGGATAGTATCAGCCATGTTCCCCACATAGCTGGTATGAGCTTCGAAGACTGGAAGATCAGAATGGAGATCTTCTTAACTGCTTACAATGATAACATGTACACATGTATCATAAAAAATCCATTCAAATTCACCAAGACTATAAAGGTTGATGAAGTAGACATAGTGGTGGAGAAAGATTTAAATGAGATGACAACTGAAGAAATCAAGCTGTACAATCTGGGCAAAGTTGGTCGTTTCATCATGACCAAAGCCCTGGACAATGATCGATTTGACAAAGTCAAGCATTGCAAGACTGCCAAAGAGATGTGGGATAAAGTTCGTGACATGAGCGAAGGAAACGATGCCATCAAAGAGTATCAGCTGAGTGTTTCTCTAGAAAAGCTGCGGAAACCAATGACCAGATGGATACAAGGTTCAAAAGGACATTAAATGAAGTTCTCAAGCTTGGAAAAACCTTCACAGACAAGGAGATAACCGTCAGAGTGCTGAAGGCTCTGCCTCCAAAGTTCAACATGAAGGTGACAGCCATGGAAGAGTCAAGAGATTTGGGAAAGATCTCACTTACTGAGTTGTTCTCAATACTCAAGGTTTATAAGTATAAACTGTCAAGAATGGGTGTTGAAGAAACCTCAACTTCAAGTCCCACAGTTGTCATGGTTGCTGCTGAAAATCCAAGAAGACCAGCACATAAAAGCAAAGAAGTGGACTCATCTGATGAAGCCACAGTACTCAACAAAAAGGAGTACACAGCTGGAGACGTTGCATGCTGATGAATAACTTCAAAAAGTTCTACAAAAGAAAATTGAAGAACAAATACAACAATGCTTCTACTTCTAACCCTACTTCTTCTTCTCAAGATAAGGATTCCTATAAATCCAAACTAATGTGCTACAATTGCAGGAAATTGGGTCATTTCATTAGAGACTGCCCATATCCTAAAGCTGAGAAGTATACAGAAGAGGAAAAGAGAATCAGAAAAGAAAGAAAGCATCATAAAGGCAAGGTGCTGATAGCAGAAGCAGAAAAGCTGGCTGCTATCTACTCATCAGATTCAGACTTAGACACTTCTGACGAAGAGTCTTTTGAAGAAGAGAGTCCTGCTCTTATCTGCCTGATGGCCAAGGAATCTGATAACTCTGAGGATGATGAGGTAACTCCTCTTGAAAATGAATTGTTTAATTCATTTCAACAAATGATGCTTAACAATACTGGTATTGCTGAAGCATTTAGTAAGCTTAAGGAAGAGATGGTATTGCTAAGAGAGCAAAACAGTTCACTGAAACTTAATTTTGAAAAGCTAAATGAATCAGCTGAATACAAACTGCTTGAGCAAGAGAACGAATCTCTGAAAGCTGAATGTGAAGTTTATAAGGGTAAAATCATGGAACTTGAAAAGATAATTGAGACTCATGAGAAATCATCTGGTGCATCCACTCATATGTCTAGTAAACAGAAGATGCCTTTAGAACAGGACAAGTTAGAACTGAACTATACTGAAAAATTTGTATCAGTTGACAACAGTAAGGTCATTTTGTATGTTCAGACTACTAAACATGCTTCACCTGAGAAAGAATTAAAGGAGAAGAAAGCTCCTAAGGCTAAAAAGAGCAAAGAGCCTAGTGTAGGAAAACAGACTGGTAAGACTAGACAGCAGAGTCCTAAGAAGCCTGCTGATAAGGCAAAAACCAATCAGACTAGTGGAAAAACTAAGTCGTCTGTTAATGAGCAAGCACCTAGTAAGCCAAAGAAGCATAAGAACAAGAAAAATCAAAATGCTTGGTATGGAAATGAGTCATATTATGTGCAACCTGCTGCATATTCTCCTATGTATCATGCACCTCAATTCCCAACTTAATATGCACCATATCTTGCTCATCCAATGCATGCATACCCTGCATATCATGCATCTTATTCTGCTTATGAGCATCATCCTTATCATACTGATTATCAACGTAACAAATTTGATGGATATGATGAAGATATACCGGCTCATGCCCCTGTTAAAACTCAGAAGCCTAAGAAGCCTAAGACTTCAACATCTTGGGTTGTCAAAGGTGGAACTAATCCTTCAGGACCCTCTCAATAAGGGTACCTAAAACAATTTTTATTTTGTTTTGTAGGTTAGGATTAGGAGTAGGAGTAAAGTATAGAAAATCTGGTACTTGGACAATAGTTGTTCAAGGCACATGTGTGGAAGCATACATGAGCTGACTGATGCTGTTGTTGTGGATCGTCCCAAAGTAACCTTTGGAGACAGCAATGAAGGCAATATTGTAGCTAATGGAAGATTAATCAAAGGCAACATTGAGATATCTGACGTCTCTTATGTTAAAGGCCTCAAATACAATCTGCTGAGCATAAGTCAATTTTGTGACAAGGGATTTTCAGTCATCTTCTCATCAGATAAGTGCTACGTTGAACAGATCGGTATAAAGAAGGTCATCTTATCTTATCTGGAAGACGACAAGGAAATGTCTACACAGTGGACTGGAATTCTGTTAACAAGAGTTCTAATGTTTGTTTGGTGGCATAAATACCAAGTGAAGTCACTTGGCTGTGGCACAAAAGAATGAATCATGTGAATTTCAAGACCATAAATAGATTTATCAAGAATGATTTGGTAGAAGGAATTCCAAAAACAATCATGAGCAAAGATAAGCTTTGTGACGCCTGTCAGAAGGGTAAACAAATCAAGTCACCTTTCAAGAGCAAGAAGCACCAATCATCTGGAAGGATCTTGGAGCTGCTACATATGGACTTATTTAGACCCATTGATCCAATCAGCAATGGTGGAAAGAAGTACTGCCTAGCTGTTGTGGATGACTATTCAAGATATACTTGGGTGATTTTCATGAAGAAGAAAAGTAAAACCAAGAAGCATCTTTCAAATTTGATGGAGTTGATACAGAATGAAAAGAGCATGAAGATATTGAAGATCAGATCAGATAGAGGGACTGAATTTACAAACTCAATTGTTGAAGAATATTGTAATGTCAGAGGAATCAGCCATGAGTACTCTGCTGCCAGAACCCCTCAACAGAATGGAGTTGCTGAAAGGAGAAATAGAACTCTAAAAGAAGCTACCAGGATTATGATAGCTGAAGCAAAGCTGCCTCAAAGATTCTGGGTAGAAGCCACAAATACAGCATGCTTTAACCAAAACATATGCATGATCAACAAGCACCAGAACAAGACTCCATTTGAAGTTTGGAACAACAGGAAGCCAAACATTCATTACTTTAGAATTTTCGGTTGTAAATGCTTTGTTTTAAACAATGGGAAAAATCATCTTACTGCTTTTGCAGAAAAAGGCTGATGAAGTTGTTTTTGTAGGATACTCTACAGTCAGTAAAGCTTATAGAGTCTTTAACAAAAGAACTTTACTTGTAGAAGAATCTATTCATGTAGTATTTGATGAACCAAATCAATCTTCTGAAAAGAATCAAAATACTGATCAAAATTTGTCTACTGATTTTCAGAAATTGAAGAGTATATACCCATCATACTACCTGATCTCAAGTCAGCTGCTAACTCAAGTGTTGTTCAAAATCACAATGCTGATTGTCTAACAGAAGAGTTGCAAACAGCTGACAGACCAGAGACTGTTCAACAGACTACTACTGGAACTCCAACAGTAGTGTTGCAAGATCAAAACAGAGGACAACATTCAGACTTGCAACCTGATCTCAGATGGCTCAAGAATCACCCACCAGAGCTGGTAATTGGTGATCCTTTAGATAGAGTAAAGACAAGGAGAGCTGCTGCAAATGATGCAATGTTTGTCAGCTTCCTATCTCAAATAGAGCCTAAACAGATTGAAGAAGCTCTTAGTGATTCAAATTGGATTGAAGCTATGCAAGAAGAGTTATATCAATTTGAAAGGAATGAAGTCTGGTACTTAGTTCCCAGACCATGTCACCAAAGGGTAATTGGCACTAAGTGGGTATTCAGAAATAAAATGAATGAAGATGGTATTGTCACAAAAAATAAAGCAAGACTAGTGGCCAAGGGTTACTGCCAAGAAGAAGGCATTGACTTTGATGAAACCTTTGCACCAGTAGCAAGATTAGAGGCAATCAGACTGTTTATCGCCTATGCTGCTTATAAAAATTTCAAAGTCTATCAAATGGATGTGAAATCAGCTTTTCTCAATGGAGAATTGCAAGAAGAAGTTTATGTTGAACAACCACCTGGATTTGAAGCTTACAAAGAAGAAAACAAGGTGTATCGTCTGAAGAAAACCCTCTATGGATTGAAACAGGCTCTAAGAGCATGGTATGATACCCTATCTGATTTTCTTTTAATTAAAAGATTTCGTAAAGGTAAGGTAGATAAGACCTTGTTCACTGTTGAATGGGATGATCATATATTGCTTGTTCAAATATATGTCGACGATATTATTTTTGGTTCAACAAATCAATAGATGTGTGACAAGTTCTCCAAGCTGATGCAAAACAAGTTTGAAATGAGCATGATGGGTGAACTAAACTATTTTCTTGGTCTGCAAGTTAGACAGTTGTCTGATGGAATATTCGTTAACCAAGCAAAATACACAAAAGATCTGTTCAAGAAATTTGGTATGGAAACTAGCTCAACTGTTAGTGTTCCTATGTCTACTGGAATTCGTTTGGATAAAGATGAAGATGGCAAATCAGTGGATATAACCAAGTACAGAGGTATTATTGGGTCACTGTTATACTTAACAGCTAGCAGACCTGATATTATGTACTATGTTGGGGTTCGTGCGAGATATCAATCAAATCCTAAAGAATCTCATCTCCTAGCTGCCAAAAAGATACATAGATACCTTAAAGGCACTCAAGATTTGGGATTATGGTATCCTAGGGAATCTGGATTCAAGTTGATAGGTTATTCAGATTCTGACCTTGCTGGCTGCAAGATTGATAGAAAGAGCACTACAGGTGCCTGTCAATTCTTAGGTAGTCGTCTGATCTCATGGATGAGTAAGAAACAGACTTCAGTATCCATATCTACTGCTGAAGCTGAGTACATAGCTGCTGGAGCTTGTTGTGCACAAATACTTTGGTTGAAGCATCAACTAGAAGATTACAACATCAAAATCAGTGGAATACCTATCTACTGTGACAATACAAGTGCAATCTCTCTTACTCATAACACTACAAGCCATTCAAGAACCAAGCATATAGAGATCAAACATCACTTCATAAGAGATCATGTGGAAAAAGGAAATGTCATGAAAGAATATGTTCATACTGAAAATCAAATCGCTGATATTTTCACAAAACCTCTAAGTGATGCAAGGTTTTCAACTTTAAGAGCTGAACTAGGCCTACTGAATTTAGATGCATAAGCTGAGGGGGAACTCATCAGAAGACTGGAGTTTATCAGCTTACTCATCTTATTATCTTCAAGGTTAACTCTCAACAGACTAGTTGACTTATGGATTCTTAAAGTCAGGGGGAATGTGTATGACTAGCGGTACTTCTGATTAAAAGATGAAATTCGTTGATGAAAGTTAGTTGAAGTTATGTGTTCATCAGAAGATCTTAATTCTTGAAGACGGAAGATTAATTATCTAGCTGGTTTGACAAACAGACGAGGAAGATTACTAGCTATTAGCTTTCACTAGTAATAATCTGTCATCAGGACACTCGTCCCATCAGATAAGTATTTTAGTTTATCGTCTGATCACTTATGTAAAAGCCCTGTCGTTTAAAAACATATTATCTAAAATGCGCTTTTACTAGTAGACTGAGGCGGTTCGCATTCCTGCCAGTCAATAAATACTTTTTGAATTTTGAACTGCGTATTTGTCGCCCCACGATCAATGCTGACACAAAACAAATCTAACGGTTGGCGTGTAACACGGAAACCGACGCACCTAAACCTTTTAAACATAGATCTGAACAGCTCACTGATCCTTTACGCACCCAAATACTTTCAAAAGCATTCTGAGAATTTCTGCTTACAAATTTTCGCAAAAATTCTCTCCTGTTCACTAACCTTTTCAGAATCATCATGACTCCCTAACAAGAAGCGAAGGAAGAGGGTATGTATCTCGTTTACGATACATATCACCACTCTGGTACTGACGAAATGAAGGCGATCCTTGAAAAATTCAAAGCTGCAACTCTAGTGAACTTCATGGAAGCTCACGATGAGATGGTGTACAAGGATCAAGTCCTGGAGTATTATAATGCTAAGGACGTTGTTGATTTCAACAAGCTTGAAATTAAGGCAACCGTCGGAGAAAAGGACATCGTTATTACCCCTGCTCTGCTCCATGAGAAGTTTGGTCTGTCTAATCAAGGAAGAACAGACGTGACTGCTATGTCAGAAGACAAAATGCACGAATTCTGGAGCATCTGTGCTCAGGAAGGAGAAATTTTCTCAGGTAACATCAAGAAGAAACAGCTCAGAGATGAATATCAGCCCATGGCTGATATGGTATCTAAGCTGATAGAAAATTGTACTTTCTCCTTAGATAGTGTTACCATGAGACGGTACTTTATGATGATGGCTATTTACTATGTTTACGAGGTAAACTGGTATGTGATTATTTGGTATATTCTGGCAAACTTCCACAAGAAGAAGCAGACTAACCATAGGATTAGTCTGAGCTACTTGTTTGTGATTTTGGGTTGTGGAATGACTCATGGGAAATTCATTCACAAAGCCAAGGCAATGGCAAATTATCAAACAGTCAAGGGAGGGTAAAAAAGAAAGACTGATGAAGAAGAGGTTGAGGAGCCTAAGGAAAAGGCTCCTGCTAAAAAAAGGAAAGTGTCTGTTCAAACAGCTAAACCTGTTGTTCAAGCCAGAACAGATAAGAAACAGCAAGCTGTTGCTGATGCTATCATAAAGAAGACCACTGATGAAGTATTGGAGATATCAGCTGGTTCTCCTTCAAGGACAGTGTCAGAAGAAAGAGTTGCTGAAAACGTTGTAAAAAGGACTAGAAGTCAGTTGAGAGATACTGCGGCTTCTAAGCCTGTTAAAGAAAAAGTTGCAACAAAGAAGACTGCTAAGAGGAAGATGATTTTTGAACCATCTCCTACTAAATCTGATGATTTATTCAGAGAAGGCCCTCAATCATCTTAGAGGCCAGTTGAAGAAGATAAACCTGCTGATGTTGCTGCTGCTAAGAAGTCGTCTGATGATGCTGCAACAGCTTCCCAACAGTAGACTTCAACAGCTGAGGTTTCTGAACCTCAAGATTATCCAGAAGTGAGGATCATAGAACCAAAAGCAGCTATTCCACTATCGTCTGCTGCTCCTGAACCTGTTGCCGATAAACCAAAGAGAAAGAGAACTGTGAAAAGAAAAATCTCTACAGCTGAAAAGAAAAGAAGGGAGGATGCCCTTGAAGAAAAGAAACTAAAGGAGGAACTTGCTGAAGCTATCAGGCTTAGCAAGATTCAAGCAGAAAAAGAGGAGAGGAGAAGGAATATGACTGCTGCTGAGAGTTGAGAAGTGCCCCTTTAATGTCAAATGGGCTATGAATATTGTCAATGGACATTCTAGTGCCTTTGCCAGATTTGAAGCTGCCTTACAAGAATTTGACAGACAGCTGCAGCAAGTCACTCTGTATGTCCAGGAGAAGACTAGATACAATCAGTGGAGAACTTACAGAGTTGATAAGTCGGTTGCTGAGTTGATGGCTTGGAAAGAGTTTGAAGCAGAAGAGAAGTGGGTCTTAGACTTCTTTCAAACATCATAACCAGCTAAGTTAGGAAAGCTTAGTTAAAAACTCTTGTTAGAATTTTGATTGAAGATTAAAAGAGTCATCAGGTAAATCAAAATTCAAGATGGTCCAAGAAGACTATTGATCTGCTGTTGAAGAAAGAAATCAGATTGGTGAAGATCAGAATACTCAAATCAGATTTGTTCAAGTTTGGGATCAACTCTGTTCAATCATTAGACTGGTATTCTCATCAGTCAAGTGGAAAGGATCAGAAAATCTTTCCAACGGTAATAAATACACTTGGAGTAATAAATGCTGAAGTCCGAGGGTATTAAAGACAAATGATCGAAGGAAAACCTCATATCAGCTAGGTGCATTAAATGCTGTCTGACAGAAAGTACTGTTTGCACTGTACATAGAGCCGTTTGGGGAAATTAAGGACCAGTACCCGAGGAATTTGAATCTTGTCTCTCTTCAACGGACATTTTTCAAATCTTGGAGTATAAATAGTTCATGAGACGAAGAGAAGAAATAACAACACAATCTCTGAGAGAAAACCCAAAGCAAAATCTTTAAGTCTCAAAAACAGCTCACTCATCAGCTCAGTCATTCGTTGACAAAAGCCGAAGTTGAAGATCAAAAGATAAACACCTTTTCTGAGTGAAAAACTATTAGAGTGTTGTGAGAAGTGTAGATCCATGCTTCAGAGGATAGGCTTTCTTTGTGATTTCCTATTGCACACTTGTGGCCATTTCATTTGTTGTTTGGCACAAGCATTGTATACTGATTACTTTGTGTTTTCTAGTATAACTCAAGATCTAAGTGACTTGGAAGAGTGGACTAAAGGATTTAAATCCATATAACCACTATAAAAATTATGTGTGTTTTACTTTGCATTTTTACTTGCATATTTTTAGATTGCATAAAACATTTTAACAAAAATGTTGAAAGATTATGTGAAAAGAGTTCGATAAATCTGGGGATAAATCTTTCAAACTTTTAAGAGTTTACTTGTGAAAAACACTTATAAAAATCCGTTGCAAGTACTCTGCTTTTAAAAGTTTGTTTTACTGAAATCAGCTAAGTAGTTTAAAGAGAAGTAGTTAACTGTGTTGTTCAAACACTTGTTCACTGATCAGCCTAGTCAACTTACTGACCTCAACAGCTTAGTCTGCTGACAGTCGTGTGAAAACTTTTTAAGCTAAAAATTTTCAGAGGTGTATTCACCCCCCCCCCCCCCTCTAGACCTCATCTGACCACTTGGGACCAACAAGTGGTATCAGAGCCAGGTTCATTAGAATCAGCTGCCTGATCAATGAGCTTGATCCGAGTGTTTTTCAAAGGTTTTCAAACTTTTTCAAAAGAGCATATTTTTGAAAAATCAAAACTTTTTGAAAATGGATAGTATCAGCCATGTTCCCCACATAGCTGGTATGAGCTTCGAAGACTGGAAGATCAGAATGGAGATCTTCTTAACTGCTTACAATGATAACATGTACACATGTATCATAAAAAGTCCATTCAAATTCACCAAGACTATAAAGGTTGATGAAGTAGACATAGTGGTGGAGAAAGATTTAAATGAGATGACAACTGAAGAAATCAAGCTGTACAATCTGGACAAAGTTGGTCGTTTCATCATGACCAAAGCCCTGGACAATGATCGATTTGACAAAGTCAAGCATTGCAAGACTGCCAAAGAGATGTGGGATAAAGTTCGTGACATGAGCGAAGGAAACGATGCCATCAAAGAGTATCAGCTGAGTGTTTCTCTAGAAAAGCTGCGGAAACCAATGACCAGATGGATACAAGGTTCAAAAGGACATTAAATGAAGTTCTCAAGCTTGGAAAAACCTTCACAGACAAGGAGATAACCGTCAGAGTGCTGAAGGCTCTGCCTCCAAAGTTCAACATGAAGGTGACAGCCATGGAAGAGTCAAGAGATTTGGGAAAGATCTCACTTACTGAGTTGTTCTCAATACTCAAGGTTTATAAGTATAAACTGTCAAGAATGGGTGTTGAAGAAACCTCAACTTCAAGTCCCACAGCTGTCATGGTTGCTGCTGAAAATCCAAGAAGACCAGCACATAAAAGCAAAGAAGTGGACTCATCTGATGAAGCCACAGTACTCAACAAAAAGGAGTACACAGCTGGAGACGTTGCATGCTGATGAATAACTTCAAAAAGTTCTACAAAAGAAAATTGAAGAACAAATACAACAATGCTTCTACTTCTAACCCTACTTCTTCTTCTCAAGATAAGGATTCCTATAAATCCAAACTAATGTGCTACAATTGCAGGAAATTGGGTCATTTCATTAGAGACTGCCCATATCCTAAAGCTGAGAAGTATACAGAAGAGGAAAAGAGAATCAGAAAAGAAAGAAAGCATCATAAAGGCAAGGTGCTGATAGCAGAAGCAGAAAAGCTGGCTGCTATCTACTCATCAGATTCAGACTTAGACACTTCTGACGAAGAGTCTTTTGAAGAAGAGAGTCCTGCTCTTATCTGCCTGATGGCCAAGGAATCTGATAACTCTGAGGATGATGAGGTAACTCCTCTTGAAAATGAATTGTTTAATTCATTTCAACAAATGATGCTTAACAATACTGGTATTGCTGAAGCATTTAGTAAGCTTAAGGAAGAGATGGTATTGCTAAGAGAGCAAAACAGTTCACTGAAACTTAATTTTGAAAAGCCAAATGAATCAGCTGAATACAAACTGCTTGAGCAAGAGAACGAATCTCTGAAAGCTGAATGTGAAGTTTATAAGGGTAAAATCATGGAACTTGAAAAGATAATTGAGTCTCATGAGAAATCATCTGGTGCATCCACTCATATGTCTAGTAAACAGAAGATGCCTTTAGAACAGGACAAGTTAGAACTGAACTATACTGAAAAATTTGTATCAACTGACAACAGTAAGTTCATTTTGTATGTTCAG
>CM064880.1:44608549-44671995 GCA_003313485.2 Penstemon barbatus
GGTTTCCAAAATTATACGGCCACCCTGACTTAAGGATAATTTGAAGATGTATACATACAAGGGACCGTACGATAATGTTATATTACAATTACCTTATTATAAATTTTATTCAACATTATGAATTTAAATTAAATTAGGATAAGCCACATTTTTTCCGTGTCTGAGTTGAAAATTTTGTAAACATTGATTTATGCTGGATCAAAAAAAAAAAAAAGAAAAAATTACAAGTATTAACTATATTATAAAACTTATTCAACATTATGAACTTATTCAATATTATGAGTTTTCACATTAGACAAGTAATATCTATTAAGACATTTGAAATACCACTAACTATTTCTCTCTCTATAAAAACAACTAGACCATCTCAAAAAATAAAAAATAAAAAATAATACAACTAGACAATCATTTAGTCATTGATCTCCATTCGAGGACAAAGTCGATTATTAACTAATTACATATCCGAAAACTCACTCTTCATTATTTTCATAGCCGTAAAAGCTCTCTCTACTTGCAATAGGGAGAATAAGTACCAATGTCACAAGTTTGTAAAACAACGAGAATGCGACATGCCTTTTTAATTGCAACCATCTTATGAGCAAGATCACTAATTTCTTTCAAATTAGAAAATTCATCACTTAAGTAGAGCATCCCTAATATAATTTTTAAGTTGATTGGGCTAGGCTGAGAGCTCAATAAAAGAGATATCATTAGGATTTAATGTCCGGCAACACGACCAAGTTTTCCTTTGACAAAGGCCTCAAAGAGATCAAATGAGTTTACCAATGTTGGTCCCAAGTGGCCAGAAAAAGAGTCTTGGGGGAGGGGGAGGGGGAGGGGAGGGTGTGAATAGACCTTTTCAAATTTCAAATAATTTTTCAAACAATCTTGCAAGATAGGTTAAACACTTGGCTGCTGAAGAACAGATGAGTAAATCAATTAGCTGATAGAAAAATCCTCAAGCTTGGTGAAACACTCAGCTGATTTGCTACAGAGAAGTGAAATAATAACAGTAAATCAGAGTTCGAAGTATGCAACAGATAAGATAGAAGTTTTATATCAAACATTTTGTTCCAGTTGAATTCTGCAATCAAAATATTTTTCTCTTAGAAAATTTCTTTCAGTCAGTTTTAAATTTAGTTGAAAGAAAACATAAGACTAGTTTTTTTTTTTTTTTTTTAAATGTATGAATGACTATGCAGGAAAATAAATAGATCAAATAAATTGAAATATTCTCAAATAATAGGATCTCTTTATACTTTTCTAATAGAACAAGACCTGACATTGCATATGTAAACTGAGTAGATACATCCATAATCCTAGTAAAGATCACTGAAATGCCTTAGAAAGAATTCTTAATTATCTTAGAGGAACCTTAAACTATCACGTATGCTTAAAGGTTTTCCAGATGTACTTGAAGGTTACAGTGATGCAAATTGGATCACTGATAGTTCTGAAATTAAATTTACTAGTGGTTTTATATTCATGTTAAGTGGTGCAGCAATAACTTGGGGCTCTAAAAAAAAAACTGTTATATCTAGAAGTACTATGGAAGCTGAGGTAATAGCTTTAGATACAACTTGTACAACAGCGGAATGGTTAAGAGATTTAATGTTTGATATACCTTTAGTAAAGAAACCATTACCAATTATTTCTATACACTGTGACTCTAAAGCTGCAATAGAACTTATGAAACAATCTCATTCAAATAATAAAATGAATAGACACTTACAAGCGGGATGATGTAATATCTCTAGATTTTTTAAAATCAGAGAAAAATTTGCCTGACATTTTAACCAAAGGTTTATACACTAAATGTGTATTTGAATTATCGAGGGCGATGGGCTTAAGCCCATAAGGGAGTCACCTCTGGGAGCAACCCAACCCTTGTGATTGGAGACCCCATGAAGAAGGTTCAATGGGTAGAAACAACCTATACTGCGTGACTCATTTAACACTAATATATAGGAGTGAATCTTCTTCCCATCCCTATGGTGACAGTGCTGTAAAGTGTGATATTATGGTTGGGTTTTGACCCTTAATGAGATCAAGGCAGAATTCTGCAGGGTATAGGTCAATCATACCCTTGGAGGTTTCACCTAAATGAGAGTTGCCGTGGGGCCGTGGCTATGGGTCTGGGCTGACCCTAGAAACTCTCATTAGAGTCAAGATTATAGCGCATGGCCGTTAACGCGCTAACCCGCGAACTAAAACTGATGTCGATATTGTGTGTGTAATATATTGAAGTTTGGCCAAGGTACCTAATTCAAAGCGCTTGCGCCATTACGGTTTCCTCAAATGAATATTATTAACACTAAGTATAGGCTCAGCCCGGAAGGCTCCTGCACTCATTGCACAATATTTTAGGGCCCATTTATTTTCTATATGCATTCTTGAATTTTAAAACCTTGTGGGGGACTGTTGGAATTTTAAGCTTTTAAAATTGAAAATATGATTTGTAACAATCAAATTGATTGTGTAACCTTAATGCCATAGTTCTCCTTTATTGCCATTATGTGGCTATTCAAAATTATTTGACTTTAGAGGTCTCATTCACACTCTAAATAGGGGTTAGTTGTCTTAGGAAATCACACACCTCACTAGCTTAACTTGCATCACAAAACTATACCATTCTTTACAATTACTTGGGCACTTTAGACAAAGTTTGGTTCATTATTTTCTTATGAACGTGCTTACAAGAAGACTTCGGCGAGGCCAAAGGTTTTATCTTGGGGAATCGATCAGCCGCAAATATCTGCACGAGGGGAGGCAATCGTTTTCTTAGGACAAGCGTCTACTGACGTGACTCCGGATCAGGCTAGCCGTTTTAGTTTAAGTTTTTACATTATTCTTATCTAAATTACTAATTTCATTATACTTGTGATTTGTGATTTTCATAAAAATAAACCAAATTTTCCAATACCTTCTCCAAAGGTTTAACTTGTCTAACTGTAGATCTTGTTTCTTTTCTGGGTATCTCAACTGACTCAATTCTGTCAGATGAGTTAACTTCATCACCTAAAATACGTTAAGCTAGTTGTTGGATAAGGATGAAGATGGAGAGCACTGAAGACAATAAGTAAATGGAGGTTTTGATGAATCCCAAAACTTCAAATCTGCTAAGTATAAATTAACCTAACTAGTATACCTTTGAAGAATTTTTGACTAAGTAAAGAAGATATCAGAAGAGTCAAAATTCAAGGTCCAAGGCTACTGATCTGCTGAAGGAAAGAAATCAGACTGGTGAAGATCAGCCGACTCAAAACATATTTGTTCAAGTTTGAGATCAGCTTAGTTCGCCATCAGACTTGTACTTTCGTCAGCCAAGTGGAAAAGATCAAGAAACCATCCCAACGGTAATAAATGCCCCTGGAAGTAATAAATGCTGAAGTACAAGGCTATTAAAGACAAATGATTGAAGAAATGCTTCGCATCAGCTTGGTGCATTTAATGCTGCCTGCAGAAAAATACTGTTGACAGTACGGACAGACTGCAGAGAGCCGTTCGCAGAAATTAAGGACCAGTACCCGAGGATTTTGAAATCTGTCTCACTTCAACGGACATTTTTCAAACCTACGAGTATAAACAGCTGTAGAGACGAAGAGAAGAACAACAACACAATCTCTGAGAAGAATTTCGAAGCAAAATCTCTTAAGTCTCAAGAACAGCTCACTCATCAGCTCTGTCATTTGTTGACTGAAGCCGAAGTTGAAGATCGAAGAAAAATACATTTTTCTGAGTGAAATCTGTTAGAGTGTTGTGAGGAGTAAATATCCGTCTTTGTGAGTGATATTACTTCGGAGAGTAGGAGTTTCTTTGTGATTTCCTGTTGCGAACTTGTGGCTTATCATTTGTTGTAAAGCACAAGCAGAGTGTACTAATTACTTTGTGTTCTTAGTATAACCCAAGATCTGTGTGACTTGGAAGAGTGGATTAAATGATATTTACATCCATATAACCACTATAAAAATCTGTGTGTTTTTACTTGCATATTTTCAGTTGCATAAAAAAACTTTGATTTAACTGTTTGAAAAGTTTTTAAAAGGAAAGGAGTTTTATAAAACTGGGGATCAAACTTTCAAACTACTAAGTTTACTTGTGAAAAACAATTTACAAATCCGCTGCAAGCACTCTAAGTATTGAAACTGATTTTAACAAAATCAGCTAAGTAATTATCAGATTAGTGGTCAACAAAGCTGTTCAAAGATTTGTTCACGATCAGCCTTGTGAAATTACTGTTCGGTAACAGCTTGGTCTGTTTACGTTAGAACAAAGGTTTTAAAGTTAAAAATTGTCAAAAAGTTTAGAGGTCTATTCACCCCCCCTCTAGACCTCATCTGACCACTTGGGACCAACAAGTGGTATCAGAGCAGGTGGTTCATTAGAATCAGCTGCCTGATCAACGAGCTTGATCCGAGTGTTTCCCAAAGGTTTTCAAACTTTTCAAAAGAGCATATTTTGAAAAATAAAATTTTTTGAAAAATGGATTGTATCAGCCATGTTCCCCACATAGCTGGTATGAGCTTTGAAGACTGGAAAATCAGAATGGAGATTTTCCTAGCTGCTTACAATGATAACATGTACACATGTATCATCAAAGGTCCATTCAAATTCACCAAGACTATCACGGTTGATGAAGCTGAAATAGTGGTGGAAAAAGACTTAACAGAAATGACAGCCGAAGAAATACAGCTGTTCAATCTGGACAAAGTTGGGCATTTCATCATGACCAAGGCCCTGGACAATGATCGATTTGACAAAGTCAAGCACTGCAAGACTGCCAAAGAGATGTGGGATAAGGTTTGTGACATGAGCGAAGGAAACGACGCCATCAAAGAGCATCAACTGAGTGTTGCTCTGGAAAAGCTGGACAACTTCAAGACGAAGTCTGCGGAAACCATTGATCAGATGGATACAAGGTTTACAAGGACGCTGAATGAAGTTTTGAAGCTTGGAAAAACCTTCACTGATAAGGAGATAACCGTAAGAGTGCTGAAGGCTCTACCTCCAAAGTTCAACATGAAGGTGACAGCCATGGAAGAGTCAAGAGATCTGGGAAAGATCTCTTTCACCGAGCTGTTCTCAGTACTCAAGGCGTACGAGTATAAACTGCCAAGAATGGGTGTTGAAGAAACCTCTACTTCAAGTCCCACAGCTGCACTTGTTGCTGCTGAAAATCCTAGAAGGCCAGCCTATAAAAGCAAAGATGTGGATTCATCTGATGAAGTCACACTACTCAACAAAAAGGAGTACACTGCTGGAGACGTTGCATTGCTGATGAACAACTTCAAAAAGTTCTACAGACGAAAAATGAAGAACAAATATAACAATGCTTCTACTTCTAACCCTACTTCTTCTTCTCAAGATAAGGATTCCTATATATCCAAAATGATGTGCTATAATTGCAGGAAACTGGGTCATTTCATCAGAGACTGCTCATATCCTAAAGCTGAGAAGTATACAGAAGAAGAAAAGAGAATCAGAAAGGAAAGAAAGCATCAGAAAGGCAAGGTGCTGGTAGCAGAAGCCGAAAAGCTAGCTGCCGTCTACTCGTCAGATTCAGATTCAGACACTTCTGATGAAGAGAGTCCTGCTCTTCTCTGCCTGATGGCTAAGGAATCTGATGGCTCAGAGGATGATTAGGTAACTCCTCTTGATAATGAATTATTTAATTAATTTGAACAAATGATGCTCAACAATACAAGTATTGCTGATGCATTTAAAAAGCTTAAGGAAGAGATGATATTGCTGAAAGAGCAAAACAGTTCACTGAAACTTAAAGCTGAAAAGCCAAGAGAATCAGTTGAATACAAACTGCTTGAGCAAGAGAATGAATCTCTGAAAGCTGAATGTGAAGTTTATAAGGGTAAAATCATGGAGCTTGAGAAAGTCATTGAGTATCATGATAAGTCATCTGTTGCATCCACTCACATGTCTAGTAAACAGAAGACACCTTTAGATCAGGATAAGTTAGAACTGAACCATACTGAAAAATTTATATCAGCTGACAATAGTAAGGTCATTTTGTATGTTCGGACTACTAAACCTGCTTCACCTGAGAAAGTATTAAAGGAGACGAAAACTCCTAAGGCTAAAAAGAGCAAAGAGCCTAGTGTAGGAAAACAGACTGGTAAGACCAAACAGAAGAGTCCTAGGAAGTATTCTGATAAGGTCAAAACCAATCAGACTAGTGATAAGACTAAGTCGTCTGTTAATGAGCAAGCATCTAGTAAACCAAAGAAGCATAAAAACAAGAAAAATCAAAATGCTTGGTATGGAAATGAGTCATATTATGTGCAACCTGCTGCATATCCTCCTATGTATCATGCACCTCAATTTCCAACATACTATGCACCATATCATGCTCATCCAATGCATGCATATCCTCCTTATCATGCATCTTATTCTACTTATGAGCATTATCCTTATCATGCTGATTATCATCAACATAGCAAATCTGATAAACATGATGAAGATGAAGCTGTTCATGCTCCTACCAAACAACAGAAGCCTAAGAAGCCTAAGACTTCATCATCTTGGGTTGTCAAAGGTGGAACTAATCCTTCAGGACCCTCTAAATAAGGGTACCTAAAACAATTTTATTTTGTTTTGTAGGTTAGGATTAGGAGTAGGAGTAAAATAGAGAAAATCTGGTACTTGGACAGTGGATGCTCAAGACACATGTGTGGAAACATACATGAGCTGACTGATGTTGTTGCTGTGGATGGTCCTAAAGTTACTTTTGGAGACAGCAAAAAAGGCAAGATTGTAGCAACTGGAAAGCTGATCAAAGGCAACATTGAGATATCTGACGTCTCTTATGTTAAAGGCCTCAAATACAATTTGCTGAGCATAAGTCAATTTTGTGACAAAGGATATTCAGTCATCTTCTCAATAGATAAGTGTTACGTTGAACAGATTGGTACAAAGAAGGTTATTTTATCTGGAAGACGACAAGGAAATATCTACACAGTAGACTGGAATTCTGCTGACAAGAATTCAAGTATTTGTTTGGTGGCATCAACACCAAGTGAAGTCAGTTGGCTGTGGCACAAAAAAAATGAACCATGTGAATTTCAAGACCATCAACAGACTTATCAAGAGCAATCTGGTAGAAGGAATTCCAAAGACAGTCATGAGCAAGGACAAGCTTTGTGACGCCTGTCAGAAGGGTAAACAAATCAAGTCATCATTCAAAAGCAAGAAGCATCAATCTTCTGGAAGAATATCGGAGCTGCTACACATGGACTTATTTGGACCCATTGATCCTGTCAGCAATGGTGGAAAGAAATAATGCCTAGCTGTTGTGGATGATTATTCAAGATACACTTGGGTGATTTTCATGAAGAAGAAAAGTGAAACCAAGGAGCATCTTACAAATCTGATGGAAAAGATTCAGAATGAGAAAAGTATGAAAATACTAAAGATCAGATCAGATAGAGGGACAAAATTTACAAACTCTACTGTTAAAGAGTATTGTAATGCCAGAGGAATCAGTCATGAGTACTCTGCTGCCAGAACCCCTCAACAGAACGGAGTTGCTGAAAGGAAAAACAGAACTCTAAAAGAAGCTACAAGGACAATGATAGCTGAAGCTAAGCTGCCTCAAAGATTTTGGGCAGAAGCAACAAACACAACATACTTTACCCAAAACAGATGCATGATCAACAAGCACCAAAACAAGATTCCATATGAAGTTTGGAACAACAGGAAGCCAAACATTCATTACTTTAAGATATTTGGTTGTAAATGCTTTGTTTTAAATAATGGGAAAAATCACCTTACTGCATTTGCAGAAAAGACTGATGAAGCTGTTTTTGTAGGATACTCTACTGTTAGTAAAGCTTATAGAGTCTTCAACAAAAGAACTTTACTTATAGAGGAATCCATTCACGTAGTATTTGATGAACCAAATCAATCTTCTGAAAAGAATCAAAGTACTAATCAAGATCTGTCTACTGATTTACATAAATTGAATGTTGGAAAGAATGAAGAATATGTTACCATCATACTACTTGATCTCAACCCAGCTGCTAACTCAAGTGCTGTTCAAAATCACAATGCTGATTGTCTAACAGACGAGACTGTTCAACAGACAACAAAGGTTCAACAGACTACTACTGGAACTCCAACAGTAGTGTTGCAAGATCAAAACAAAGGACAACATTATGATTTGCAACCTGATCTTAGATGGCTCAAGAGTCACCCACCAGAGCTGGTGATTGGTGATCCTTTGGATAGAGTGAAGACAAGGAGAGTTGTTGCAAGTGAAGCAATGTTTGTCAGCTTCCTATCTCAAATTGAGCCCAAACAAATTGAAGAAGCTCTTAGTGATTCAAACTGGATTGAAGCTATGCAAGAAGAGCTAAATCGATTTGAAGGAATGAAGTCTGGTACTTAGTTCCTAGACCAAGTCATCAAAGAGTAATTGGCACTAAATGGGTATTCAGGAACAAAATGAATGAAGATGGTGTTGTCACCAGAAACAAAGCTAGATTAGTGGCCAAGGGTTATTGCCAAGAAGAAGGCATTGACTTTGATGAAACTTTTGCACCAGTAGCAAGATTAGAGGCTATCAGACTCTTTCTTGCTTATGCTGCTCACAAGAATTTCACAGTCTATCAGATGGATGTGAAATCAGCTTTTCTCAATGGAGAATTGCAAGAGGAAGTTTATGTTGAACAACCACCTGGATTTGAAGCCTATCAAGAAGAAGACAATGTGTATCGTCTGAAGAAATCCCTCTATGGACTGAAACAGGCTCCAAGAGCATGGTATGATAGCCTATCTGATTTCCTTTTAATTAAAGGATTTCGTAAAGGTAAGGTAGACAAGACCCTGTTCACTATTGAATGGGAAGAACATATTTTGCTTGTGCAAATTTATGTGGACGATATTATCTTTGGTTCAACAAATCAACAGATGTGTGATAAGTTTTCAAAGCTGATGCAGAACAAGTTTGAAATGAGCATAATGGGAGAACTTAATTACTTTCTTGGTTTGCAAGTAAGACAGTTGCCTGATGGAATATTCATCAGCCAAGCAAAATACACAAAGGATCTGTTCAAGAAATTTGGTATGAAAACTAGCTCTACTGCTAATATTCCAATGTCTACTAGTCTTCGTTTGGATAAAGATGAAGATGACAAATCTGTGGACATAACCAAGTACAGAGGAATTATTGGGTCACTGTTATACTTAACAGCTAGCAGACCTGATATTATGTACTCTGTTGGGGTTTGTGCGAGGTATCAATCAAATCCTAAGGAATCTCACCTCTTAGCTGCCAAAAGGATACTCAAGTATCTTAAAGGTACTGAAGATTTGGGATTGTGGTATCCTAGGGAATCTGGATTTGAACTCATTGGATATTCAGATTCTGACCTTGCTGGCTGCAAGATTGACAGAAAAAGCACAACAGGTGCCTGTCAGTTCTTAGGTAGTCGTCTGATCTCACGGATGAGTAAGAAACAGACTTCAGTATCCATATCAACTGCTGAAGCTGAGTATATAGCTGCTGGAGCTTGCTGTGCACAAATATTATGGTTGAAGCATCAACTTGAAGATTACAACATAAAAATCAGTGGAATTCCCATCTACTGTGACAATACAAGTGCAATCAGTCTTACTCAGAATACTACAAGTCATTCAAGGACTAAGCATATTGAGATCAAACATCATTTTATTAGAGATCATGTGGAGAAAAGAAATGTCATGATAGAATATGTTTAGTGAAAATCAAATTGCTGACATCTTCACAAAACCTCTAAGTGAGACAAGGTTTTCAACTCTAAGAGCTGAACTGGGTTTATTAAAATTGGATGCATAAGCTGAGGGGGAACTCATCAGAAGACTAGAGTTCAACATCTTACTCATCACACTTATCTTCAAGGATTAACTCTCAACAGACTAGTTAACTTATGAATTCTTTAAGTCAGGGGGAACGTGTAAGACTAGTGGTACTTCTGATTAAAAGATGAAATTTGTTGATGACAGTTAGTTGAAGTTATGCTTTCAACAGAATATTAAAGTCTTGAAGATTGAAGATTTATTATCTAGCTGGATTGACAAACAGCCGAGGAAGGTTATCAGCTATTGGCTTTCACTGATAACAGCTTTGTCATCAGGACAGTCGTCCATCAGATAAGTATTTATTTTACTCGTCTGATCACCTGTGTAAAAGCTTACTGCACTAAAACGTTTTAATTTAAAACACACTTTTACAAGTAATAAAAGAGCGGTACATTTCTCGCTCCTCATTTAATGCGATTTGAATTTGAAAGGTCGTAACTGACGCCGCACGATCAGAACTGACAGAAACGGATCTAACGGTTAGCTGGTATCACGGAAATCAAAATACCCTAACTCTATAAATCCCAATCTGACCAGCTCAGTAGCTCTTTACGCACCCAAATATTCAAAAAGCACTTGTGAGAAATTACTAGCAATTTTCTGCGAAATTTTTCTTGTTTCTCTAACCTCAAACAGATTCGAGATGGCTGCTGAAGGTATGTACTTGGCCTATGATTCATACTACCAATCTGGTACCGATTTGATGAAGGAGTTGCTGGAGAAGTTCAAATCAGCTTCACTGGTAAGTTTTATGGAGTATTACGAAGGGCTGATCTGGACTGACCAAGTATTGGAATACTACCGAACTGCTACCGTTGATTTCAGCACTCAGGAAATCAAGGCTACTGTCGGAGGTAAATCCATTGTTATTACCCCCACCCTACTTCACAAGACTTTTGGGCTTCCGAACAGAGGATGACACGATGTCACTGTTCTGACGGAAGAGAAGCACCAACAATTCTGGGCAATCTGTGCCAAGGAATGAGAGATGTTGTCTGGCAACATCAAGAAGAGACAGTTGAAGGACGAGTATCAGCGGATGGCTGATATGGTCTCAAAGCAGATTGAGAATTGTACGTTTTCTCTGGATGTTGTTACTATGAAAAGGTTCAGCATCAAGGCTGCCATCTACTACGGATTGGAAGTCAACTGGTCTGTAGTAATTTGGTACATCTTGGCTAACTTCCACGAGAAAAAGAAGGGCAAGGCTCCCCAGACTAATCACAGAATCACACTGAGTTACTTGCTATTCAAAATGGGATGTGAGGTCACAAATGGTAAGGAGATTCATATTGCAAAGGCAATGTCCAAGTACTTGCCTGTTACAAAAAGAAAAGCTGAAGAAGCTGATGTGGAAGAGGAATATGAGGAACCAAGGGCGGTTCCTGCCAAGAGGCAGAGAAAACTTGTTAAAACAGCTGAGCTTGCTACTGCAACTCAAAAGAAAAAGGCTACTGACGAGCCTAAGGAGAAAACTCCAATGAAGCTGAAGAAGGTGGATGATGCTGAAGTTGGTAAGATCATTGATCTGACCACCGCTGATGTCAGGAACATGTCTCCTGCATCATCTTCTAGAACCCCATCTGCTGAAGTGCCTGATGAGAATGTTTCTCACAGGACCAGAAGTCAACTAAGGGATACTGCTGCTTCCAGACCTGCTCAAGGAAGAACAAATAAGACAGCAAGAAAACAAATGACTTTTGTGGAAGAGTCCACTGAGCTGGTGGACATAGTAAGAGAAAGTCCTCAAACAGCAGAGATGCATGTTGGAGCTGAAGAAGCTTCTGTTGCTGAACAGACTGATGCGCAACAGATTACTCAAGCAAAGCCAACAGTTGAGGTTGCTAAACCTCAGGATGAACCTGATGTGATGATCATCCATCCCATTGCAGCTGCACCTCTTGCATCTGCTGCTCCTCAACCTGCCCCAGCTGACAAGGGAAAGAAAAAGATTCTGATCAAGAGGAAAAAGATCTCTGCAGCTGATAAGGAAAAAATGGAGGAAGCTGAGCAGAGAAAAAGAGATGAGTTGGAAGAACAGAAGGCATTAGAACTAAGCAAGATTCAGGAAGCTAAGGATGCTGAAAGAAGAAAAATGTCTGAAGCTGAAAGAATGGCAGCTGAAGACGCTGAGGTTGCTATGGTCATTGAGCTAAGTAAAACTGATGCTCATGGACCAGTTCATGCTGGAGGCATCAAAATTGATGAAGACAAAGATGAAGACAAAAAGAAGCCTAAGATGCCTGCTGGAATGGTCAAGCCAAAGGATAAGTATGAAGTAAGAAGAGCTTTTGACATCATTCATGATGATAAAGCTCTCTTCAAAAGGTTTGAAAAGACCTTGGCTTACTATGACCAGAAGCTGATGCTGAAGACTCTGTTCACCCACGAGAAGCCTAGATACATGAAATGGAGGGATTATAGGCTGAACAGATCTGTTACAGAGCTTTAGAGTTGGAAGGAGTTAGCTGATGAAGAAAAATAGGTTCTGGATTGGCTAAGGACTGACTCTATTCAAAAAGCCTTGGATCCTCACTTTGTAAGGGATGCTATGCATCAATACGCTAAGGATTATGCCTTGGAGGAAGCCAAGATCATTCAAAACACGTTGCCACTAAAGAGAAGAAAATCTGATGATGCTGTTGAGAGAGCAATCAACATAGCTGTTATGACTGCCTTGAAGAGATGGGCAGAAAGGTCAAGATATCAGCAAGGATAGAGAATCAGATGCTGATGGAGAATCAAATGAAAGAATTGGAAGAGAAGAACATCACGCGGCTGAAGAAGTTGCAACAAGAGTTGGCAGAGTCCAACAGATTACAGCTTGAAAGCATGTAACTCCTTACTGCAAGAACTATCAGAAATGCCATTGATAGTTTTCCCATGTCTGAAGATCATTCAAAGAAGATGATGCAGAGCTTTGTTGAAATGAACAGAAATGTCGAAGATGTGAAGGCTGATGTCAACCATCTTCATACTGCTTTAAAGAGAGCTGACAACATAGCTGATCTCACTGCAAACTTCATCAAGATCAGTGAAGAAGAGAAAGCTATTAATGTTGGGCTGTTGCAGGAACATAACAAAGCTGGAGATGTTATCCATTAAGAGCTTTCCACCATGCAACTCAACATTGATTGCCTCAATGACAAGAATGACACCACCAGCACAACTCTCGATCATTTGATTGCCAGCCATGATGTAGTTAATCAGAATATCAAAGCTTTGTGTGCTGCTATGAAGATTCCTACTGTTGCACTTAACCCGGCTGCTGAACCTGATAATGTCTCCAAGTCTGATAATGACAAAAAGGGGGAAGATAAAAGGGAAGAACCAACTAAGGAAACTGCCGCTGCTGCTGAAGCTAAGAAAACTGATTAAACTGCTGAACCTGAAATAGTTGAAGGCAAAGAGACGTCTGCTGAAGTTTCTAAGGAAAAAGCCAAGTCTGCTGAAGAAAAGGCTGCTTCCAAGGATTCTAATGAAGATAAATCAGAGCCCTACACCAAGTTAGAGGATCAAGAGAAGGATGGAGGAAGCTGCAAAAGAGCAAGAAATGAAAGACAAAATGGAAGCTGCTAAATCCAATCTTCTTTTGGGTGAGGATACTGATGAAGATGAAGAGGAAGAAGATGATGAAGAATCATCTTATGAATATGAAGAAGTGCTGGAAAGAACTGATGAAGAAGCTGATAGTTAGCATAGATAAATCTATTTGTAATCAGTTTACTTTATCTATCTTTCAGACATCTCATCTGATCAGAAACTGTAACTTGTACTTATTTATCAGATTATCAATAAAAGTTCAAGTTTCTGTTTCCAACATATATTTTCTATCTCAGAAAATTTTGAAGGTCACAAACTTTAGCATAGGTAAAACAGGTACTTAGCTGAAGTTTTGTCATCATTAAAAAGGGGGAAATTGTTGGATAACCATGAAGATCAAGAGCACTGAAGACAATAAGTAAAGGGAGGTTTTGATGAATCCCAAAACTTCAAATCTGCTAAGTATAAATTAACCTAGCTGATATCCCTTTGAAGAATTTTTGACTAAGTAAAGAAGATATCAGAAGAGTCAAAATTCAAGGTCCAAGGCTACTGATCTGCAAAAGGAAAGAAATCAGACTGGTGAAGATCAGCCGACTCAAAACAGATTTGTTCAAGTTTGAGATCAGCTTAGTTCGCCATCAGACTTGTACTTTCGTCAGCCAAGTGGAAAAGATCAAGAAGCCATCCCAAGGGTAATAAATTCCCCCTGGAAGTAATAAATGCTGAAGTACAAGGCTATTAAAGACAGATGATTGAAGAAATGCTTCGCATCAGCTTGGTGCATTTAATGCTGCTTGCAGAAAAGTACTGTTGACAGTACGGACAGACTGCAGAGAGACGTTCGCGGAAATTAAGGACCAGTACCCGAGGATTTTGAAATATGTCTCACTTCAACGGACATTTTTCAAACCTACGAGTATAAATAGTTGTAGAGATGAAGAGAAGAACAACAACACAATCTCTGAGAAGAATTTCGAAGCAAAATCTCTTAAGTCTCAAGAACAACTCACTCATCAACTCTGTCATTTGTTGACTGAAGCCGAAGTTGAAGATCGAAGAAAAACACATTTTTCTGAGTTAAATCTGCTAGAGTGTTGTGAGGAGTAAATATCCGTCTTTGTGAGTGATATTACTTCGGAGAGTAGGAGTTTCTTTGTGATTTCCTGCTGCGAACTTGTGGCTTATCATTTGTTGTAAAGCACAAGCAGAGTGTACTAATTACTTTGTGTTCTTAGTATAACCCAAGATCTGTGTGACTTGGAAGAGTGGATTAAAGGATATTTACATCCATATAACCACTATAAAAATCTGTGTGTTTTTATTTGCATTTTTACTTGCATATTTTCAGTTGCATAAAAACACTTTGATTTAACTGTTTGAAAAGTTTTTAAAAGGAAAGGAGTTCTATAAAACTGGGGATCAAACTTTCAAAGTACTAAGTTTACTTGTGAAAAACACTTTACAAATCCGCTACAAGTACTCTAAGTATTGAAACTGATTTGAACAAAATCAGCTAAGTAATTATCAGATTAGTGGTCAACAAAGTTGTTCAAAGATTTGTTCGCGATCAGCCTTGTGAAATTACTGTTCGGTAATAGCTTGGTCTGTTTACGTTAGAACAAAAGTTTTAAAGTTAAAAATTGTCAAAAAGTTTAGAGGTCTATTCACCCCCTCCCCCTCTAGACCTCATCTGACCACTTGAGACCAACACTAGTATCTCAGCAAATGTTATATCAACCATATCTTGATCAATTTCCACATTTTCATGTTGATCAACCACAGTAGATTCTGCAGGGTCAGATTTCTTTGAACCCATTTTCATCATGTTTGGAACAAGTGCATTAGAACTTTGAACTTTAGTCTTCCTCTTAGGCTTTTCCACTAGTTCATTAGTCTTAGTAGCTGTAGATGATTCTCCCTTAATGGGAAGGGGTTCATATTTCTTCATTTATTTTCTCTTACTCATGGTCTTCCAAGATCAAAGAATAAGTCTCATGTGAAGAAATATAACACTTATAATGTTCCCATGGTATAGGTTCTTTTTGTCCACATTTGACTTCATGTAGTTCAGAATAACTTCAGCCCAACTTATCTTAACTCCATACCAAATGGCAACCATGTAGTTCAAGATTACAAGAAATTTGAGCTGATAGAGTTTTCCGATTCGATACGAGGTTCAAATTTGTCCCAATTGAGCATATAAGAGAAAAACCAAATTTTGGGACAACAAGGAGAGCAAGAAGGCCCGAACACATTCTTGATCAGGACGAGGTCCTATTCGATTATTGGCCACCCTAAAAAGGGAAGTATCTAAGTCGAGTAAGGACTTAAAACTAAGCGCTTCTTGGGAGGCAACCCCCAGTTTTCAATTTTCTTTTTCATTTTGTTTATGTTTTGAGTCTTGTTGCATGTCTAGTTTTATGTCTTTTTTTTTTTTTTTTTTTTTTGCATCAATGTTTGGAGAGAATTGACGTTCTAGAAAAAAGAATTGTTAGACAGAGAGTAAGAGTTGCGACAAACGAAAGAAAAAAAAAATCCATAAACTTAGGCCACAACTCAAATTGTGTCAAGCCGTGCCCTATTTTTACGAGCAGAAAGCGTGGATTTTTCCAGAAGCTTTAGGCTACAAGTCAAATATTGTTAAAAAAAAAAAAATCTGAGAACCCTCTCCCTCATCCAAAACCAGCCACCACCTTCATCCACTTCACGCCTCCACCACCAAATTCATGTGCTTCCTCCACTTTCACCCAAAAACATCAAGCCACCCTTCCCCCTAAAATCCTGCCGCTGCAATTGCTTCTTTCACCAACCATCACCGTTCAATCACAACCCTCAAGCTGCCACCACCGTAAAATTTACGCCACCTCTAATCCCAATCCCACAACCACCACTCCGATTGCGGCTATACTCCCCAAAACCCACCTTCACCAATCTTTGACGAAGCCCTGGTACCCAGAACCACCGATAGTTCCATCCAAAATCAGAAAACCCAATAGAACCGCCATATTCCTCAATACCCCCTGTTGACATACCCATGCACAAATCACCATCACACCAAATCTTGCCACCATCACTTCTCCACAACCACCGCCACAATCGAGTATTGAGTAACATCTAACATTTATCCCTCTGTAATAAACTCCCATGATTTGAATTGTGTAATTGCAAATTTAGATACATATGCTCAGTACATGGTTGTATTGATTAACTAAATTTGTAGTTGCACTGTATCTGAAGAACCAAAAAGAAATTCATTTTAGATTGTGGTATTGAATCAAAACAACAATTCAATATTGGTTTTTGATATCAAGGCTCCTAGAAGTCATTTGCTAAAAGAGGGATTTGATTGAACAAGATGGGCCCACGAGCAATGGGCACACACAATTCTCCGATGAGTATTCTTTCTCCAAATCTTCTTTACATTGATGTATTATTTGTTTGTTTGCCCGTGTCGATCGATCTATTTTCTCCTTAAGTTGCAGTGGGGAAACTAATTAAGTTAAGTTTTTTCTTGTGGGGGAGGGGGTTGCATTTACATTGTGCATGCTATGTCAACTCTGATTTTTTTTTTTTTTGAAATATTATTTATTTATTATTGCTTAGCCTGCAAAATCCTAAGCACGAATGCATAATAATTAGGATTTAAGATGATGTTAGTGAAATATAATCTAGAATAGAGCTTAAGATGTCTTATCTTGCCAATCTAATCTTTGAAAGTTAGAATGCTAAGGGCCAAAGTGATAGTTTTGTCTAGGTTTGGGGGGCAGGATAACTTTAACAAGAACCGAATGAAGCAAATAATGGAAATATTATAAGTTGAATCCAATGAAAATAACCCCACTTGTATGAGACCTGAAAAATCTCATCTCATGAGACTTATACTTGCATTCCTCTAACTTGACTGCGATAAGATTAACGATTTATGTGTCTTGACTTACTGTTTTGTACTTCTCTATGTTGACTGCTTCTTGATAATAGGTTATGTGTACGAATGCTGCTAAATATACTTAAGTTGTGCTAAATAATGAACAAATTGCTAAGTGAAAGTTCGAACTTAAAAGGATTTCATAACTTCAGGTGAAAGTTTGACTAGATTTTAGTAATTAGTACGATAACCTAAGAAAATAGAGAATATGTTTGACAATTTAGGAATTCATGCAATTAGGCTCAATGATTTTGAAGTGATAGTGATCTACGTGATTCCAATATTCTCGTATTATGTATGCTCACCCACACACGAAGAAATTACATGATAGAGTGCATAATATTTGTAGTATAAGGGATAGAATTTTTACTTGGAAGGCATGATTGTGAGTGTTTGTTTCTTTATTTGAGTTTTTATCATTACTCGAGGACGAGTAATAGTTTAAGTTTGGGGGTGTGCTAACTCTGTAAAAGTAGTGTTATCAAATATATTTTCTTTACTTGTTTGATTACATTTATTCGAGTTTCGGTAGAAACTTAGGTAATTTTAGGTAGTTTTGCATTTTGTTCTTTTGAGTCGTTAATTTGCATGTTTTGTCCATGGATTGAGTTATTTTCTTATATATTGCAGTCATATTGTAGGGCGAAGCTAATCTTGATCTAAAAACATGATTGAAAGAGAAGAAAGACGCATTAAAGATCAAATGAAGTCAAGTAGTGCAAAAACGAAGAAGGAAAAGGAAAAAGCTGTCAAAAATATTGTTGTGTACTCCAAAGACCATAACTCTTTCAAGGAAGCTCCAATGAAGCTGAAATTCGAATATGTTGTAGAGAAAAGAGTTATCTACGCAACTGCATTTTACGGATCATGACTGGATTTCGGAGATGAAAGTTATGCTACTTGCAAATCAGCCTCGCAAAGCTGATGCGATTTTGAGTGGGATTTTAAGAGAAACTTGGGCCCAAAGTCTCCTACAAGGCCTCAACTTGTAGATCTATTTAAGGGCTGCTAGGTCACACAATTACACGTCTTTGAACATCTTTAAATATATTTTTCTCATATAATCACCTAGAACATCAAAGATCTTGAAGAAGATAAGAGATATGTCTTGAAGATCACTAAAGTAAGAAGAAGACAATAATGAAGATATTTATCTCAGATTAATCGTTTTTCCTATAAAACCACATGAACTCATATTGCTTTTTCTTTATTATTTTTCTTCATATATTTATCATGAATTAATTCTTTAGGATCTAGGGTTTTTATGAAACTTTGTTATTTTTATTAGATTATTTGTAGTTTCGGGCAATTCTTGTGTTTACGATTCCGTTCTCTATGCTTGCAACATGATTGGCCACTTAGTTGTTACATTTAATATCCTATTTGAACTTGAAAATGGAGATTAGGATTACATAGAAATTGATTGGTAAATTAGAATAGGAATATATTAAGGCCTTTATACCCGTTACATGAGGTTTGTGTTTAAAGTTTTGTTTAATTTATGAATCACCTAGGAATAGAGTCGATTTGTGAAAAAATAAAGACAAGATGGAAAAATCCTCTTTGTAATATATTTCTTATGTAATTTGTACAATATGAACACCTATATTTATAGTACAAAGGATACAAACAGATCAAGTAACAACTACAATCAAGCTTAGTCAATCTTACACAACCAAAGCTAGCGTAATCAAAGCTAACACAATCAAGGCCTAATCACTTTGACACAAATTAAGTTTAATTAGTCATCTTAATACTCCCCCTCAAGTTGGAGCATGAATGTTAAGAATGTTCAACTTGTGTATTACATTCTTAAATTCTTTGCCTCCCAAAGCTTTTGTGAAAACATCAGCGAGTTGGAGAGATGATGGAACAAACTTGGTAATAATATGTCCTGCCTGAATCTTTTCTCTCCCAACATGACAATCAAGTTCAATATGCTTTGTACGTTCATGATACACAGGATTAGCAGCAATATGTAGAGCAGCTTGATAATCACAAAATAGTTCAACCGGCCCGAGCAGCTTGATAATCACAAAATAGTTCAACCGGCCCTAATGAAACTTGTAAATCATTAAACAAGAGTCTTAGCCAAGTTATTTCACATGTTGCAGCAGCCATAGATCTATACTCTGCTTCCGAAGATGATCTAGAAACAATCTTTTGCTTCTTTGTCTTCCATGAAATTAAAGAATCTCCAAGGAAAACACAATAGCCTGAGGTAGATCTTCTCGTCATAGGACAATTTGCCCAATTAGCATCACAATAAGCTTTAAGGGTCAGCGAACTGTTTGAAGAAAATAACATACCACAACCTGGATCTTTCTTTAAGTATCTTACAATTCGAAGAGAAGCTTCCCAGTGAGGTTTTCTTGGAGCATGCATAAACTGACTTAATATATTCACAGAGTAAGTGATATCGGGCCTGGTAATTTTAAGGTAAATCAATCGTCCTACTAATCTTCTATAGCGAGAAGGATTAAGTAAGACATCTCCTTGGCTATTTGTAAGTTTTAAATTTACTTCCATAGGAGAATCAACGGGTTGTACTCCAAGAAATCCAACATCGTCTAGAATTTCCAGAGTATACTTTCTTTGTGATATCACAATACCAGCTTTAGATCGTGCAACTTCCAAACCAAGAAAGTACTTCAGATAACCAAGATCCTTAATATGGAATTGTTGGTAAAGTAAAAGCCTGAGATATTGAATAGCTTTATCATCATTACCAATGATAATCATATCATCCACATATATTAGAACCATAGTTATAGAAGAATTTATTGCACGAGCAAATAGAGAATTATCAAAATGAGATTGGATAAAACCTGCATTTTTAATGACTTCAGAAAACTTTGAAAACCAATTTCTTGGTGATTGCTTTACACCGTAGAGGGACTTGTGTAGTCGACAAACTAGTTTCTCCCCCTGTCGACAAAGACCCGGTGGTGGAGTCATGTATACCTCTTCATCCAAGGTACCATGAAGAAATGCATTATGAACATCCATTTGAAATAATGGCCAGTTACGTACGGCAGCAAGAGCAAAGAGACACCGTACAGTGGTGAGCTTTGCTACAGGAGCAAATGTCTCATGATAATCCAGACCTTCTTTTTGAGTAAAACCCTTTGCTACCAACCGTGCTTTGTAAAGCCTATTGTGCCATTGGAGTTGTATTTATTCGGAATACCTATTTACTTCCAATTGGTCGTTTTCCAGGAGAAAGAGAGACCAAAGACCATGTTTGTTAGTTGGCTTGAGCAGTCGGAAGGTGTTAAAGGCTGATTTGAGTCAATAGTAGGTAGAAGTATAGTAGGCAAGTGGCGATTTTCCGGTTCAGGAATGGCATTGTTAAGTGAAAAAGGAAAATTTTCTTCATGGAAGATTACATCTCGACTTGTAAAAAATTGATGTGTTTCAAGATCATACACACGGTAAGCTTTTTGTCCAATATGATAACCAACAAATACATCGACGAGCACGAGGCGCAAATTTTGCTAAAGGTTTAATGTTGGTAGCACAATGATTAGTGCTTGAAAATGCACTTAATCGTTCTTATTTTCTAAATAAATCAAGTGTTAATTTGATATTTTCTTGAAATTAATAGAAATTATTGTAATTAGAAAATATAGAGTTTTGATTTGTTTTTGTAGGAATATAAAATATGGACCCCGGAATATTTAGCTTTTCCAAATTGTACAAGTATCAAAGGCATAATTTGAAGCAATGAAAGATTCAAGGAAGTCAATTAGTGCAAGAACAACAAATAAGGAATCTGCCAGAAATATTGTTGCTACTTCCAAGGACGGTAACTCTCGTTAGGAAACTCCAATTAAGCTGAATTTCGGATACGACCGCCCAATCTATTCTACATCGATTGCTTTGTTTCGACAAGTTTGGGCGTAATCAACAACATAGACAACCAAATACTCGTAAATGTGTATAAACAAGAGGTTTATTGTATAAAAGTTCATATGGAGTTTTATTATGCAATACCGGTGTAGGAAGACGATTAACAAGATAGGCAGCTGTTAGTAAACTTTCGCCCCAAAATTTTAAAGGTAGATTGGCATGAAATCTTAAGGCTCGCCCTATATTTAAAAGGTGACGATGTTTGCGTTCCACTACACCATTTTGTTGTGGAGTATAAGGACACGAAGTTTGAAATAATATGCCAAGATTAGAGAAAAATGATTTCATGGATACAAATTCAAGACCATTGTCGCTTTGAACACATTTAATTTGACAATTGAATTCAGTGTTAACATAGTTTATAAATGATTTTAACAAGCTTTGAGTTTCAGATTTGAATTTCATAAGAAATATCCATGTAAAACGAGTAAAATCATCTACAATTGTCAAAAATAATGTGCTCCTGAGTGAGATGCAATGCGATGAGGTCCCCAAATATCATAATGAATATGATCAAAAGAGTATTTTGTTTGAATAGAACTCAAAGGAAATAGCAATCTGGTTTGTTTAGCTAAAGGGCAAACATCACATAAATGTTTAGAATCAAATAAAAAAGATGGAATTAGTTTACATAAATTTTGAGATGGAGCTTTAGAAGGGTGTCCCAACCGCTTATGCCAAGTGGTGGCAGATGGAGAAGAAACATGGCACGTTATTGGTGGTGAAACTAATGAAGACTCCGAGTGTGGCACATGATAGTATAACCCCTTGTCAATGGAATTAGTCAGATCTTGATTAGCAGATTTTATGCTTTAATTAGCAGTTATATATTTGATTAGCAGGTTTTACGCTTTACAGTGTTGATTAGATATTAAATCTTTTATTCTTTCATTTAATTAGGATATATTAGTTGTAGGATAATTTTGTACTTAACATTTTTAGAGGATGAATATCAGCATGTATTTTATGTATAAATAGTGGTTACTCTCCTCCAAGAGTGGACACACATTTTTCTGAATAAAATCTCTTTAAATTAACATGGTATAAGAGCCAAGGTTCTATACCCTCACGTGTCTCTCGTTTCTAAGTTCTAGTGCAGTCCCTAGTTCTTGTTGAGGCTCTTGTTCTTGTGTTTTTTTTCTCGGCATCATGTCCACAGACAAGTATGATTCCATCTTGATTCGCTTTAATGGCAAAAACTACGTGGCTTGGGCATTCCACTTCAAGATATTTGTCAAAGGCAAGGATTTATGGGGCCATGTTGATGGCAGCAAACATGTTCCCGATAAAGAAAAAGAGAAGGATGAGCACGCCAAGTGGGAGTTCAAGGATGCTCAAATCATGGCATGGATTCTCAGATCTGTTGAATCGAGCATCATTTTAAACCTTCAGCCCTTCAAAACTGCTGCTGAAATGTGGAATTATCTGAAGAAACTCTACAACCAACAAAACACTGCTCGGAGATTTCAGCTTGAACATGAATTAGCCACTCTCCAACAGGGCAGTCTCTCTTTTTCTGATTTTATTCTAGTTTCATGAATCTTTGGGCTGAATATTCAGATATAGTCTATGCTAGCTTACCTCCTGAAGGTCTTGCTTCTGTTCAAGCTGTACATGAAATTACTAAAAGGGATCAATTTCTTATGAAACTTAGATCTGAATTTGAAGCCACCATGTCTAATCTTATGAATCGAGAACCTGTCCCCTCCCTTGATACATGCCTAAATGCTTTGTTTCGTGAGGAGCAGCGCCTTCTCACTCAAGCCACCATGGAGCAGCAAAATACTACCTACGTTCCTGTAGCTTATGCAACTCAAGGTAAGCCAAGAGGTAGGGATTTCACCAGTATTCAATTCTTTTGCTGCAAGGGATTTGGGCATTATGCTTCAAACTGTCCAAAAAAATTATGCAATTACTGTAAAAAGGATGGCCACATCATCAAGGAATGTCCTACCCGACCCCCTAAGAAATCTAAAACAGCATATACTGCCTCAATTGGTTCTTCAAGCACTCCTACTACTACTACTGTTCAACCTGTAACCCCTGAAATGATTCAACAAATGATCATTTCAGAATTCTCTGCTTTAGGACTTTCAGGTAAACCAATTTCTACATCATCCCCTTGGTACTTTGATTCCGGAGCTTCCCATCATATGACAAACAATGTTGATCTTCTTACTAATGTAAAGAAGTATTCTGGAAATCTTAAGATTTATACAGCTGATGGGAAACCATTACCTATCACGGCGACCGGTGATATTTCTCCTTCTTTAACAAATGTTTTTGTCTCCCCTGGTCTTGCCACAAATCTTGTTTCTATCGGTCAGTTGGTTAATAAAGATTGTAAAATTGAATTTTCTAAATCTGGTTGTATTGTGCAGGATCAACAATCAAGAAGATGATTTCAAGGGGGCCTAAAGTAGGAAGTCTCTTTCCACTCCAATTTCCTTTGTCTTCACGTTTTTCTTTACCATTTATCACATGTAATTCTACTCATGTTGATTACCGAGCGTGGCATAAACGACTCGAACATCCAAACTCTATTGTATTACATGCTTTGTTAAATTCTGGTTTACTTGGGAATAAAGAATCACCATTTCTTAGTGTTTGTTCAATTTGATTGCAATTCTTGTAGGCTTGGCAAAAGTAAAACTCTACCATTTCCTACTCACACACCAAATGTAGTCCAACCTTTTGATATAATACATAGTGATATGTGGGGTTTGACACCTGTTACTTCTCATGCTAATTACAAGTATTTTGTAACTTTTATAGATAATTATAGTCGTTTCACATGGATTTATTTCTTGCACTCTAAAGCTGAAGTATTTTCTGTGTTTAAGCTTTTCCATGCACACATTCAGACCTAATTTTCTGCAAATATCAAGATCAGTTGCTCTGACAATGGGGTTGAGTACATGTCTAAATTATTTCAGGAGTTCCTACAAACTAATAGGATAGAGTCTCAACGGTCTTGTCCTTCAACCCCACAACAAAAATGGTGTGGCTGAGAGAAAGAATCGTCATTGTTGGATGAAGATGAAGATCAACCGACAAGTAATTTAAAGTTTAAATAGAGATTTTGATGATTTCCAAAACATCATAACCAGCTAAGTTAGGAAAGCTTAGTGAAAACCCTTAGAAGAATTTTGATTGAAGTTAAAGTTATATCGGTCAAGTCAAAGTTCAAGAAGGTCCAAGAAGACTACTGATCTACTGTTGAAGAAAGAAATCAGACTGGTGAAGATCAGCCGACTCAAATTAGATTTGTTCAAATTTGGGATCAGCTCTGCTCATCATCAGACTTGTGTTCTCATCAGCCAAGTGGAAAAGATCAGAAAGTCTCCCCAACGGCAATAAATGCACTTGGAGTAATAAATGTTGAAGACCGAGGGTATTAACGACAAATGATTGAAGGAAAACCTCGTATCATCTTAGTGCATTAAATGCTGCCTGACAGAAAGTACAGTTGACAATATTGTTACTGTGCAGATAGCCGTTCGCGGAAATTATGGACCAGTACCCGAGGAATTTGAATATTATCTCTCTTCAACGGACATTATTCAAACCTGCGAGTATAAATAGTTCAAGAGACGAAGAAGAAAAACAACAACACAATCTTTGAGAGAAAATCCGAAGCAAAATCTTCAAGTCTCAAGAACAGCTCACTCATCAGCTTTGTCATTTGTTGACACAAGCCGAAGTTGAAGATCACAGATAAATACATTTTTCTGAGTGAAAAACTGTTAGAGTGTTGTGCGAAGTGTAAATCCATCTTAGTTAGTGATCTAGCTTCAGAGGATAAGCTTTCTTTGTGATTTCCGATTGCGCACTTGTGGCCATTTCATTTGTTGTTTGGCGCAAGCATTGTATACTGATTACTTTGTGTTTTCTAGTATAACCCAAGATCTAAGTGACATGGAAGAGTGGACAAAAGGATTTAAATCCATATAACCACTATAAAAATTCTGTGTGTTTTACTTTGCATTTTTCCTTGCATATTTTCAGATTGCATAAAACACTTTAACAAAACTGTTGAAAGACTTCGTGAAAAGAGTTTGTTAAAACTGGGAATAAATCTTTCTAACTGTTGTAAGTTTATTTGTGAAAAACACTATTTTAAATCCGCTGCAAGTACTCTGCTTTTAATAGTTGATTTTACTGAATCAGCTAAGTAGTTCAAAGAGAAGTGGTTAACTGTGCTGATTCAAAGATTTGTTCACTGATCAGCCTAGTCAAGTTACTGACCTTCAACAGCTTAGTCTGCTGACAATCGAGTGAAAATTTTTTAATTTAAGAATTTTCAGAGGTCTATTCACTCCCCCCCTCCCCCCTCTAGACCTCATCTGACAACTTGGGACCAACAAGTGGTATCAGAGCGGGTGGTTCATTAGAATCAGCTGCCTGAGTAGCGAGCTTGATCCGAGTGTTTTTCAAAGGTTTTTAAACTTTTTCAAAAGAGCATATTTTTGAAAAATCAAAACTTTTTGAAAATGGATTGTATCAGCCATGTTCCCCACATAGCTGGTATGAGCTTCGAAGACTGGAAGATCAGAATGGAGATCTTCTTAGCTGCTTACAATGATAACATGTACACATGTATCATAAAAGGTCCATTCAAATTCACCAAGACTATAAAGGTTGACGAAGTAGACATAGTGGTGGAGAAAGATCTAAATGAGATGACAGCTGAAGAAATTAAGCTGTACAATCTGGACAAAGTTGGCCGTTTCATCATGACCAAAGCCCTGGACAATGATAGATTTGATAAAGTCAAGCATTGCAAGACTGCCAAAGAGATGTGGGATAAGGTTCTTGACATGAGCGAAGGAAACGACGCCATCAAAGAGCATCAGCTGAGTGTTGCTCTGGAAAAACTGGACAACTTCAAGATAAAGTTTGCGGAAACCATTGACCAGATGGATACAAGGTTTACAAGGACATTGAATAAAGTTCTCAAGCTTGGAAAAACATTCACAGACAAGGAGATAACCGTCAGAGTATTGAAAGCTCTACCTTCGAAGTTCAACATGAAGGTAACAGCCATGGAGGAGTCAAGAGACTTGGGAAAGATCTCTCTCACCAAACTGTTCTCAGTACTCAAGGCGTATGAGTATAAACTGCCTAGAATGGGTGTTGAAGAAACCTCAACTTCAAGTCCCACAGCTGCCCTAGTTGCTGCTGAAAATCCGAGAAGACCAGCATACAAAAGCAAATAAGTGGACTCATCTGATTAAGCCACAATACTTAACAAAAAAGGAGTACACAGCTGGAGACATTGCATTGCTGATGAACAACTTCAACAAGTTCTATAAAAGAAAAATGAAGAAGAAATACAACAAATGCTTCTACTTCTAACCCTACCTCTCCTTCTCTAGACAAGGATTCTTATAAATCCAGACTAATGTGCTATAATTGTAGGAAATTGGGCCATTTCATCAAAGACTGCCCATATCCTAAGGCTGAGAAATATACAGAGGAAGAAAAGAGAATCAGAAAGGAAAGAAAGCATCAGAAAAGCAAAGTCCTGTTAGCATAAGCGGAGAAGCTGGCTGCTATCTACTCATCTGATTCAGATTCGGACACTTATGATGAAGAGTCTTCTGAAGAAGAGAGTCCTGCACTCATCTGCCTGATGGCCAAGGAATCTGACAACTCTGAGGATGATGAGGTAACTCATCTTGAGAATGAATTATTCAATTCATTTGAGCAAATGGTAGTTAATAATACAAGTATTGTTGATGCATTTGCTAAGCTTAAGGAAGAGATGATATTGCTAAGAGAGCAAAACAGTTCACTGAAACTTAAGGCTGAAAAGCCAAAAGAATTAGCTGAATATAAACTGTTTGAGCAAGAGAATGAATCTCTGAAAGCTGAATGTGAGGTATATAAGGGTAAAATCATGGTACTTGAAAAGATAATTGAGTCTCATGAAAAATCATCTGTTGCATCCACTCATATCTCTAGTAAACAGAAGATGCCTTTAGAACAGGATAAGTTAGAACTGAACCATACTGAAAAATTTATATCAGCTGACAACAGTAAGATCATCTTGTATGTTCAAACTACTAAACCTGCTTCACATGAGAAAGAATTAAAGGAGAAGAAAGCTCCTAAGGCTAAAAAGAGAAAAGAGCCTAGTATAGGAAAACAGACTGGTAAGACTGGACAGCAGAGTCCTAAGAAGTCTGCTGATAAGGTTAAAACCAATCAGACTAGTGGTAAAACTAAGTGGTCTGTTAATGAGCAAGCACCTAGTAAGCCAAAGAAGCATAAGAATAAAAAAAATCAAAATGCTTGGTATGGAAATGAGTCATATTATGTGCAACCTACTGCATATCCTCGTATGTATCATGCACCACAATTTTTAACTTACTATGCACCATATCCTGCTCATCCAATGCATGCATACCCTGCTTATCATGCATCTTATTCTGCTTATGAACACTATCCGTATCATGCTGATTATCAACATAACAAATCTGATGGACGTGATGAAGATAAACCTGTTCATGCTCCTGTCAAAACTCAGAAGCCTAAGAAACCTAAGGTTTAAACATCTTGGGTTGTCAAAGGTGGAACTAATCCTTCAGGACCCTCTCAATAAGGGTACCTAAAACAATTTTTACTATGTTTTTGTAGGTTAGGATTAGGACTAGGAGTAAAGTAGAGAAAATCTGGTACTTGGACAGTGGCTATTCAAGACACATGTGTGGAAGCATACATGAGCTGACTGATGTTGTTGCTGTGGATGGTCCCAAAGTAACCTTTGGAGACAGCAAGGAAGGCAAGATTGTAGCAAGTGGAAGATTAATCAAAGGCAACAATCAGATATCTGACGTCTCTTATGTTAAAGGCCTCAAATACAATTTGCTGAGCATAAGTCAATTTTGTGACAAGAGATTTTCAGTCATCTTCCCATCAGATAGGTGCTATGTTGAACAGATCGGTACAAAGAAGGTAATCTTATCTGGAAGACGACAAGGAAATGTCTACACAGTGGACTGTAATTATGTTGACAAGAGTTCAAATATTTGTGTGGTGGCATCAACACCAAGTGAAGTCAGTTGGATGTGGCACAAAAGAATGAACCATGTGAATTTCAAGACCATAAACAGACTTATCAAGAATGATTTGGTAGAAGGAATTCCAAAAACAGTCATGAGCAACGACAAGCTTTGTGACGCCTGTCAGAAGGGTAAACAGATCAAGTCATCCTTTAAGAGCAAGAAGCACCAATCATCTGGAAGGATTTTGGAGCTGCTACATATGGACTTATTTGGACCCATTGATCCAGTCAACAATGGTGGAAAGAAATACTGCCTAGCTGTTGTGGATGACTATTCAAGATACACTTGGGTGATTTTCATGAAGAAGAAAAGTGAAACCAAGGAGCATCTTACAAATCTGATGGAGCTGATCCAGAATGAGAAGAGCATGAAGATATTAAAGATCAGATCAGATAGAGGGACTGAATTTACAAACTCAATTGTTGAAGAGTATTGTAATGTCAGAGGAATCAGCCATGAGTACTCTGCTGCCAGAACCCATCAACAGAATGGAGTTGCTGAAAGGAGAAACAGAACTCTAAAAGAAGCTACCAGAACTATGATAGCTGAAGAAAAGCTGCCCCAAAGATTCTGGACAGAAGCGACAAATACAACATGTTTTACCCAAAACAGATGCATGATCAACAAGCACCAAAACAAGACTCCATATGATGTTTGGAACAACAGGATACCAAACATTCATTACTTTAGATTTTTTGGTTGTAAATGATTTGTTTTGGGTAATGAATGTTTGGTATCCTGTTGTTCCAAACTTCATATGGAGTCTTGTTTTGGTATTTGTCGAGTTTGGAACAACAAGATTACAACCAAAAGGATACTTAGATATCTTAAAGGCACTCAAGAACTGGGATTATGGTACCCTAGGGAATCTGGATTCGAGTTGGTAGTTTATTCAGATTCTGACATTGTTGGCTGCAAAATTGATAGGAAGAGCACAACAGGTGCCTGTCAATTTTTAGGTAGTCGTCTGATCTCATGGATGAGTAAGAAACAGACTTCATTATCCATATCTACTGCTGAAGCTGAGTACATAGCTGCTGGAGCTTGCTGTGCACAAATACTTTGGTTGAAGCATCAACTAGAAGATTACAACATCAAGATCAGTGGAATACCTATCTACTGTGATAATACAAGTGCAATCTCTCTTACTCAGAACACTACACGTCATTCAAGGACTAAGCATATAGAGATCAAACATCACTTCATAAGAGATCATGTGGAAAAAGGAAATGTCATGATAGAATATGTTCATACTGAAAATCAGATCGCTGATATTTTCACAAAACCTCTAAGTGATGCAAAGTTTTCAACTTTAAGAGCTGAACTAGGCTAACTATCAACAAACTAGTTAACTGATGGATTCTTAAAGTCAGGGGGAACGTGTAAGACTAGCGGTACTTCTGATTAAAAGATGAAATTAGTTGATGAAATTTAGCTGAAGTTATATTTTCATCAAAAGATCTTAATTCTTGAAGACTGAAGATTAATTATCTAGCTGGATTGACAAACAGCCGAGGAAGATTACTAGTTATTGGCTTTCACTAGTAATGTCTGTCATCTGGACACTCGTCCCTTCAGATAAGTATTTAATTTTGCTCGTCTGATCGCTTACGTAAAAGCTCTGTTGTTTTAAAAATGTTTTATGTAAAACCCGCTTTTACTAGTCGACTAAGGCGGTTCGTATTCCCGCTAGTCAATAAATACTTTTTGAATTTTGAACTACGTAACTGACGCCGCACGATCAACGCTGAGTCATAACAGATCTAACGGTTAGCGTGTAACACGGAAACCGAGGCACTCAACCTCCTTAAATCTAGATCTGATCAGCTCGCTGATCTTTTACCCACTCAAAAACCTTCAAACGCATTTCTGAGAATTTCTGCACTCGTAATATGCAAAAACTCTCTCTCTTTCACTAACCTCTTTCAGAATCATGATGACTCCCCAACAAGAAGCTAAGGCAGAGGGTATGTATCTCGTTTATGATACATATCACCACTTTGGTACTGCCGAAATGAAGGCAATCCTTGAAAAATTCAAAGCTGCAACCCTAGTGAACTTCATGAAAGCTCACGAAGAAATGGTGTACAAGGATCAAGTAATGGAGTATTACAATACCAAGGATGCTGTTGATTTCGAAAAACTTGAAATCAAGGCCACTGTCGGAGGAAAGGCCATAGTCATTACCCCTGCCCTGCTACATGAGAAGTTCGGGCTGTCCAATCAACGAAGAACTGATGTAACTACCATGTCAGAAGACAAATGCATGAATTCTGGGGTATCTGTGCCCCGGAAAGGGAAAGTTCTTTCAGGTAACATCAAAAAGAAACAGCTCAGAGATGAATATCAGCGCATGGCTGATATGGTGTCTAAGCTGATAGAGAACTGCACCTTCTCCTTAGATAGTGTTACCATGAAAACGTACTTCATCATGATGGCTATTTACTATGGTTATGAGGTGAACTGATCTGTTATCATTTTGTATATTCTGGCGAACTTTCATCAGAAGAAGCAAACTAACCATAGGACACTCTAAGTTACCTGTTCTTTAATCTGGGTTTTGGAATGACTCATGGGAAAGCCATTCACAATGCCAAGGCTATGGCAAACTACCAAGCTGTTAAGGGAGGCTCGAAAAGAAAAACAGATGAGGAAGAGGCTGAGGAGCCTAAGGAAAAGGCCCCTGCTAAAAAGAAGAAAACAGTTGATGAGAAAACTGCTGAGCCAAAGAAGATGGCTCCCAGTAAGAAGAAGGCATCTGCTCAAACAGCCGAGCTAGCTGTTGAAGCCAGAACAAATGAACCTGCTGAAAAGATTGTTGATGATGACATCATCAATCAGAAAACAAAGGAGATAGACAATATGTCTCCTGCTTTACCCTCAAGAACCATTTCTGCTGAAAAGCCTGGTGACAAAGTAGCAAAAAGGACTAGAAGCCAGTTTAGAGACACTACTGCTTCTAAGCCTGTCAAAGAAAAGGTTACTACAAAGAAGTCTGCTAAGAGGAAGGTGGTTTTTGAACCATCTCCTGCTAAATCTGATGATTTAGTCAGAGAAGGCCCTACATCTCCTGAGAGGCCAGTTGGAGCTGACAATGATGATGCTGCTGCTGATCAGAAGTCTGATGCTGATGCAACAGCCACCCAACAGGAAGCTTCAATAGTTGAGGGATCTAAACCTCAAGATGATCCTAAAGTACATATCATCAATCATGTTGCAGTTGCACCACTTGCATCTGCTGCCCCTGAACTTGCTGCTACTGAAGAAGCACAGACAACTGATAAAAGGAAGGGAAAAAGAAAAATACTCATAAGGAGAAAGAAGGTGTCTGCTGCTGATAAGAAAAAGAGAGAAGAAGCAGAACAAAGGAAAAGGGACGAACAGGAATTTCAAAAAGTTGTTGAGCTTAGCAAGATTGCAGCTGAAAAAGATGAGAAAAAGAGATGAATGACTGCTGCTGAACGACGAGCTGCTAAAGATGCAGAATTGCACTTGCTATTGAGCTAAGCAAGAAGGATTCTCATGGTCCAAACACAACTGGTGGCATCAAGATTGGCGAATCACTGAACGCCAGGCAGATCCTGCCACCTGGCATGAGACCAGAGAAGAAAAAGTTTGAAGTGAAAAGAGCTTTTGAAATCATAAATACTGACACTTCTGTTTTCAACAGATTCGAAGCTGCCTTGGCTCACATTGACAAAAAGATGCAGCGTAAAACCCTGTTTATCTATGAAAAGGAGAGATATACATGATGGAGGGATTGCAGGATGAATAAATCTGTTGAAGAGCTCCAGAGCTGGAAGGAGTTTGCAAGTGAGGATAAATGGGTCCTCAGCTGGTTGCAGACTACCTCAGTCAACAAAGCCCTGGATGCTGATTATGTAAGAGATGTTATGCATTTCTATGCACGAGAATTTATTGCTGCAGAAGCCAAAATCATCTCTGATGCATTGCCAACCAAGAGAAGAAAACAAGATGATCCTATAAAGAGGGTTGTGCAATTGTTGTTTACACTGCCTTGGAGAATTGGGTTGAACGTTCAAGATATGAACAAGGATCTCCAAGTGATCTGCCTACTCTACCTAGTGTACAGCGGATTACTTTTGGCTCAGAAATGAGAGAGTACCAAAAGTTGCCTAAAGTGAAGACACCTGCTGCCAGTAGTCTACCTGTTATAAAAAGAATCCGCCAGACGACTGTTTTCACTGAAGATGGAACTATTGTTACTAAAATCTTTGAAGAAGTCAAAGAACAGGCTGCTGCTAAAGAGTCTTTAGCTATAGAGTGGAAAGCTAAGGAGAAGACTGATGAAGAACCTGTTCTAAAAGACGCTCATGTCCACCAGGAAGAAGATCAGACTGCATCACCCTCTATTCCAACAGCTGATATGCATTCGTCGCTGATGGAATCCTTCCAGCTGATGCTTGAAAATTCACTTAAGGAAATGGAAGAGAGGAATAGGATGCTGATGAAGCAAATGCATGAGGAAAATGCAAGAATGGTCAAGGATGCCATTGACAACTTCCCAATGCCACAAGACAATTCTCTTATGTTGACCAAAAGCATTCTGGATATGAACAGAAACATTGAAGATGTCAAGGCTGATGTTGGTCATCTTCATGACGTTTTTAAGAGAAGTGAAGACACCATTGCTCATCTGACTGACACATTCATCAAAGTTGGTAATGCAGAGACTGCAAAGAATTTGTTATTGGTTGAGGAAGTTCAAACCATTACCAAGTAAGTCCATCAAGAAATCTCTACTTTACAACTTAATGTTGATTACGTCAATGATCAAACTGGAACCATCAACTCTACTATGAATCATCTAAATACAAGACTAGACTTAATGGATCAGAACATCAGGAACTTATGCGCTGCTGTCCAAATCCAAGTTGTTGAGCTAGCTCAACCCTGTTGTTAACCCTGCTGATGATGACAAAAAGGGGGAAGAGAAAAGGGAAGAGACAACTGTTCAAAGTAATCAAGGAGACTCTGCTGCTGCTCAAGAGGAACCAAAAGAGCCAGAGAAACAAGTACTTGAAGAAAAAGCTGAAGGAGATGGAGAAGCCGACAACAAGGAAACTGATGAACAAGCTGCTGAAGAAGAACCTAAGGAACCAGTCAAGTCTGACAAAGAATTCACTGCAACGAAGGACACACCTGAAGAGCAACTTGATCCATCTGTCAAGCACAAAAATATAGAACGCATAAAAAAGAGGATTGAGGATGCTGAAGCTGAAGCAGAAAGGGAAGCAAAGATGAAAGCTGCTAAGGCAAATCTGCTTACTGATGATGCAAATGATGAAGAGGAAGAAGATGATGAATCTGAGTATGAGTATGAGGAAGTTGAAGAAGAAGTTAGTGAAGAAGCTGATGAATAGTATAGAATGTTTTATCATTGTATCAGTTCACTTTACTTTTTCAGTTATCTCATCTGATAAAAGTTTGTAACTTGTAATCACTTTCAATCATTAATAAAAGTTCAAGTTTTTATTCCAACATACAATTTCTATCTCAGAAATTTTGAGGATTAAAACTTTAGTTTAGGTAACAGGTACCCAACTGAAGTTTTGTCATCATCAAAAAGGGGGAAATTGTTGGATGAAGATGAAGATCAACAGACAAGTAATTTAAAGTTTAAAGGGAGGTTTTGATGATTTACAAAACATCATAACCAGCTAAGTTAGGAAAGCTTAGTGAAAACCCTTAGAATAATTTTGATTGAAGTTAAAGTTATATCAGTCAAGTCAAAGTTCAAGAAGGTCCAAGAAGACTACTGATCTGCTGTTGAAGAAAGAAATCAGACTGGTGAAGATCAGCCGACTCAAATCAGATTTGTTCAAATTTGGGATCAGCTCTGCTCTGTTAAAATTAATTCATAATTACTTTACCATAAAGTTCCTTAATCAAGAAGCTCCTTAAGCACGAATAATTCATACTTGGATGAATTCAAGTCAAAGTTTGCAACACATTATCTAGAATTACATTAAAGTCAAAGTTTGCAACACATTATCTAAATTACATTCAAGTCATCAAGGCCAACCAATGAGATCAAGTTCCTTAACATTGAAGAACTCTCAAGAGCTTAGTCATCATGTTTAGCCACTAAGTTTGAATTAAGTTCATGTATTCAACATTAATCTAGTTTGTTCTAGTATAGAGTAGAAAGGTAGAAACATATGCCTATATATATATATGTATGTAGTGTGTAGTTTTCATAGATAAGAAAAACCACAAAAAAATTAGCAAGTTAGTCTAGAGAAGAAAATATATTCTCTTGAATGAAGGCTTAGTGCAAAAAACCTCAAAATATTGTAGTCTTATTGTCTTGATGAAATAATAAGTCTACTTTGTCTTGCTAAAATTATTTTCTTAGCCTTTCATATCCTAAACACCCAACAACTTTTGGTATCAGAGCCACCCTTGGCCTGATAACCCCTCACATATATTGAAAAAATGAATCCAAGCAATAGCAATGAGCTTGCCTTCACATATTCCCAACAAGGTGTTCCGATCTTTGTTGGTCAAGACTACGAGTTATGGAGCGTTCTTATGAAGACGTTATTCCAGTCCCATGATCTTTGGGATATCGTAGAAGAGGGGTATGAAATATATACTCCGGAGGAAGAAGTCACGTTGACTGGAGCCAAAAAGAAGGACCATAAAGAGAACAAGACAAAAGATGCAAGAGCCTTGTCATTTATGCACCAAGGGCTGAGTCGATCTATACTTCCGCGTATTACGGGTGTTAAATTTTCAAAAGATGCATGGGATATTTTGAAAAAACAATTTGGTGGCTATGAAAAAGTTATCTCCATGAAACTGCAAAATTTATGGCGAGAATTTGATAATCTACTCATGAAAGATAGCGAGACTATGCAAGAATTCTTTTCTAGAGTTTCTACAATTGTTAATCAAATTAGAGGCTACGGTGATTCTGCCGAAGATAAAAGAATTGTAGAAAAAGTCTTGCGAAGCTTGCCAGTAAAATTTGAGCACATAGTTGCTGCGATTGAAGAGTCTAAAGATTTATTAAAACTTTCTTTAGACGAACTCATGGGATCTTTAGAAGCTCATGAGAAAAGAATTAGCAGATTTTCAAACCATAGTTTGGAACAAGCTTTCAAATAAAGCTTAATCTAGCAGACCAGAAAAATAAAAAAGGATATGGTCAATCAGAAAAGAATATGGCCTCCACATCCAGAGTATCAAGAGGCAGAGGTCGTGGAAGAAATCAAAACTTCCGAGGACGAGGTCTAGGAAGAGATTTCTCTAACCAAAGAAATGCAAATCAAAATTCAGATTTATTTTGCCGAATATGCAGAAAAAATAACCACGACACAAATGATTGCCGCTACAAATGTAAAAGATGCAGAAACGCCAATCATTCAGAAAGAGATTGTTGGCATAGAGATGATGATGAGAAAAATGAGGCCAACTACACTGAAGAAAAAGATACCAATCAGGTATTTTATTCATGCTTGAATTCTCAACAACTACTTGAGAATACGTGGTACGTTGATAGCGGTTGCAGTAATCATATGTGTGGACATAAGAAAATGTTTGTGGAGCTTGATGAGACTTATTCATCTGAAGTAAACTTGGAGATGGAAAGGAACATAAAATCGCTGGAAAAGGAACAATAGCAGTCCGGACAAAGAAAGGACAAACAAACTTTATCAAAGATGTTTTTTACGTTTCAAATTTGACTCAAAATTTGTTGAGTGTGGGTCAATTTCTAGAGAAGAATTATAAAGTGGAGTTTAATAATGATCATTGTGTCATTATTGATAAGCTGAAGAATCTCACAATGGCAAATATTAAGAAGAGCTCAAATAATGTATTTCCTCTTAATCTGCCATTGAACGAGAAAATTATTCTCCAAAGTACAACAGAAGAAGATCATAAGCTATTGCATCTGAGGTATGGACATTTAAATTTCAAAGGTCTCAATCTCTTAAAAAGAAAAAATATGGTTCTTGGCCTTCCAAATATTCCAGATCGAGACACAATGTGCGAAGGATGTATTTATGGAAAAATGCATCGCCTACCATTTCCAAAGACATCCTACAGAGCCAAAGTTCCTCTTGAACTAATACATGCAGATATTTGTGGCCCAACTCGAACTCCGTCTCTTAATGACAATAGATATTTTCTATTGTTCGTGGATGATTATAGCAGAATGATGTGGGTTTATATTTGGGTAAATTACCAATATCCCCCTCATGTAAGGTCTAATTACAAAAATCACCCTCACGTATTGGGTATTACAAAAATCCCCCTCAGGTTTGTCACCTTCTTACAATTAACCCCTTACCCCTAAAATGTTCCACTTTTGCCCTTGAGTGTTATTTGTATTATTTGTAATGTCTCATATATGTTAAAATTTGGGTGCTAATTATTATATCTTATAAATTAGAAAAAAGATAATTATATATTTACTATCAAAATAATTGATAAAATTTATAATTACCCATAAGTTTTAATAAATATTGCAAAAAAAAATATTTATATATATTAGCAATTTAAATTGCAAAACATTAAATTAAATAGAATTTTAATAATATATTTTATAAATATGAACAAATTGTTTACACATTAGTTGAATGAATTTATTTTATAAAATAGTATATTTAATAAACTAATATTTTTTTCTAAATAAGATATTTTGGTTTATTAAAGTTTATATTGTATTATAAATTGAAGTATTTATTGAAATTTATGGGCAATTATAAATTATATCAATTATTTTGGTGTTAAATATATGATTATTATTTTTAAAATTTATAATATATAACAATTAACACCCAAATTTTAAAATTTATAATATATTATAAACATTACAAATAACTTCCAAAGGGTAAAATTGGAACATTTTAGGAGCAATGGGTTAATTGTAAGAAGGTGACAAACTTAAGGGGGATTTTTGTAATACCCATTACGTGAGGGGGATTTTTGTAATTAGGCCATACCTAAAGGGGGTATTCGTAATTTACCCTTTATATTTTGAAGCAAAAATCAGAAGCATTTCCAAAATTTCTGGAGTTCAAAGCCAATGTGGAAAATCAAAGTGGCAGAGAAATAAAGATTCTCAGAACAGACCGAGGAGGAGAATTTATTGGAAAAGCCTTCTTAAATTATTGCAAAGAAAAAGGGATTCAGAGTTAACTAAAAGTGCGATATACTCCACAACAAAGTGGAGTTGCAGAGCGGAAAAACATCACGATAGTTGAAATGGCAAGAAGCATGATGGCTGAAAAAGGACTTCCAAAAAGTTTTTGGGCAGAAGCTGTACTTACAGAAGTTTATATTTTAAATCATTCACCAACAAAGGCAGTTCCAAACAAGACTCCCTATGAAGCATGGCATCGGAGAAAGCCACAGGTAAACAACTTAAGAGTTTTTGGTTGTTTAGCTTATTCTCATATTCCTAAAGAAAAGCGAGAAAAGTTTGATGATAAAGGAGAAAAACTTATTTTTGTCGGTTATAGTGACGAATCCAAAGGATATCGTTTACTAAACCCAAACACAAATAAGCTTATTATATCTCGAGATGTTATCTTCAATGAGAAACAATCATGGAATTGGGGAGAAGATACAAAAATAAATAATGTGAATCTGCCTTGCTCATCATTAAATCAAAATGATCTGACAAGTCCAAGCTCGAGTCCAATTTCAAGTCCAAGTTCAAGTTCTCCAGGAGCATCTGAGGAATTCTATCCAGAATCAGAAAGTCCAGTACGTAAGGTACGAAATTTAAGAGAAATTTATGAATCATGTGACGTAGCATTTTTTGCTTGTGAGCCACAGACTTTTGAAGAAGCTGTGAAAGAAGAAATCTGGACAAATGCTATGGATGAAGAAATAGCAAGCATTGAAAAGAACAAAACCTGGGAACTAGTGGATCTACCCGAGAATAAAAGTATAATTGGACTAAAGTGGGTCTACAAAACGAAGTACAAAGAAGATGGTTCAATTCAAAAGCACAAAGTACGTCTAGTAGCAAAAGGCTATTCTCAACAACCAGGAATTGATTTCAATGAAATGTTTGCGCCAGTTGCTCGAATGGAGACAATACAAATTGTCCTAGCATTAGCTGCTCAAATGAAACTTCCAGTTTATCAATTAGATGTCAAATCAGCATTTCTCGATGGAGATTTGAGTGAAGAAGTTTATGTCGAACAACCTGAAGGTTATATTGTCCAAGGCAAAGAAGATAAAGTTTATCGCCTCCGAAAGGCACTATATGGGCTAAAACAAGCACCAAGAGCCTGGAACAACAAGATTGATAATTACTTTCAGAAAAATAGATTTCAAAGAAGTCGAAGTGAACCGTCATTATATGTGAAGAAAGAAGGGGAAAAAGATTTTCTCATTATCTGCCTTTACGTAGATGATTTGATATACACAGGTACAATTAGATCAAGTAACAACTACAATCAAGCTTAGTCAATCTTACACAATCAAAGCTAGCGTAATCAAAGCTAACACAATCAAGGCCTAATCATTTTCATCTTAATACTCCCCCTCAAGTTGGAGCATTAATGTAAAGAATGTTCAACTTGTGTATTATATTCTTAAATTCTTTGCCTCCCAAAGCTTTTGTGAAAACATCAGCCAGTTGGAGAGATGTTGGAACAAACATGGTAATAATATGTCCTGCCTGAATCTTTTCTCTCACAACATGACAATCATGTTCAATATGCTTTGTACGTTCATGAGACACAGGATTAGCAGCAATATGTAGAGCATGTTGATTATCACAAAATAGTTCAACCGGCCCTAATGAAACTTGTAAATCATTAAACAAGACTCTAAGCCAAGTTATTTCACATGTTGCAGCAGCCATAGATCTATACTCTGCTTCCGAAGATGATCTAGAAACAGTCTTTTGCTTCTTTGTCTTCCATGAAATTAGAGAATCTCCAAGGAAAACACAATAGCCTGAGGTAGATCTTCTCGTCATAGGACAATTTGTCCAATTAGAATCACAATAAGCTTTAAGGGTCAGCGAACTGTTTGATGAAAATAACATACCACAACCTGGATCTTTCTTTAAGTATCTTACAATTCGAAGAGCAGCTTCCCAGTGAGGTTTTCTTGGAGCATGCATAAACTGACTTAATATATTCACAGAGTAAGTGATATCGGGCCTGGTAATTGTAAGGTAAATCAATCGTCCTACTAATCTTCTATAGCGAAAAGTATTAAGTAAGACATCTCCTTGGCTATTTGTATGTTTTAAATTTACTTCCATAGGAGAATCAACTGGTTCTACTCCAAGATATCCAACATCGTCTAGAATTTCCAGAGTATAATTTCTTTGTGATATCACAATACCAGCTTTAGATCATCCAACTTCCAAACCAAGAAAGTACTTCAGATAACCAAGATCCTTAATATGGAATTGTTGGTAAAGGAAAAGCTTGAGATATTAACAATGATAATCATATCATCCACATAGATTAGAACCATAGTTATAGAAGAATTTATTGCACGATCAAATAGAGAATTATCAGAATGAGATTGGATAAAACCCGCATTTTTAATGACTTCAGAAAACTTTGAAAACCAATTTCTTGGTCCTTGCTTTAAACCGTAGAGGGACTTGTGTAGTCGACATACTAGTTTCTCCCCCCTGTCGACAAAGACCCGGTGGTGGAGTCATGTATACCTCTTCATCCAAGGTACCATGAAGAAATGCATTATGAACATCCATTTGAAATAATAGCCAGTTACGTACGGCAGCAAGAGCAAGGAGACACCGTACAGTGGTAAGCTTTGCTACAGGAGCAAATGTCTCATGATAATCCAGACCTTTTTTTTTAGTAAAACCCTTTGCTACCAACCGTGCTTTGTAACGCTCTATTGTGCCATTGGAGTTGTATTTAATTCGGAATACCTATTTACTTCCAATTGGTCGTTTTCCAGGAGAAAGAGAGACCAAAGACCATGTTTGTTGGTTGGCTAGAGCAGTCAACTCTTGATTTACAGCCTCACGCCAATTTGGATCCTGAACAACTTGTTCATATAAGGTAGATTCTAGAGTGCTAGAAATGGCGTTAACAAAGAATTTATGTTTAGAAGATAGTAACTCATAAGAAATGAAGTTGGCTAAGGGATATTGAGTACCTGACTTTGAAGAGGATGACGTGGTTCTTGCATGATAAGAAGGTGTACTAATCTGACCACAATGAAAATCACGAAGTATCACAAATGGTTGTCGTATACGGTCACTGCGACGAAGAATAGGAGCAGAGGGAGGTGAAGTTGATGGTGTTGGTATTTCTGGTGAGGGGGGAATTTGATTAGATTCTATAAATGGTGAGTCGGAAGGTGTTAAAGGCTGATTTGAGTCAAGAGTAGGTAGAGGTATACTAGGCAAGTGGCGATTTTCCGGTTCAGGAATGGCATTGTTAAGTGAAAAAGGAAAATTTTCTTCATGGAAGATTACATCTCGACTTGTAAAAAATTGATGTGTTTCAAGATCATACACATGGTAAGCTTTTTGTCCAATAGGAAAATCTGACCACAATGAAAATCACGAAGTATCACAGATGGTTGTCGTATACGGTCACTGCGACGAAGAATAGGAGTAGAGGGAGGTGAAGTTGATGGTGTTGGTATTTCTGGTGAGGGGGGTATTTGATTAGATTCTATAAATGGTGAGTCGGAAGGTGTTAAAGGCTGATTTGAGTCAATAGTAGGTAGAGGTATATTAGGCAAGTGGTGATTTTCCGGTTCAGGAATGGCATTGTTAAGTGAAAAAGGAAAATTTTCTTCATGGAAGATTACATCTCGACTTGTAAAAAATTGATGTGTTTCAAGATCATACACATGGTAAGCTACCACAATGAAAATCACGAAGTATCACAGATGGTTGTCGTATACGGTCACTGCGACGAAGAATAGGAGCAGAGGGAGGTGAAGTTGATGGTGTTGGTATTTCGGGTGAGGGGGGTATTTGATTAGATTCTATAAATGGTGAGTCGGAAGGTGTTAAAGGCTGATTTGAGTCAATAGTAGGTAGAGGTATATTAGGCAAGTGGCGATTTTCCGGTTCAGGAATGGCATTGTTAAGTGAAAAAGGAAAATTTTCTTCATGGAAGATTACATCTCGACTTGTAAAAAATTGATGTGTTTCAAGATCATACAAATGGTAAGCTTTTTGTCCAATAGGATAACCAACAAATATACATCGACGAGCACGAGGCGTAAATTTTGCTAAAGGTTTAATGTTGGTAGCATAACATAGACAACCAAATACTCGTAAATGTGTATAAACAGGAGGTTTATTGTATAAAAGTTCATATGGAGTTTTATTATGCAATACTAGTGTGGGAAGACGATTAACAAGATAGGCAGCTGTTAGTAAACTTTCGCCCCAAAATTTTAAAGGGAGATTGGCATGAAATCTTAAGGCTCGCCCTATATTTAAAAGGTGACGATGTTTGCGTTCCACTACACCATTTTGTTGTGGAGTATAAGGACACGAAGTTTGAAATAATATGCCAAGATTTGAGAAAAATGATTTCATGGATACAAATTCAAGACCATTGTCGCTTTGAACACATTTAATTTGACAATTGAATTGAGTGTTAACATAGGTTATAAATTATTTTAACAAGCTTTGTGTTTCAGATTTGAATTTCATAAGAAATATCCATGTAAAACGAGTAAAATCATCTACAATTGTCAAAAAATAATGTGCTCCTGAGTGAGATGCAATGCGATGAGGTCCCCAAATATCACAATGAATAAGATCAAAAGAGTATTTTGTTTGAATAGAACTCAAAGGAAATGACAATCTGGTTTGTTTAGCTAAAGGGCAAACATCACATAAATGTTCAGAATCAAATAAAAAAGACGGAATTAGTTTACATAAATTTTGAGATGTAGCTTTAGAAGGGTGTCCCAACCGCTTATGCCAAGTGGTGGCAGATGGAGAAGAAACATGGCACGTTATTGGTGGTGAAACTAATGAAGACTCCGAGTGTGGCACAAGATAGTACATCCCCATGTCAATGGAATTAGTCAGATATTGATTAGCAGATTTTATGCTTTAATTAGCAGTTACATATTTGATTAGCAGATTTTATGCTTTAATTAGCAGTTACATATTTGATTAGCAGATTTTACGCTTTACAGTTTTGATTAGATATTAAATCTTTTATTCTTTCATTTAATTAGGATATATTAGTTGTAGGATAATTTTGTACTTAGCATTTTTAGAGGCTGAATATCAGCATGCATTTTATGTATAAATAGTGGTTACTCTCCTCCAAGAGTGGACACACATTTTTCTGAATAAAATCTCTTTAAATTAACATGGTATAAGAGCCAAGGTTCTATACCCTCACGTGTCTCTCGTTTCTAAGTTCTAGTGCAGTCCCTAGTTCTTGTTGAGTCTCATGTTCAAGTGTTTTTTTTTTCTCGGCATCATGTCCACAGGCAAGTATGATTCCATCTTGATTCGCTTTAATGGCAAAAACTACGCGGCTTGGGCATTCCACTTCAAGATATTTGTCAAATGCAAGGATTTATGGGGCCATGTTGATGGCAGCAAACCTGTTCCCGACAAAGAAAAAGAGAAGGATGAGCACGCCAAGTGGGAGGTCAATGATGCTCAAATCATGGCATGGATTCTCGGATCTGTTGAATCGAGCATCATTTTAAACCTTCATCCCTTCAAAACTGCTGCTGAAATGTGGAATTATCTGAAGAAACTCTACAGCCAACAAAACACTGCTCGGAGATTTCAGCTTTAACATGAATTAGCCACTCTCCAACAGGGCAGTCTCTCTTTTTCTGATTTTCATTCTAGTTTCATGAATCTTTGGGCTGAATATTCAGATATAGTCTATGCTAGCTTACCTCCTGAAGGTCTTGCTTCTGTTCAAGCTGTACATGAAATTACTAAAAGGGATCAATTTCTTATGAAACTTAGATCTGAATTTGAAGCCACCAGGTCTAATCTTATGAATCGAGAACCTGTCCCCTCCCTTGATACATGCCTAAATGCTTTGTTTCGTGAGAAGCAGCGCCTTCTCACTCAAGCCACCATGGAGCAGCAAAAATCTACCTACGTTCCTATAGCTTATACAACTCAAGGTAAGCCAAGAGGAAGGGATTTGACCAGCATTCAATGCTTTTGCTACAAGGGATTTGGGCATTATGCTTCAAACTGTCCAAAAGAATTCTGCAATTACTGTAAAAATGATGGCCACATCATCAAGGAATGTCCTACCCGACCACCTAAGAAATCTAAAACAGCATATACTGCCTCAATTGGTTCTTCAAGCGCTCCTACTACTACTACTGTTCAACCTGTGACCCCTGAAATGATTCAACAAATGATCATTTCAGCATTCTCTGCTTTAGGACTTTCAGGTAAACCACTTTCTACATCATCCTCTTGGTACTCTGATTCCGGAGCTTCCCATCATATGACAAACAATGTTGATCTTCTTACTAATGTAAAGAAGTATTCTGGAAATCTTAAGATTTATACAGCTGATGGGAAACCATTACCTATCACGGCGACCGGTGATATTTCTCCTTCTTTAACAAATGTTTTTGTCTCCCCTGGTCTTGCCACAAATCTTGTTTCTATCGGTCAGTTGGTTGATAAAGATTGTAAAATTGAATTTTCTAAATCTGGTTGTATTGTGCAGGATCAACAATCAGGGAATATGATTGCAAGGGGGCCTAAAGTAGGAAGTCTCTTTCCACTCCAATTTCCTTTGTCTTCACGTTTTTCTTTACCATTCATCACATGTAATTCTGCTCATGTTGATTACCAAGTGTGGCATAAACGACTCGGACATCCAAACTCTAATGTATTACATGCTTTGTTAAATTCTGGTTTACTTGGGAATAAAGAATCACCATCTCTTAGTGTTCAATTTGATTCAATTCTTGTAAGCTTGGCAAAAGTAAAACTCAAGTAAAACCCTACCATTTCCTACTCACACACCAAATGTAGTCCAACATTTTGATATAATACATAGTGATGTGTGGGGTATGGCACCTGCTTCTCATGCTAATTACAAGTATTTTGTAACTTTTATAGATGACTATAGTCGTTTCACATGGATTTATTTCTTACACTCTAAAGCTGAAGTATTTTCTATGTTTAAGCTTTTTCATGCACACATTCAGACCCAATTTTTCTGCAAATATCAAGATCCTTCGCTCTGACAATGGGGGTGAGTACATGTCTAAATTATTTCTGGAGTTCCTACAAACTAATGGGATAGAGTCTCAATGGTCTTGTCATTCAACCCCACAACAAAATGGTGTGGCTGAGAGAAAGAATCGTCATCTCCTTGATGTTGTTCGCACCCTTCTTCTAGTGTCATTTGTACCCTCTCGATTTTGGTGTGAAGCTTTGTCTATTGCTGTCCACCTCATCAATAGATTGTCGTCTCCCTCATTAAACCATGTCTCTCCTTTCACTCGGTTATTTGGACGTACTCCAAATTATTCTAACCTACGTACCTTTGGTTGTGTCTGTTTTGTACACCTTCCCGCGCACAAACGCACAAAACTAACAGCTCAATTAGTTTAATGTGCATTTCTAGGATATTCTGTACATCAAAAAGGTTTTCTTTGTTATGATCCCAATTTGCGTCGTATTCGAGTTTCTAGAAATGTGATTTTCTTTGAAAACCAATATTTTTTTGCCAAACACCATGATTTTATTTCTCCATCATATTCTGTTTTGCCATTGTTTACTAACTCTTCTACAGAACATGTATCTTCTAAGCCTCTCTTGGTGTATCAGCGACGCACTTCCAAAGAGACTTCCAAACCTCCCGGCCCCCCTCCAACTCATTCCTTGACTGCTGATCCTGATCATGTTCCAACAGCTGAACCTGCTCCCCTTAGATGCAGTAATCGGGTTCATAAACCACCAGATAAGTACGGTTTCACCCCTCCTTTATCTTTGACCGCCACTTTATCCTCTATTCCTATTCCCTCATCATATAAATAGGCAATGGAGCATGAGTGTTGGCGGCAAGCTATTGAAACAGAATTTCTGGCACTAGAAGAAAATCAAACATGGGATGTTGTTCCATGTCCACCATCTGTGAAACCCCTTGGAAGTAAGTTGGTGTTTTCCATTAAACTTCATTCAGATGGGTTTATAGATCGTTACAAAGCTAGATTGGTGGTTCTTGGCAACAAGCAGGAGTATGGCCTAGACTATGATGAGACCTTTGCACCTGTAGCCAAAATGACAACCGTACGAATCATACATGCCCTTGCTGCATCTCAGTCATGGTCTTTACATCAAATGGATGTTAAGAACGCGTTCTTACATGGTGACCACAAGGAGGACATTTACATGAAACTTCCCCATGGTATGCCTACTTCCTCAACTAATGCAGTTTTTAAACTAAAACGTTCTCTATATGGCTTGAAACAGGCACCACGAGTATGGTTTGAAAAGTTTCGATCTACTCTCCTTGGTTTTTCATTCACTCAAAGTCAGTATGACTCATCCCTTTTCCTTCAAAGAACATCTAAGGGCTTAGTTGTACTACTTGTTTATGTGGACGACATCGTTATCACTGGTTCTGATACGGAGGCCATCTCTAAAATTCAAAACTTGTTGGATTCAACTTTCCACATGAAAAATCTTGGGCAACTCACCTACTTCTTGGGGTTAAAGGTGCATCATCGGCCTCAAGGTATTTTTTTAAATCAACAAAAATACACTCATGATTTGGTTCAATTGGCTGGCCTAACAGACACTGCATCAGTTGACACTCCTATGGAAATTAATGTGAAGTATAGACGTGATGAAGGGGAACTTCTAGAGGATTCTTCTTTATATAGAAAGTTGGTTGGTAGCCTCATATATTTGACAATCACACGACCAGACATCTCATATGTTGTCCACACAGTCAGCAAGTTCATGCAAACTCCTCGACATCTCCATCTTTCCTCCGTACGACGCATCATTAGATACATTCTAGGCACACTCACTTGTGGCTTATTCTTCCCTAATGGTTCTTCGCTTCAGCTACAAGCATATATTGATGCTGATTGGGCAGGCTGCCCAGACACTAGGAAATCTACTACGGGATGGTGTATGTTTCTCAGAGATGCTCTTATCTCTTGGAAATGCAAGAAGCAAGACTCCGTCTCTAAGCCATCCACTGAGGAAAAATACCGGGCGATGTCTGCTGCATGCTCCGAAATAATTTGGTTACGTGGTCTTCTTACAGAGCTTGGTATCTCACAAGATCTGCCTACTCCACTATATGCCGACAACACTAGTGCGATTCAAATTGCTACCAACCCTGTCTACCACGAACGCACGAAGCACATTGAGGTTGATTGTCACTTCATCCGAGATGCCTATGATCACCAGATTATCACGCTCCAACATTTATCTACCACTCTACAAATTGCAGATATCTTCACCAAATCTATGACACGCCAACGACATAATTTCCTAGTCAGCAAATTGATGCTTGTAGATTTACCAGCATCAATTTGAGGGGGGAATTAGCAGATTTTACGCTTTAATTAGCAGTTACATATTTGATTAGCAGATTTTACGCTTTACAGTTTTGATTATATATTAAATATTTTATTCTTTCATTTAATTAGGATATATTAGTTGTAGGATAATTTTGTACTTAGCATTTTTAGAGGCTGAATATCAGCATGTATTTTATGTATAAATAGTGGTTACTCTCCTCCAAGAGTGGACACACATTTTTCTGAATAAAATCTATTTAAATTAACACCCCTTATGCTGCTTTCCCAGACCAATCATCCTCTTCGAAGCTAGGTCCTGCAATATACAGAAAGTAGGAAAAATTGGATTGAGCAGTTTAGAGCAAAAGTAAGTTGACTTACAGAGAGGAGATTAACGTTGAAAGAAGGAACACAAATAATGTTTTTAATATGTAAGTCATGTGAAAGATGGGTAGAACCAACACCCGTAATTTTAGAATGAGAACCATTTGGTGGAGAAACTTGTGAGGACATAGGAGTGTTAATGTTTACTGTAGAAGCAATATGATTAGTTGCACCACTATCAATTATCCAATTAGTTAATTTAGTGTGATGTACCATTGATGATGAGCAAAAAGGTGTGGCAGTACCTGTATAGTTTGTAGAAGAAGAACTTTTACCATTTCGGATGAATGCCTTTATTTGGGAGAACTCTTCAGGGGTGAATTGTAGTGATGACTCAACTGTTGTAACATGGGGGACCTTGGTACTAGTATGGTTCACTGCAAATTTTTTATTACGATTTGGCAACTGAACATTTTTACCATGAAATTTGTGACCCACAGGGAAACCGTTCAAATAATAGCACCTGTCGATTGTATGAGTTGTAGCATCACAATAGTTGCAGAAAAGGGCTTTCTTTGACCCCTGTGGCTTTGATGAAGCTGATGACCACTGGTGAGTGTTAGATTGTTGAGATTGTTTTCTGACACTCATAGCATGAACTTGATCTGTTTCTTTGTGTTCGACTAAACCTCGTTGTTTCTCTTCTTCACATAGGAGAGAATATGCTTTCTTTACATTTGGTAAAGGCTGCATTAACATTAGTTGTCCCCTTACAGCAGAATAAGATTCATTTAACCCCATTAGAAATTATCCTGGCCTTATTTTTTCTTCTTTCTCATTCAAATATTTTAATCCTCCACAAGCGCATGGAATGGATGGACTACATGTTTTTAATTCATCCCACAAAGTTTTCAATTTAGTATAATAAGTAAAAATAGAATCTTGATTTTGTTTTAATTCTACAATGGAACGTTGAGTTTGATAGTGATGAGAAAAATCACCTTGTGAGAACCGTTCTTGCAAATCTGTCCAGATTTCATTATGAGTTTACATGTAAAGCACACTATTAGCAAGTTCATGACTTAATGAATTAAAGATCCACGATAGAACCATATCGTTACAGCGTTGCCATGGTTGATGTTTGGATTAGCGTCACTTGGTGTAGGTATGGTTCCTTTGATGAATCTCAATTTATTTTTGGCACTGAGACTCACCAACATTGATCGTCTCCACATAGCATAATTGGTTCCATCTAGAACTTTGGATAGAAGTGTCATTCCCGGATGATCGGATGCATGAATAAAAAGAGGGTCAGTTGGGTCTATAGTGGGAGAAGACATAGTTTGATCAATAGGCTTTGTAATTCCTTGATCAATACTAATGTCTGTGTTTTTGTTTGTATTAGAAGTACTGATTCTATCAGTATCTTTCATAGAAATATTGCGGAAGGTGAGGGCTTTAAAAATTTGGCTCGGATGCCATGAAAAAATAAAGACAAGATGGAGAAATTCTTTTTGTAATATATTTCTTATGTAATTTGTACAATATGAACACCTATATCTATAGTACAAAGGATACAAACAGATCAAGTAACAACTACAATCAAGCTTAGTCAATCTTACACAATCAAAGCTAGTGTAATCAAAGCTAACACAATCAAGGCCTAATCACTTTGACAAAAATTAAGCTTAGTCATCTTAATAATTTGGATAATACATTAGTTACATATAAAAATACTTGAATCATCGGGTAGCACTCTTCTGACAGAAATAACTATGAAAATTCGAATTACGCGATCAATAGTTTACATAGTTGATTATAACCATATGTCCCTCTTCTTATTATTCGAACTCAATCCAAGTACTTAGGTTAATTCATTACTTTAGAGAATTTTTAGCTAAAAATCCAAAAACACTTTGAAACTGGAATAGATTTAAAAATAAATTAGGAATTAAAACTGGTAGATATTTAGTCAAGTCACTGTGAAGACGATACTCTTATACTTGCTATTTATTATTTGTTTGATACGTGCACTTGATTTTATTTGCGTGTGTAAAATCTGCAACACCTTCCACCATTGTAGAGTGTTTGTGGAGCGGAGCTACTATCAATAGTGAAATTATTTGGAAATTTTACATTTTAATATCAATATTGACGACGAGTTTGAGAAAGATAAGATTTGTAAATTAAATTAAAACACTTTTGGCTCTTTTCTAATTGCTCCAAGCTTCTAAACACCACTTTTAGGTCATCTCCAATAAAACCTAATGCCCAATTGTCTAATTGTCTCTTTGAACCCCTTACACATTACTTGGATTTGAATGTATTGCTTTACTTTGCAAGGGATGGGGCATGGGGAATGTCTGCCATGGGTGGGGGATAGGGAGGGGGAGGGGTGGGTGGAGTGATAGAAAAGATGGCTTTTTGGCAAATAGTGAAAATATGAAATTTTTTAAAATTTATACATTTAACCCTAATTTTAAAATATTTGTTTATTAAGTTTCTTAAGTTTCTTAAATATTAAATTAAGTCATAAAACATCTAAATTAAATCAGTTTTATTCTTTACATTTTAAATTTATGATCCATCAGTTTGATGTCAAGAAATTGATTTTTTTTTTTTTTTTTTTTTTTTTTTTTGAAAAATAGGATAAAATACACAATTTTTTGAAATTCCATTATTTACAGAAAAACCTACATCTACCTCGCCCTCACCTACCCACCCCATGCCTCTTTCTTTTCCCCCGTTGCGCGACCGCCAGAACTATCTAATACCATAAACCGGAAATCTCATGTTTGCTCAAATTAATTAATTGACCCAATATTAAGCAACATGAAAATTGGTAAATTATCATACTTGTTCCCTTGAACTTCAAGACCTCAATATCTCCTATAGTATGAATTAAATCCAATTTAAGTTCATGAGGGATGGGTCTTTCTAAAATAAGATTTCATAGAACATAAGTATATATGAGATACATCATTTCAACCACTAAAAAAGTCAACAATAAATCTGAATCACAATTTATGGTAAAAATGTCCAATGATGATGTGGCATCGGATATTTAAAAAAATAAACATATGTTAAATTACATACTAACCCTTTAATTAATATATTTTAAAAAAACTCTATAATCTCTAATTATTTCAGATCTCTTTCAAAAAAAATCGAGGGAATTACACTTTTCATACCAAACTTTTTCCTACTTTATACATTTCATACCAAACTTTTAAAAAAGACAAATTTCGTACAAAAGTTGGACAACTTTTTTTACATTTCATTCGGCCGTTAGTTATTGGATGAAAAATGTCATGCGTCAAGCACGTGTCCATTTAGTCACCATATTTATCTCTCTAGAGGATATTTGCAATTGGGGAAAACATACCTAAAAAGGTAAAAAAATGAGAGGGGGTAATTGCAATTATTGCCGTCACCAATTCCTCTCTCTTCACCTCCGGCACCACAACTACCGCCCAACCCTTCCCCACCTGAAAACAGATCTTTACATGAGCGAAGTAGTTGGATTTGTAAGAAGTGTTTTGACTAACTTTGAAAATTCATGTAAGGGACACATGTATATTTTCCGTCGAACAAAAATTAAATAAAAATTATTTGAGGCGGTAAAGTGCTTAATTTGTACATATGGGTGTCGAACAAAAATTAAATAAAAATTATTTGAGGCGGTAAAGTGCTTAATTTGTACATATGGGTAGTAAAGTGCCACAATATGTAACTTTGGGGGACAAGATTTTTGTCAATCTTTTAAAGTGGATTTTATAAATCATATGGAAGTTTTTGTCAATTTTTTTTAATTAAAAAAAAACAGGGGGTTTATTGCTAAATATTAAAGCTACGAGGGGTTATTGATCTTTTAAGTTAAGGGGATTTTTTTCATCCTTTGATGGGGCAAAATTGTCATTTCGAATTGAGATGGATGTTTTTTGATAATAATAAAAAAAAGTACCGGGATTTTTTGCTAATAAAAATAACACAATTTTTTTTTAGTTAGGCAAGATTCAAGGGGTATTGTTGAATTTCACTCATTAAAAATGGTAAATTTATCTTGAAGAAAATAAATTATTTTAACTTAAATTTTAAGGGGACACATGTCACCAAGATAAATGCTATCTCATATGCTCTCCATCCCTCATAATCTCATTTTAGACGGACCAATGAGGGATTGATCACTATATAACAGTTTAAATTATTAATTGTTTGTTTTACATCATGTGCCATAGCCATCGCAATTGAGGGGACGACATGGTGGGTAGGGGTGTAATTCTTTGTTTTTTCTTTTTCATTATGTATATTTATAATTATACATGGGTTCTTTTTCTCAAAACTCAAATTTTGAAATTATAATTCAAGAAAATGTCACAATTTTGAGATAACTAACGTTAAAAACTATAACGAGACTTAACCTGAGAAAATTTAGGAGATATGTGAATAACTTATTATTTTTATTTATACTTGTTAAGTTGTTTTGCCTTTTTTACTATTTTATTGTCAAAATAAAACTACATAGGATATTTTCGTCTGCACAAAAAGGTTAAAAAACTTTTATAATAGTAGAGATTGGTTGTGAATTAGTGGTATTGTCATATCGAATAGTTTTGTAAAATATAATCTTATTTTAGGATATAAAATATTATTTTGAGACATAAAAAATAAATAGTAAGACATTTGAGACAAAGTTATTACATTATTTCCATTGATTAATTTCAATAACCAACCAAAATATTTTTCAGTAAAACCAAATATAATCAGATCAAAATACATCAAAGCAAGGCCATTAAAACTCTTTCAATCTTGGTTTCTTTATAGACTACTAGAAAAAGACGAAATTTTGACCTATTTTTCATAAAATCGGTCGAAATTATTTATTTTCAACTGAATTTTCGGCAGAAAAAATCGGTCTAAAAAAGGCTCGTCGAAATCAAATTTCGACCAATATTTCAATTGAAAAAGTTTCGATCGATTTTTCGACCGAAATTATTCGACCGACTTAATAAGAAATTTAATCAAACTTTTACTTGTGTTTTCAATTTTACTTGAGTTCTTTATACGCCTATTATTTGGAAAGGGGGTTGTCTACACCCTTTCAAACGAGAGCGGATTTTCTAACACACATTGATGTTTCACCTTTATGTCACACCAATGAATGAAAGACATGTGTCACCCTCTCAAAATTAATTATGTATCGGATAATATACATTAATACTTAAACATATTTTTAAAGGTAATTAAATGAGGAATTATTGTAAATTAAACAAGGAAAGTGATAGAAAAAAGGTAATTAAAAAAAATCTCTACGTTTTTATGGTAGATATTATGGCTCCTTCTTTTCCACCCTCCTCAAAAATCTCAATCAAAATTCTGCCCTTTTTTTCATTCTTTTACTTTGATATACTTTCATATACAATATTTTTTTATCAAAAATTTTCAGACCCTTTTATTAATGCATTTTAAAAGGCTAAATGAACGGGAAATTGGAGAATCATAACCTTAATTTTTGCAATTGAGCTTTCAAAAATATGCGGCAAAAATTTAAACTATTAGGTGTGATTAGCAATACACATAGAAAAATGTAAGATTGGTGAAAATGAGGAAGTAAACCAGTAATGAATTTAAATTAAAAATTATTAAGAATGGTGGAGAAGAAGGAGTCATAATCTCTACCATAAAAGCGCAGAGATTTTTGTTTTTTTAATTACCTTTTTTCTATCTCTTTCCTTGTTTGATTTACAATCATTTCTTAATTAATTACCTTTAAACATATGTTATGTATTAATGTATGTTATATGGTATATAATTAATTTAAAGATGATGACACATGTCTATTATACATTGGTGTGACACAAAGATGTAACACTAATGTGTGATAAAAAATCTGCTTCCCTTTCAAACTCCATGACAACCTAAAGTTGAAGGATATATATATGTCTATTAGATTAAAAAACATAACATACCAAACATTTCCACCTCATAAATTTAAAGCCATGTGATGTGTCTGCATACTCATCTTTAATTTCTTATAGCTGGACCATCCAGAAGGACCACTTTCTGAGTAAGGTCTCATAAATCCGTGCCATAAGTGCATTGAATAATTTTTAATAAAGTTATTAAAAAAAAAAAGGAAAAAAGGGTAAAAAGGGAGCGCATGTTTAACGTTGATGTCCATTTCAGCGAATATCTGATCTTGTGTTTTGAAAAATTGATGGGGTCCAAATAGAAGTGACCTCTTTGAAACTTCAACCTTAGAAAATCAAAATTAAATCACAGTATTATATTCTTTATACTAGTATGAATTAATTATTTTGTAAGGTTTTTGTAAGTTAACTTCTTATAATATGTCTAATGAGCAATTTACCTTCTTGTGGAAAATAGGCAATTTAACTTCCTGTAAAATAAAATAAAGCAATTTACCTCCTTCTGATATAAAAATAGGTAATTTATCTTCTCGTAAAATGAAATAATGTGAAATTTATCTCCCTGTGATATGAATTAATGAGCAATATTTAGATGGATGCAATGTGCTTCTTTTATAAAAACACATAGAGGTATGTATTTTGTCATTTTTCTTATCACAAGGAGTTAAATTACCATTTTAGGATATCACAGGGTAGTATTTTGTCCTTTTATTTATCACAAAAAATTAAATTATTTGTATAAAATAACACAGTGAGTTAATTTAGTATTCACTCTATAGTTACACTTTTGGTCCTATGTAGTTTGCCTTGCCAGCACCTTGTATAAAACTGTTTGATATATATTTACATTTTACCTAAAAAAATTTCAAAATTAAGCTTGGAATATGAAAGTATAAGGCTAGTAAATATTTTATGACCTTTGGGGTGAAAATTATGTTTCTACAATTCCATTGCACTTCATGAATAAACGAACTAATGCATACCTACATGTGGGTCTAATGTGTAACTACAAGTATGTTTGCACTGACGCATGTGGTCAGTAATGATAAGGATTGCAGTAATGATAAGGATTGCGACACAAAATTAATTAATTCAAACTTTTTCCGTTACAAACGAATAAAAAATAAAATCTTAAAGTATTTCTTATGAATCAAGAAAATGAAGAAGAAAAACGAATTACAACTTCAATTTCTCTTTTTATTGACTTATAATATATTTTGATTCAGTTTAAATTAGGGAAAATAATTTCGACCTCGACCAGAGTTTTGTCTCGCTTTTCGGATAGCATTTCAGTGCTCTTTAAAAAACTAAACAATTTCTTCTTTTTTTATCATAAACAAACTTATCATTTTTCAATTTTACAGAATAATATCATCTTAAAAAAAAATGTATATATCTAAAAGAACCTAAGCTATTTTACTTTGATTTTACATAAAATAACATATATTTTACATTACTTATCTCACATGATAAATATAATTTTTTTAAAAAAAACCTATTTCTTAAAGTATTTCTCATTTTTCCATAATCTTTTAGAAAAAACTAATAGTTTCTTAAGCATATATTTATTATTTTTCATCTCAAAATACTCAAACTAAACAACATTAGAAGTCGATTTTTTTTTTTGAATCTCAACTATTTTCTAAAACTACTTAAAAAAAAACGAGACATACACGCTCGAAATTTTGTGGAAATACGACAAACTTAATAAGGTAAATGTTTAACATGGGTTGAACGAATACTCCGAAATTGTATACCGTGCAGTACCGTATATGTATTGAATACTCGAATACTCAGATACTCATACGATACTTGTGAAATACTCCACCGTAGCATTTTCAATAATAAGAAAATAAAAAAGATGCCATATCGGATACAAATGTAGGCGTATCGGAAACACCAAAAATACTCAAGAGCGTGTATTTCTATAAATAATTTCTAGATTATATATATTATCAAAGTGATCGAAATAAAACACTTGAAATTTTGTAAAGGGCCAAGTATTTTGCATTTGATATTAATACTATAATCTTACTTGAACAATTATATAAGAAGGAGATAACTGATAAAAATAGTGTCCTGCAAGCCAGCTGTATGGCGAGCATTTATTATAATAAATGAAGAACTATTCAATTTTGATTAATAAATGCACTCTATTAAATGGTCAACTTTATCTTAGGTAATAATTATCTACGCATAAGGATAGAAGTCCTTAGATCAAAGGGCTATGGGACAACCCGTGGACTGGTCTCCAAGGCCGTGATCTAGAACATATTCAAGAGTCGTAGAATCCAATCGAGATAGGATATCGTTGGATTCGGTTAGACTCTCACTATTGTGTATACTCCGATGAACTGGAGAACGTTGGGGTCCACGAGCGTGACTGGGATGGTCGATACACATAAGTGGGTTGCTTGCTGGGATGGCAAGTGCACTGAATATCCAAATTAGGAAATAACTCACCATGGAAGCGGTAGTCACATATCGAGGTCGAAGTTATTCCAAATTTATAATAGTATACAAGGAACGATCCCTAACTACTTGAGGTGATAGGGTTTATCTGGTGCGAGAACGTCTGTGCTTTGATATGAGTTCCAACTGACTGGGGATCGCCAGAAAGTCTCTGTGGACTCATATTGGGTATAGAGGAACTCGTATGCAGATTCATATCATCAACAAAAGATCCATTGACCCGACTTGATAGGTTGGGAAATTCTCCTATGGATTTCTGTGAGAAATTAATTCTGGTAAAATCCTTGGCCAAGGTAACTGACGACTTTATGTAAGTAGCTCATAAAGATTAAGTCAAAGAGAATTTATTTCGAGATCAGAGTACATAAGGTCAAGACAAAAGAAAAGGGAATCCGATGAAAGACCATACCCTTAAGTCTCGACTGGGAGATTGATCGATGGAGAGATTATGTCGTATATGGAAATTATAAATGATAAAAGGTTCACTGAATTAATTCACCAGTTATTGGGCTCCATGGGCTTGTGGCTGGACATCGACCGTGGAGTGTGGGAGAATTCCCAAATTGGCAGGGATGCTAATTTTGGAATGATTAATCGACAGAGTGTTCGATTGATTTAGAGTAAGTCTTACTCGAATAATTAAATAATATTTAATTATAACCCACGGCCAATTATGTGGTGAACCTACGGGGGCATACACAATACACATGAAGCGAAAGCGAGGAAATAAGAACGACCGAGTCGACTGGGTGAATAATCGACTGGGTCGATTATTATAGGTGGGTCGACTGGGTCGACCCAATTGGAACAAAATGGGATCCAATTGGAATTGGATCAGGATCATAAATTGAATTGGAATTTAATTTGTGAGTTAATTAATTAAGTTGGATTTAATTAATTAAAGAAATAATTAAATTAGACTTAGAGTCAAAATTAATTAATTGGGAGACTAGTTAATTAATTGGGCTATTTAATTGGGAGATTAAATAAAGCCTGGTCAAAATTAATTAACTGGGCCATGAATCAACTAGAAAACTTAGTCTTCTAAATTAAAGAGGGCCATGACCCATGTAGGAGAGAAGAACCCTAGTCCTAATAGGACTAGGTTAGGGAGATAACTATAAGTAGCTTTCTTGTAGTTATTTTTCACACAACTCCATAAGCAAAAATTGAGCAAGAGCAAAATTCTCTCTCCCTCTCCCAGACAGCAATAGCCGAACCCATTCTTCCTGTGGAAGAATTTTTCGTTTTTCAACTTTGTTCCAAGATCGTTCCTAAATCCTAGATCATAATATATCTTGTGTTCTAGCTGATCAAGATTTATTATTTTCGTGATATTGTGGTGTATCAACTCGTAGAGGCGCTACTCAAAAGGCTTGGATCGATTTTCACTATAGGAGAAATCAGAGTTCGTTTGCTAGCAAAAGGATTTGCAAGGAGATAGGTATAACGTGTAAACTTATACTATCGTTTTTATTTATATTCATATATATACAACTAGAGAATATCCTGGCAAGATTCCGTAAGAGGTCCTAAAATTTTTATATTCCGCTGTGCCTAGGGCTGTTTATCTTACCGAATCCCAACAGTGGTATCAGAGCCAACTCTAGGCTTTGTATATATAGGAATTTGCAAATTCCGTGTTTTTAAATCATATGTTTGATTTATGTGGCTAGTTCTTTAACTTTGAATGTTTTAGAACATAGATCTGTTAACTTAGAGTTAATGTATAATTTTAGATTCGAAAATTTTTATCATGATAGTTTTTTTATTTTTGGATTGGAATTTAATTGACTGGATCTGTTGAATTAAATCATGAGGGTAATCGGAACAAAAAAAAATTGAGTTCAACCGCGGGGGCACGCGGCGGCACGCGCGCACCGCGCACCGCGGCTAGGCGGCCACCGCGAGCTGCCGCAAGCAGCAGCGCATAAACAGCGCGCTGTCTGCGCGTGCAGCACACGGCAGCTGCCTACGGGCAGTCTGCCGCGTGCTGGCAACGCGCAGCAGCACGCTGCTACGTGCTGGCAACGCGCGGCAGCAGCCGCTGCGTACGGGTCACACGCGGCCTCCGTAGCCGTGTGTGTGCTGCCATGTGGCAGTGTCCCATTCGTCACTCCGTGGCTGAATTTTGGTTGATCTCAAACTCGCCTATTTTGGAAGTCCTGAAAATCTTGGAGAATTTTGGAGGATTAGGAAACTTGGAGTTTTTGGATAAGGTAGTTATCTTGTTAGATTTGAACACTACCTTAATTAACTAATCTTGTCAAAAATAGGATTATCTTGAGAATCTTGGAGATTTGGGAACTTTGGGAAGCTTAGAGTTTTGGATAAGGTAAGAATCTTAGAGATTTAGATTACCTTAATTAACCTATTTAATCAAGATAAGGTTTGTAGATTACTTAGAGCTCAAGTAAGAGCTAATTAATCTTAGAGGTTAATTATTAATTCAAAATTAAATTAACTTGGATAATATTTTGAGAATTAAAATTATAGGAGCCGATAAATTTACATTTATGCCCTTATGTGAATTTATGCATGTTCTTGAGTGAATGTGTGGATTGATCGATTTTGCCCTTAAGCCCTGTGTAGTTTTTGGTTTATTTATTTTTGGGTTGTAATTAAATGGGCCTGATTGGTGCCCTTGTTTGCGCAAACGAATGTAATAGAATAGGACCATTTGTATTATGTAAGCTAGGCTTATATTAGGCTTGGAGCCAAGAAGACCTCATGAAGACTTGGAGATCCGCATGGAGGCCCATTACCTTGGAGGACATGGAGGCCCAATCAAGCTGGATATTACAAGAAGGCCCATGATGTATGGGTTTGAAAATTGTAATAGTTAGGACATTTAATTTCCACCCTAGACTGACCAATTGATCCATCACATGGCTCGTGATGGATCGCATAGGATGGGCAATCGATCAATCATATCCTGCTAGGAGATGTATGTTTACTATTATTCTTTGATGTATGTCATGCATGCTTAGAATAGATCACGTAAACAAGATAAGCATAATTTGATGAGACCTCGCACAAGAAAAACAAAAACCTCTAATTGAACTTAAAATTCAATTAGAATATTAAATCGAACTTAAGGGCGCATATGAATAGTCTCTATGGTCCGAGCCTATCCAATTATTAGGTCTTAGGCATATTGTACGAATATATCTCGATGTCTCACGAGTCGTGGGTCGAGCTATAAGAAGATGATTTGTCTATTGCCTCGATGCGCGAGTTTAGTGCCAAGGGAGGGGATAGCAAGGTTCTAGGCGCTGTCTCACGAGTCGTGGGGTGTCTAGGATTGAACTATTTCTCTCCACGAGTATTGGACATGATTTAACGCTAGTAAGTATTGATGTCTCACGAGTCGTGGGTCCATATCGAAAAACGAGGCTAAATGAACTTAAGGGTTAGCTGCGATGGTAAACCGTCGACGTAATCGACCACCAAGTGAATCAAATAGTATGGCCAACGAGTCGTGGGTACTAGGAGATTGCATTTGGGCCTTAAGCCCGCTAGGATATTTTAAATTCCCGAAACTTATGTGGGGGCATAAGATTTTGATTAAAATAGTGGGAGTAATTTACAAATGAAAAACCATGTTTGTAAATTGTGCATTTTAAATTAATCTTTCGCGTATTTATTTTTTCTCTCGTCATTTTATAGAAATGATGTCAAAAGAGCTTAGAGCACTTAGAGATTTGTCCATCTCATCACTTGAACGTAATATTTTAACTGGACCCAACTTGCATTTCTTGACGCATCATTTTAATGGATTATTTGAAGCTGAAAACATATCCTATGTTTTGTCTGTGCCACCACCCATTACTATTTCACATGACTTTCCTGATGAGCTCCGTAAAAGCATCACCAAATGGAAACTGGATGATGGCTTAGCTTGTGAATACATGTTGAAATATATGTCACTTGATTTGCGTTTGCAACATGAGCATATGGCATCCGCGAAAGAGATTCTCTCGAATCTCAAATTCCTTTATGGGATTAGAGATGGTCGTCGCAGATTCGCGATCACGAGGGAACTCTTGCAAGCAAGAAAGAGAAGGGAAACTCCTGTCGGAATCCACGTACACAAGATGATTCGACTTCTATCTGAACTCGATGATATGGGTGTCATGATGGACAATGATTTCTGAGTAGATCTTATTCTGCAATCTCTTCCTAGATCATATGACCGATTTATCGCGGACTTGAATCTCCATAGGCGAGAGATCACTGTACATGTCCTGCGACAAATGCTCGAGGAACACGAAGCTTCTTTTGGAAAGAAAGCGAGGGTTGGCGAAAGGACTGGGCGGCGTTCAAAGCCAAAGCAAATGGAAACCAGAGCTCCTTATTGCACAAGGTCAAGGGAAATGATTAAGCTCGAACCTATGGAAAGTTCGAACAGGTATATTCCTTGTTGAAGTTAATTTTACAATTAACTGTGCATGTTTGGTGTTAGACACTGACTAGAGTTCTCATCCTTGTAGGTGATGGGAGCATCAAGGAAACTGGAGCCTGAGGATTAGATCCTTGAATAAGGCAATGGAGCTGGAGCTGCTACCAAGGCCGTAGGCAAAAGTAGATTTAGGTGGTTTGATAAAGTCATTAGGAAACTTTCATTTATGTACCCAGTTTTTAATGAAAAACTTTTATTCATGTTATTGAATAATGTTGATTTTAATAAAAGCTCCTGTTTTTATTTTTCATTTGGTACACTAAAATAATGACTTTACATCATAAAACCACCTAAGTTAGTTATGCACATACAACAAAACAAAAGGAAACAAGATAATGAAATATCTGCCCAATTATGGCACGCTCGACTTGGACATATGTCTAAGTCAAGGATTCAAATGTTAGCATCATCTGGCGCGATTGAAATCAATAGCATTGATGAAATGCCAACATGTGAACCACGTCTAAAGGGTAAAATGGCTAAGTTGCCATTTAAGGGAAACCCTGAGCGAGCCAAGCAAACATTGGACTTAATACATACTGACGTATGTGGACCACTAAGAAAAAGCGCCCGAGGTGGCTATGACTACTTCATCACTTTCACTGACGACTTTAGTCGTTATAGATATGTGTTCTTGTTGAAACACAAGTCTGAAGCCTTTGAACGATTCAAAGAATTCAAGATGGAAGTAGAGAATCAACTTGGTCATACGATAAAGGCTCTTCGTTCTGACCAAGGTTGAGAATTTCTTAGTAACGAATTTCTGAATTATCTTGTAGAGCATGGAATATTATCGCAGTGGACTCCTCCTGCAACACCCAAATTAAATGGAGTAGCAGAGAAAAGGAATCGAACCTTGATGGACATGGTTCGATCCATGATGAGTGCCACTGACCTTCCTCTTTCATTTTGGGGACATGCCCTCCTCACGGCAACGAAGATACTAAACATGGTACTTTCTAAATCCATAGAAAAGACACCATACGAATTATGGTTTGGCAAGGCACCCTCATACGCATTCATTCGCATATGGGGATCTCCCGCTTACGTTAAAAAGCTAGTGGGAGACAAATTGGAAACTAAATCCACTTTGTGCAAATTCATGGGGTATCCGAAAAACTCAATAGGATACGAGTTCTACGATCCTACAAGGCAAACTACGTTTGTCTCGAGGAACGCTCACTTCTTGGAGAAGGATTTCTTGGTTGACAAGAAGGAAAATAACGTAGAACTGGATGAGGTCACTGAAGCTGAAAAGGCCGAAGAGGTCAATCAAGCTGACCCGTCGCCACAGGCAGTGGGAGAACATGAGCATGAAAGTGCACCAGAAAGTGCACCAGAAAGTACACCGATTCTTTGTAGGTCAGAAAGACAACGTAGAGAACCCGAGAGGTACTACGGTCTGCTGCATGAGACTGGACCGTCTCTAACCGACCCAAGGACTTACGAAGAGGCTATGTTAGACATAGACTCGGGAAAGTGGCGCGAAGCCATGGAATCCGAATTGGACTCCATGCACTCAAACAAGGTCTGGGCCTTGGTAGATCCACCAGTGGGAGTGGCTCCCGTGGGTTGCAAGTGGATCTATAAGCGAAAGCTTGGAGTGAACGGAGAGGTAATAACCTACAAGGCGCGACTAGTGGCAAAAGCATACACTCAAAGGCCAGGTATCGACTTTGAGGAGACCTTCTCGCCCGTCGCAATGCCTAAATCCATTCGAATCTTGCTGGCCATAGCTGCGTGGTATAAATACGAGATATGGCAGATGGATGTAAAGACTGCCTTTCTCAATGGGGACATTGATAAGGAGATCTACATGGAGCAACCAAAATGATATGCAACCAAAGGAGATGAACACAAGATGTGCATACTCCAGAGGTCCATTTATGGACTGAAGCAAGCTTCCCGAAGTTGGAACATTCGTTTCGATGAGACAATCCAAACTTTTGGATTCATCAAAAACATGTTCGAACCTTGTGTGTACAAGAAGATCAGTGGGAGTACAATTGAGTTTTTGGTGCTTTACGTTGACGACATTCTTCTCATTGGAAACAATGTGAAAGCGTTGTCCGAAACTAAAGCATGGTTATCTACACAATTCTCAGTGAAGGATATGAGATAAGCATCCTTTGTACTAGGTATAAGGATCTACCGAGATAGATCAAAAGGACTGTTGGGCCTCTCCCAATCCCAGTACATAGATAAGATCTTGAAAAGATTTAATATGGAAGAATCCAAGAGAGGATAGCTTCAAATGAGACATGGGATTGCACTCTCTAAGTCTATGGCCCCAAAGACGCCAGAAGAGAGAAGCAATATGTCTCGAGTACCATATGCATCCGCGATAGGAAGCATAATGTATGGTATGTTATGTACTAGACCAGACGTAGCATACGCTCTAAGCGTTACAAGTCGCTACCAGTCTGATCCAGGTGAGCAGCACTGGATAGCCGTAAAGGCAATTCTGAAGTACCTGAGAATGACTAAGGAATTGTTCTTGGTATACGGTGGAGGAGAATTGAAATTGGAAGGCTATACAGACTCGAGTTTCCAATGTGATGTAGACGACTTCAAGTCGACATCAGGATACGTGTTCTGCCTCAATGGTGGTGCGGTTAGCTGGAAGAGCTCCAAGCAAGAAACAACCGCGGATTCAACAACCGAAGCAGAATACATTGCTGCGAGTGATGCGGCAAAGGAAGGTGTTTGGATGAGGAACTTCATCCAGGAATTGGATGTGATACCTAGCACCGCTGAGCCCATTACTATCTTCTGTGATAACAATGGGGCAATAGCGCAAGCAAAGGAGCCGAGATCTCATCAGAAATCCAAGCACGTACAAAGACGATACCACGTGATAAGAGATATAATTGGTAGAGGAGACATTAAGATGGAACGTGTCGACTCAGAAGATAATACGGCGGACCCGCTAACAAAGCCTCTGCCTCAAAAGGCATTTGAGAAACATCTGCAAAAGATGGGACTCAAGAACATAAAAGACTGGCTTTAGGACAAGTGAGAGATTGATAGAAATAGTATCCTGCAAGCCAGCTGTATGGAGAGCATTTATTATAATAAATGAGGAACTATTCAATTTTGATTAATAAATGCACTCTATAAATGGTCAACTTTATCTTATGTAATAATTATCTACGCATAAGGATAAAAATCCTTAGATCACAAGGCTATGGGTCAACTCGTGGACTGATCTCCAAGGCCGTGATCTAGAACATATTCAAGAGTCGTAGAATCCTATCGAGATAGGACATCGTTGGATTCAGTTAGACTCTCACTATTGTGTATACTTCGATGAACCGGAGAACGCTGGGGTCCACGAGCGTGACTGGGATGGTCGATACACATAAGTGGGTGGCTTGCCGGGATGGCAAGCGCACTGAATACCCCAATTAGGAAATAACTCACCATGGAAGCGGTAGTCGCATATTGGGGTTGAA
>CM064880.1:44672008-44800543 GCA_003313485.2 Penstemon barbatus
CCTGCAAGCCAGCTGTATGGCGAGCATTTTTATAATAAATGAAGAACTATTCAATTTTGATTAATAAATGCACTTATTAAATGGTCAACTTTATCTTATGTAATAATTTGTCTACGCATAAGGATAGAAGTCCTTAGATCAAGGGCTATGGGACAACCCGTGGACTGATCTCTAAGGCCGTGATCTAGAACATATTCAAGAGTCGTAGAATCCAATCGAGATAGGACATCGTTGGATTCGGTTAGACTCTCACTTTGTGTATACTCCGATGAACTGGAGGACGTGGGGTCCACGAGCGTGACTGGGATGTCGATACACATAAGTGGGTGGCTTGCTGGGATGGCAAGTGCACTGAATACCAATTAGGAAATAACTCACCATGGAAGCGGTAGTCGCATATCGGGGTTGAAGTTATTCCAATTTAAATAGTATACGAGGAACGATCCCTAACAACTTGAGATGATAGGGTTTATCTGGTGCGAGAACGTCTATGCTTTGATATGAGTTCCGACTGACTGGGGATAGCCAGAAAGTCTCTGTGGACTCATATTGGGTATAGAGGAACTCGTATGCAGATTCATATCATCAACAAAGGATCCATTGACCCGACTTGATAGGTTGGGAAATTCTCCTATGGATTTCTGTGAGAAATTAATTCTGGTAAAATCCTTGGCCAAGGTACTGACGACTTTATGTAAGTAGCTCATAAAGATTAAGTCAAAGAGAATTTATTTCGAGATCAGAGTACATAAGGTCAAGACAAAAGAAAAGGGAATCCGATGAAAGACCATACCCTTAAGTCTCGACTGGGAGATTGATCGATGGAGAGATTTTGTCGTATATGGAAATTGTAAATGATAAAAGGTTCACTGAATTAATTCACCAGTGATTGGGCTCCATGGGCTTGTGACTGGACATCGACCGTGGAGTGTGGGAGAATTCCCAAATTAGCAGGGGTGCTAATTTTGGAATGATTAATCGACAGAGTGTTCGATTAATTTAGAGTAAGTCTTACTCGAATAATTAAATAATATTTAATTATAACCCACGGCCAATTATGTGGTGAACCTACGGGGGCATACACAATACACATGAAGCGAAAGCGAGGAAATAAGAACGACCGAGTCGACTGGGTGAATAATCGACTGGGTCGATTATTATAGGTGGGTCGACTGGGTCGACCCAATTGGAACAAAATGGGATCCAATTGGAATTGGATCAGGATCATAAATTGAATTGGAATTTAATTTGTGAGTTAATTAATTAAGTTGGATTTAATTAATTAAAGAAATAATTAAATTAGACTTAGAGTCAAAATTAATTAATTGGGAGACTAGTTAATTAATTGGGCTATTTAATTGGGAGATTAAATAAAGCCTGGTCAAAATTAATTAACTGGGCCATGAATCAACTAGAAAACTTAGTCTTCTAAATTAAAGAGGGCCATGACCCATGTAGGAGAGAAGAACCCTAGTCCTAATAGGACTAGGTTAGGGAGATAACTATAAGTAGCTTTCTTGTAGTTATTTTTCACACAACTCCATAAGCAAAAATTGAGCAAGAGCAAAATTCTCTCTCCCTCTCCCAGACAGCAATAGCCGAACCCATTCTTCCTGTGGAAGAATTTTTCGTTTTTCAACTTTGTTCCAAGATCGTTCCTAAATCCTAGATCATAATATATCTTGTGTTCTAGCTGATCAAGATTTATTATTTTCGTGATATTGTGGTGTATCAACTCGTAGAGGCGCTACTCAAAAGGCTTGGATCGATTTTCACTATAGGAGAAATCAGAGTTCGTTTGCTAGCAAAAGGATTTGCAAGGAGATAGGTATAACGTGTAAACTTATACTATCGTTTTTATTTATATTCATATATATACAACTAGAGAATATCCTGGCAAGATTCCGTAAGAGGTCCTAAAATTTTTATATTCCGCTGTGCCTAGGGCTGTTTATCTTACCGAATCCCAACAGTGGTATCAGAGCCAACTCTAGGCTTTGTATATATAGGAATTTGCAAATTCCGTGTTTTTAAATCATATGTTTGATTTATGTGGCTAGTTCTTTAACTTTGAATGTTTTAGAACATAGATCTGTTAACTTAGAGTTAATGTATAATTTTAGATTCGAAAATTTTTATCATGATAGTTTTTTTATTTTTGGATTGGAATTTAATTGACTGGATCTGTTGAATTAAATCATGAGGGTAATCGGAACAAAAAAAAATTGAGTTCAACCGCGGGGGCACGCGGCGGCACGCGCGCACCGCGCACCGCGGCTAGGCGGCCACCGCGAGCTGCCGCAAGCAGCAGCGCATAAACAGCGCGCTGTCTGCGCGTGCAGCACACGGCAGCTGCCTACGGGCAGTCTGCCGCGTGCTGGCAACGCGCAGCAGCACGCTGCTACGTGCTGGCAACGCGCGGCAGCAGCCGCTGCGTACGGGTCACACGCGGCCTCCGTAGCCGTGTGTGTGCTGCCATGTGGCAGTGTCCCATTCGTCACTCCGTGGCTGAATTTTGGTTGATCTCAAACTCGCCTATTTTGGAAGTCCTGAAAATCTTGGAGAATTTTGGAGGATTAGGAAACTTGGAGTTTTTGGATAAGGTAGTTATCTTGTTAGATTTGAACACTACCTTAATTAACTAATCTTGTCAAAAATAGGATTATCTTGAGAATCTTGGAGATTTGGGAACTTTGGGAAGCTTAGAGTTTTGGATAAGGTAAGAATCTTAGAGATTTAGATTACCTTAATTAACCTATTTAATCAAGATAAGGTTTGTAGATTACTTAGAGCTCAAGTAAGAGCTAATTAATCTTAGAGGTTAATTATTAATTCAAAATTAAATTAACTTGGATAATATTTTGAGAATTAAAATTATAGGAGCCGATAAATTTACATTTATGCCCTTATGTGAATTTATGCATGTTCTTGAGTGAATGTGTGGATTGATCGATTTTGCCCTTAAGCCCTGTGTAGTTTTTGGTTTATTTATTTTTGGGTTGTAATTAAATGGGCCTGATTGGTGCCCTTGTTTGCGCAAACGAATGTAATAGAATAGGACCATTTGTATTATGTAAGCTAGGCTTATATTAGGCTTGGAGCCAAGAAGACCTCATGAAGACTTGGAGATCCGCATGGAGGCCCATTACCTTGGAGGACATGGAGGCCCAATCAAGCTGGATATTACAAGAAGGCCCATGATGTATGGGTTTGAAAATTGTAATAGTTAGGACATTTAATTTCCACCCTAGACTGACCAATTGATCCATCACATGGCTCGTGATGGATCGCATAGGATGGGCAATCGATCAATCATATCCTGCTAGGAGATGTATGTTTACTATTATTCTTTGATGTATGTCATGCATGCTTAGAATAGATCACGTAAACAAGATAAGCATAATTTGATGAGACCTCGCACAAGAAAAACAAAAACCTCTAATTGAACTTAAAATTCAATTAGAATATTAAATCGAACTTAAGGGCGCATATGAATAGTCTCTATGGTCCGAGCCTATCCAATTATTAGGTCTTAGGCATATTGTACGAATATATCTCGATGTCTCACGAGTCGTGGGTCGAGCTATAAGAAGATGATTTGTCTATTGCCTCGATGCGCGAGTTTAGTGCCAAGGGAGGGGATAGCAAGGTTCTAGGCGCTGTCTCACGAGTCGTGGGGTGTCTAGGATTGAACTATTTCTCTCCACGAGTATTGGACATGATTTAACGCTAGTAAGTATTGATGTCTCACGAGTCGTGGGTCCATATCGAAAAACGAGGCTAAATGAACTTAAGGGTTAGCTGCGATGGTAAACCGTCGACGTAATCGACCACCAAGTGAATCAAATAGTATGGCCAACGAGTCGTGGGTACTAGGAGATTGCATTTGGGCCTTAAGCCCGCTAGGATATTTTAAATTCCCGAAACTTATGTGGGGGCATAAGATTTTGATTAAAATAGTGGGAGTAATTTACAAATGAAAAACCATGTTTGTAAATTGTGCATTTTAAATTAATCTTTCGCGTATTTATTTTTTCTCTCGTCATTTTATAGAAATGATGTCAAAAGAGCTTAGAGCACTTAGAGATTTGTCCATCTCATCACTTGAACGTAATATTTTAACTGGACCCAACTTGCATTTCTTGACGCATCATTTTAATGGATTATTTGAAGCTGAAAACATATCCTATGTTTTGTCTGTGCCACCACCCATTACTATTTCACATGACTTTCCTGATGAGCTCCGTAAAAGCATCACCAAATGGAAACTGGATGATGGCTTAGCTTGTGAATACATGTTGAAATATATGTCACTTGATTTGCGTTTGCAACATGAGCATATGGCATCCGCGAAAGAGATTCTCTCGAATCTCAAATTCCTTTATGGGATTAGAGATGGTCGTCGCAGATTCGCGATCACGAGGGAACTCTTGCAAGCAAGAAAGAGAAGGGAAACTCCTGTCGGAATCCACGTACACAAGATGATTCGACTTCTATCTGAACTCGATGATATGGGTGTCATGATGGACAATGATTTCTGAGTAGATCTTATTCTGCAATCTCTTCCTAGATCATATGACCGATTTATCGCGGACTTGAATCTCCATAGGCGAGAGATCACTGTACATGTCCTGCGACAAATGCTCGAGGAACACGAAGCTTCTTTTGGAAAGAAAGCGAGGGTTGGCGAAAGGACTGGGCGGCGTTCAAAGCCAAAGCAAATGGAAACCAGAGCTCCTTATTGCACAAGGTCAAGGGAAATGATTAAGCTCGAACCTATGGAAAGTTCGAACAGGTATATTCCTTGTTGAAGTTAATTTTACAATTAACTGTGCATGTTTGGTGTTAGACACTGACTAGAGTTCTCATCCTTGTAGGTGATGGGAGCATCAAGGAAACTGGAGCCTGAGGATTAGATCCTTGAATAAGGCAATGGAGCTGGAGCTGCTACCAAGGCCGTAGGCAAAAGTAGATTTAGGTGGTTTGATAAAGTCATTAGGAAACTTTCATTTATGTACCCAGTTTTTAATGAAAAACTTTTATTCATGTTATTGAATAATGTTGATTTTAATAAAAGCTCCTGTTTTTATTTTTCATTTGGTACACTAAAATAATGACTTTACATCATAAAACCACCTAAGTTAGTTATGCACATACAACAAAACAAAAGGAAACAAGATAATGAAATATCTGCCCAATTATGGCACGCTCGACTTGGACATATGTCTAAGTCAAGGATTCAAATGTTAGCATCATCTGGCGCGATTGAAATCAATAGCATTGATGAAATGCCAACATGTGAACCACGTCTAAAGGGTAAAATGGCTAAGTTGCCATTTAAGGGAAACCCTGAGCGAGCCAAGCAAACATTGGACTTAATACATACTGACGTATGTGGACCACTAAGAAAAAGCGCCCGAGGTGGCTATGACTACTTCATCACTTTCACTGACGACTTTAGTCGTTATAGATATGTGTTCTTGTTGAAACACAAGTCTGAAGCCTTTGAACGATTCAAAGAATTCAAGATGGAAGTAGAGAATCAACTTGGTCATACGATAAAGGCTCTTCGTTCTGACCAAGGTTGAGAATTTCTTAGTAACGAATTTCTGAATTATCTTGTAGAGCATGGAATATTATCGCAGTGGACTCCTCCTGCAACACCCAAATTAAATGGAGTAGCAGAGAAAAGGAATCGAACCTTGATGGACATGGTTCGATCCATGATGAGTGCCACTGACCTTCCTCTTTCATTTTGGGGACATGCCCTCCTCACGGCAACGAAGATACTAAACATGGTACTTTCTAAATCCATAGAAAAGACACCATACGAATTATGGTTTGGCAAGGCACCCTCATACGCATTCATTCGCATATGGGGATCTCCCGCTTACGTTAAAAAGCTAGTGGGAGACAAATTGGAAACTAAATCCACTTTGTGCAAATTCATGGGGTATCCGAAAAACTCAATAGGATACGAGTTCTACGATCCTACAAGGCAAACTACGTTTGTCTCGAGGAACGCTCACTTCTTGGAGAAGGATTTCTTGGTTGACAAGAAGGAAAATAACGTAGAACTGGATGAGGTCACTGAAGCTGAAAAGGCCGAAGAGGTCAATCAAGCTGACCCGTCGCCACAGGCAGTGGGAGAACATGAGCATGAAAGTGCACCAGAAAGTGCACCAGAAAGTACACCGATTCTTTGTAGGTCAGAAAGACAACGTAGAGAACCCGAGAGGTACTACGGTCTGCTGCATGAGACTGGACCGTCTCTAACCGACCCAAGGACTTACGAAGAGGCTATGTTAGACATAGACTCGGGAAAGTGGCGCGAAGCCATGGAATCCGAATTGGACTCCATGCACTCAAACAAGGTCTGGGCCTTGGTAGATCCACCAGTGGGAGTGGCTCCCGTGGGTTGCAAGTGGATCTATAAGCGAAAGCTTGGAGTGAACGGAGAGGTAATAACCTACAAGGCGCGACTAGTGGCAAAAGCATACACTCAAAGGCCAGGTATCGACTTTGAGGAGACCTTCTCGCCCGTCGCAATGCCTAAATCCATTCGAATCTTGCTGGCCATAGCTGCGTGGTATAAATACGAGATATGGCAGATGGATGTAAAGACTGCCTTTCTCAATGGGGACATTGATAAGGAGATCTACATGGAGCAACCAAAATGATATGCAACCAAAGGAGATGAACACAAGATGTGCATACTCCAGAGGTCCATTTATGGACTGAAGCAAGCTTCCCGAAGTTGGAACATTCGTTTCGATGAGACAATCCAAACTTTTGGATTCATCAAAAACATGTTCGAACCTTGTGTGTACAAGAAGATCAGTGGGAGTACAATTGAGTTTTTGGTGCTTTACGTTGACGACATTCTTCTCATTGGAAACAATGTGAAAGCGTTGTCCGAAACTAAAGCATGGTTATCTACACAATTCTCAGTGAAGGATATGAGATAAGCATCCTTTGTACTAGGTATAAGGATCTACCGAGATAGATCAAAAGGACTGTTGGGCCTCTCCCAATCCCAGTACATAGATAAGATCTTGAAAAGATTTAATATGGAAGAATCCAAGAGAGGATAGCTTCAAATGAGACATGGGATTGCACTCTCTAAGTCTATGGCCCCAAAGACGCCAGAAGAGAGAAGCAATATGTCTCGAGTACCATATGCATCCGCGATAGGAAGCATAATGTATGGTATGTTATGTACTAGACCAGACGTAGCATACGCTCTAAGCGTTACAAGTCGCTACCAGTCTGATCCAGGTGAGCAGCACTGGATAGCCGTAAAGGCAATTCTGAAGTACCTGAGAATGACTAAGGAATTGTTCTTGGTATACGGTGGAGGAGAATTGAAATTGGAAGGCTATACAGACTCGAGTTTCCAATGTGATGTAGACGACTTCAAGTCGACATCAGGATACGTGTTCTGCCTCAATGGTGGTGCGGTTAGCTGGAAGAGCTCCAAGCAAGAAACAACCGCGGATTCAACAACCGAAGCAGAATACATTGCTGCGAGTGATGCGGCAAAGGAAGGTGTTTGGATGAGGAACTTCATCCAGGAATTGGATGTGATACCTAGCACCGCTGAGCCCATTACTATCTTCTGTGATAACAATGGGGCAATAGCGCAAGCAAAGGAGCCGAGATCTCATCAGAAATCCAAGCACGTACAAAGACGATACCACGTGATAAGAGATATAATTGGTAGAGGAGACATTAAGATGGAACGTGTCGACTCAGAAGATAATACGGCGGACCCGCTAACAAAGCCTCTGCCTCAAAAGGCATTTGAGAAACATCTGCAAAAGATGGGACTCAAGAACATAAAAGACTGGCTTTAGGACAAGTGAGAGATTGATAGAAATAGTATCCTGCAAGCCAGCTGTATGGAGAGCATTTATTATAATAAATGAGGAACTATTCAATTTTGATTAATAAATGCACTCTATAAATGGTCAACTTTATCTTATGTAATAATTATCTACGCATAAGGATAAAAATCCTTAGATCACAAGGCTATGGGTCAACTCGTGGACTGATCTCCAAGGCCGTGATCTAGAACATATTCAAGAGTCGTAGAATCCTATCGAGATAGGACATCGTTGGATTCAGTTAGACTCTCACTATTGTGTATACTTCGATGAACCGGAGAACGCTGGGGTCCACGAGCGTGACTGGGATGGTCGATACACATAAGTGGGTGGCTTGCCGGGATGGCAAGCGCACTGAATACCCCAATTAGGAAATAACTCACCATGGAAGCGGTAGTCGCATATTGGGGTTGAAGTTATTCCAAATTTATAATAGTATACGAGGAACGATCCCTAACTACTTGAGGTGATAGGGTTTATTTGGTGCGAGAACGTCTATGCTTTGATATGAGTTCCGACTGACTGGGGATCGCCAGAAAGTCTCTGTGGACTCATATTGGGTATAGAGGAACTCGTATGCAGATTCATATCATCAACAAAGGATCCATTGACCCGACTTGATAAGTTGGGAAATTCTCCTATGGATTTCTCTGAGAAATTAATTCTGGTAAAATCCTTGGCCATGGTAACTGACGACTTTATGTAAGTATCTCATAAAGATTAAGTCAAAAAGAATTTATTTCGAGATCAGAGTACATAAGGTCAAGACAAAAGAAAAGGGAATCCGATGAAAGCCCATACCCTTAAGTCTCGACTGGGAGATTGATCGATGGAGAGATTATGTCGTATATGGAAATTATAAATGATAAAAGGTTCACTGAATTAATTCACCAGGATTGGGCTCCATGGGCTTGTGGCTGGACATCGACCGTGGAGTGTGGGAGAATTCCCAAATTGGCAGGGGTGCTAATTTTGGAATGATTAATCAACAGAGTGTTCGATTGATTTAGAGTAAGTCTTACTCGAATAATTAAATAATATTTAATTATAACCCAGGGCCAATTATGTGGTGAACCTACGGGGGCATACACAATACACATGAAGCGAAAGCGAGGAAATAAGAACGACCGAGTCGACCTGGTGAATAATCGACTGGGTCGATTATTATAGGTGGGTCGACTGGGTCGACCCAATTGGAACAAAATGGGATCCAATTGGAATTGGATCAGGATTATAAATTGAATTGGAATTTAATTAGTGAGTTAATTAATTAAGTTGGATTTAATTAATTAAAGGAATAATTAATTAATTAGACTTAGAGTCAAAATTAATTAATTGGGAGACTAGTTAATTAATTGGGCTATTTAATTGGTAGATTAAATAAAGTCTGGTCAAAATTAATTAACTGGGCCATGAATTAATTAGAAAACTTAGTCTTCTAAATTAAAGAGGGTCATGGCCCATGTAGGAGAGAAGAACCCTAGTCCTAATAGGACTAGGTTAGGGAGATAACTATAAGTAGCTTTCTTGTAGTTATTTTTCACACAACTCCATAAGCAAAAATTGAGCAAGAGCAAAATTCTCTCTCCCTCTCCCAGACAGCAATAGCCGAACCCATTCTTCCTGTGGAAGAATTTTTCATCTTTCGACTTTGTTCCAAGATCGTTCCTAAATCCTAGATCATAATATATCTTGTGTTCTAGCTGATCAAGATTTATTATTTTCGTGATATTGTTGTGTATCAACTCGTAGAGGCGCAACACGTGGGGCGCTACTCAAAAGGCTTGGATCGATTTTCACTGTAGGAGAAATCAGAGTTCGTTTGCTAGCTAAAGGATTTGCAAGGAGATAGATATAACGTGTAAACTTATACTATCGTTTTTATTTATATTCATATATATACAACTAGAGAATATCTTGGCAAGATTGCGTAAGAGGTCCTAAAATTTTTATATTCCGCTGTGCCTAGGGCTGTTTATCTTACCGAATCCCAACAATAACATTGTTCATTTTAAACTAGAATAAAAAGTGAACTAAATATATATAGTATTACATAATTTTTATTATATATTTTTAAAACAATGATTTATTATTATAATATATTTTTAAATATACATCCACATATTTTAGCCGTATCGTATTTTATAAATTTTAAAAATTCGTATTATCATATTCGTATAGTATCCATTCATATCGCCGTATCAGTATACGAACAACATAGTAACAAACTAACCCAATTCAACATGACCTGCTCCTGCGCCAATTAGCAGACATCAATCCGGTTTTATTCGATAATATCTTATTCTCTTTAATTTATGAAAGGGAAAATCAAGTACTTTTGAGTGCCTAAAAGTGGTACGTATGTAAAAAATTATTTTATCTAAAAAAAAAAATAAAAAAGAGGATTTTATTCTAGAAAACCATCCCAAATTGATGAAGGTTAATACATGGTACCAAACTATATATCGATTCTTACTTGTGGTACTATAAAAATTGATGTCGACATATTTGGTACCACAATTTAAAAAATTGAATCACTTTAATTTGATACCGCCGTTAAAAATTACCGCTAAGTGATGACGTGCCAGTTAAGTCTTATTATAAAATTGATGTTATTTCTTATGTTGACCGATAATTCTAATCCATGACATTTCAGGTTGGCAAAATAACCCCATATCTTCAAATTTATTGACAATTTAAGTCCACATTGTTGCCTAATTTTAAAATTGGCTCGAATAAGCCACATGCAGACCAATTTGGAGGACAATTCTATCACATGATATTTCAGGTTGACAAAATAACCCCACATCTTTAAATTTACTGACGATATTAGTCCACATTGTTGCCCAATTTCAAAATTGTTTCCAATAAGACACGTGCGAATTAATTTATAGATTTTACTTACTATACTTACATATATATTTACCTAATTTGATTTTATAAACAATATTAATAGATCAAATAATTATCCATTAATGCAGAAAATAAGAAATGACAATAACCCTCACCTTAAGCAAGTATATCCATGATCTCCTTATTCTTACACATATTCTTATTGATAATAAATTCATAAATTCTTATACTTACCAACACGAATTTCAACACGAATTGGTGATGGAGATGAATGAAACGGTGGGCGACTGGGTTGAAGGTGATCAGTTAAGTTGGGTCATGTTGTACTTAGCCAATTTAATTGTTGGTATTGATTTAGCTATTTATTTGTCCTTTGGACTATTAAACCTTGGACTAAAGATTACAAATCTAATTCAATGAACTATCTAATTTAAATAATTGAGAAGTGGGTTTGTTAAAGAACAAATTGGACCTAAACTTAGATGAATGCCTACAAGCCTTAATCGTTGACATCAATAATTAGATATTTAGGTTCTGCAAATCAATTAATATTATATATAGCTAATAAATGAAATGATAGCTTAACTAGTACTGAAGCTGTAAACAAAAGAAAAATATAGAATTATAAGTAAACTGTATAATAGGAATCCATGGTTTAAGTTTAAAAGTAAATAATAAATAGTAACATAACTGAATAAATTAAAACATTGAGCCATGGAGGACTAAACTATCACCTACTGGACATTGATTTTAATGAGCTGGGAGATAGTACTTAATTAATTCATGCAATATTAAAATGGTTAAAGTTTCACTGTTGAACATAATTGAAGTCTTTAATTATTAGTTATCGCCAATAGTATTCAACTAATTTGAAATCGGTGGGAATATTTAGTTTTTTGACCGAATTTTTTTTCCCGAAATCATTCCGACCAATTTCCAAATCGGTGGAAATTTATTCGGTTAATTCAGATATATCTAGGATAATTCTGACCGATTTACAATCAATCGGAATTTTGACAACCTTATATCAACCGAGAATAATTTTGATCCCAATTTTTAAAAATTCCCACCGATATATGTTCGGTGGGAATTTATAGTTTTGTTAGTAGTGCATTGGAAACCACTATATATGAAGATAATGACTATTTGGTTTATTGTACTTTATTACGTGTAACAAAGGCTAATCTTTCTGTAGATCATGGTGTAGAGTGATAACATTAATGCGATAACTCCAATTATAATGTCAAGTATATCGATCAATGTGGAATTTTAATTGGGCTACCAATAACTCAATAAAGTGTAATGAATATCGATATAGACTACGAACAAGAAATAGAACGGCAAAGATAATATTAAAAATAACCGGTTTAGATTCATCTGAACAGTTGAATTGGTAACTGAGTCAAATTAAATTAATTCCTGTTGACATTTCATAAAAAATGGAATTTACTAATCAACCCTTTGATTTAATTTGTCTAAAAAAAATTAAAAAATTGCGTGAAAATTGAAAAGACATTTTTGGCCACCATTAAATTTTATGTCATCTTCTTAAAACATTAATCCGGGGGGATTTGTTAAAGACTTTTATACCCCCACTTAAAACCTAATTAATTAATTATTTCCTTCTCTTTCACAATCTTTCAAACCTAGCTAATAATTTTCTTTTATTTCATAATCTTTATTTTCAGACTATATTTCGAATTTATGTGAAAAAAAATCCGAAATATTATAAAATGAACGAGAGAAATACTTGTTATTTACTACAGTATTTTAAATTAATACTATTAATATGAAAAATATCATGTTACATAGTACTCCTTATAGATAGGATTTACCAAAGATGGCTTATAAATTAAATATTTTTTTTCTAGGCTAACTTTTAATACAGTAATAAATTAACTATGTGATATATATTATGTGATTTGAACAAAATTTTCGTTTGTTATTTTTATTTTTTTCTATTCTTTACAATATTTCTTCTTACATTAAAATTTCATTATCAAAATGAATTGGTGTAGGCCGTTTGATTGGGCCATTTTATTATTGCTGTTATTTTCGGCCATTTCTTCTTCTCCCACTTTTTTTTTAAAATGCTTTGGGATGTATCTTGATTGTGATTTAATCTTTGGTGCCCATAACCATATATCACATATACTTATAATCCAATCTTTAATATATATGGGCCAACTATGTTTATAATATTGCGGCCCACAATGTAGTTTAATGTTTTTGTGCGATAAGCTTTGAACCTTGCATAAGTTTCATATATTGTAGGTTAGGACATTTTGTTTCATTTTGATTTGAAATTTTTAATACAACCTACGTCCCAAAATTTTTTAATTCAAATTAGTCAGCCCGTAATTGAAGTTCACTCTCCCAATTGGGCTTAAAAAATCCTAAATTGATTATGAAAGTGAAAAGGCAATTTGTATGCTTTTACACATCTACTGTTGTTATTGAAGACTAAACACAAGAAATGACTAAATATCAAAACAAAAATAATAGATATGTAGTAAGAAAGTTTGACATCCATTGATATATATTTACATTTTTCCTAAAAAATAAAAATTAAGCTTGGAATATTTATTTGGTTTCCCAAGGGTTTAATCATTTCGAGGCGCATCGGGCATATAATGTGAGAACCTCTCCCAGCTAGGGGTGCACATGGTTTTCAAAATCGTACCGGACCGTCCCGTACCGTACCGAACTGTACCGAATGTTAGGTTTTTTTTCTCAAAATTGAAGGTCTTGGTATGAATGAAAACCGTACCAAGTATTTTGGTATGGTTTTGGTTTTAGATTTCTCATACCGTAAAAAGCCGTACCGTACCGAAATTGAAAAGAAACATAAATTAACTATTCATTTTTTTATATTTACAACTAAATTTTATAAATATATATTATTAAATTTACAATTCTAATATTATTGAATACTATATTATTTATAATTTATATTATAGTCCATCATAGTTTATAATTACTACATTGTTAGCGTGCAATTAAAAAAGTTATGCTCTAATTTAACACAAATTAAACTTGTTATATGTTGAAAACTTGAAATGCAAAAATTCTAGACAAGAAATACCAAATAGTAAATTTCTTCACATAATAAAAACAATGATCAAATAATTTTATTCAATTAGGTTGAATATAATATTTTCTTTTCCAATGCTTTATTTAATGTAAAAGAATAGTTTGTAAGATAATTATTAATTTTTTATATAATTGTGAACTATGTAATCAATTATATAAGAAAAATTGCACGAAAAAGTTTGTTCGAAAAAACCGCAAAACCGTACCGTACTGTACCGAAACCGCACAAAATCGAGTTTGTTGGTATGGTTCATAAAACTCTAGTTTGGTTTTGAGTTTTTAAAAACCGCACTAATTGGTACGGTACAAATTTTGTTAAAAATACCGCAGAATCGTACCATGTGCACCCCTACTCCCAGCAGGGATTCGAACCTGAGTTTGGAATATGAAAGTATAAGGCTAGTAAATATTTTGATGACCTTTGGGGTGAAAATTATGGTTGTGTTTGGATGGGTTTTGGTCCGGTCTCGCGGGTTTTGTAAGACTGAGCCAAAACCCTTTCAATGAGTTTTCGCCAAACCCATAAAACCATCAAAAACCTATTCAGAAACCCACATTCAAACTCTTCAAACCTATAAAACATTGATTTGACACCTACCACCTACTTTTTCTCCCAATTCTCACTAAAAAAGACATTGATTTGACACATATCACCTACTTTTTCCCCTAAACCCCAACATCCAAACTCAATCCAAGTGGGGTTTCAACTTATTCAAACCTCAAAACCCAAGAGCCAAAACACATCCAAATGAAGTCTCAAAGGTTTCATCGAAACCACCCAAACCAAATTTTTTAAACTGAGACCCGCGAAACCGAGCCAAACCCCATCCAAATAGACCCTATGTTTCTACAATTCCATTGCACTTCATGAATAAACGAACTAATGCATACCTACATGTGGGTCTAATGTGTAACTACAAGTACGTTTGCACTGACGCTTGTGGTCAGTATTGATAAGGATTGCGACACAAAATTAATTGATTCAAACTTTATCCGTTACAAACGAATAACAAATAAAATCTTAAAGTATTTCTTATGAATAAAAAAAAAATGTGAAGAAGAAAAACGAATTACAAATTCAATTTCTCTTTTTATTGACTTATGATATATTTTGACTCGATTAAAATAAGGGAGAATAATTTCGACCAGAGTTTTGTCTCGCTTTTCGGATTGCATTTAATTCAGTGCTCTTTAAAAATCTAAAACTATATTTTTTTAATCAGAAACAAACTTATCATTTTTCAATTTTACAAAATAATATCATCCTAAAAAAAATTCTTATATCTTAAAGAACCTAAGCTATTTAACTTTGATTGACATAAAATAACTATATTTTACATTACTTATCTCACATGATAAATATAATTTGGAATAAAATAACCTATTTCTTAAAGTATTTATCATTTTTCCATAATCTTTTTGGAAAACCTAATAGTTTCTTATTCTTAAGCAAACATTATATTTATTTCATCTCAAAATACTCAAATAAACAATATTGAATATTGATTTTTTTTCCTAAAATTTCAACATATTTCAGAAACTACTCTCAGAAAATCGAGACAAACACGTCCCAAATTTTGGGAAAATACTACAAACTTAATAAGGTAAATGGTTTAACATGGTAACAAACTAAACAATTCAACATGACCAATTAGCAGACTTACATCAATCCGGTTTTAGTTATTGGTAGCTTAATTAAAATCTCACGTTTAGGGTACTGAAGAACGGTTCGATCGAGGCGAAGTCAAGTTATAGTTATTAAGCTTTTATATTGATTCTGACATGTGGACTGTGGTGCCATTAAAAATTTATGTTGACATATTTGGTATTGCAGTTAAAATTAATCATTAAGTGGTGATGTGGTAATTAATTAGTTTTATTATAAAATTGATGTTATTACTTATATATATTGATTGACAATTCTACCCCATAACATTTCAGGTTGGAAAAATCATCCCATATTTTCAAATTTATTGACGATTTTATTCAACATTGTTGCCCAAGTTCGAAATTGGCTTGAACAACACTCGTGCGGATCAATTTGAAGATTTTACCAAATATTTACATATTTATTCAACTAATTTGATTTTATTAACAATATTAATAAATTAAATAATATTTTAATATAAATCCAACAAATTTTTTTTTTATTTTGCGAAAATATTACCACCTAGACCTCTTCGTCGATCCTTGCTGGTAATTTTTATGATATTTTGTGAAAATATTACCGCTTGTGTTCTTTTTATGAGTAAAAACTCATTATGTTTTATGGCAAAAGACCACCTCCCAAAAATACATATTTTGCGGGAAAAATGGCAATAATATCCTTAAAAAATTGCAAAAAATTACTCCTTTTAACCTGAAAAATTATCGATCATCCCTATTTAATTTTGAAATTTGCAATAATCTTTCCATTCATTTCAAAAATGACAATAACCTTCTTATTGACTTGCGAAAGAATTTAAATGGAATTCTTTGCTAATAAAAAAAAAAAAAATAGCGCATGCAAGTTTGTTAAATAAAGTAACATAATGGGGTTCTGCCAATTAGGCAAAACAGAGGGAGTATTTTTGCATTTACCTCAAAATAGGTTGGCCAATCTCAGAATTCAATAATAAGCACTAAAAATTAATTTATTACAACTCATAAGTTTGCTGAATTTGGTTCAGTTGACAAAAAGATGAAAAGTAGGGTGAATTCTTAATTATATTTATAGAGTTTTTTTATTCAAAGAAAGAAGAGATCCAATTAGGCTTAGAGTAGATTCTTATTTTAATATTTTCTTAGTAGTGTCCCACTTCTTGCTGGTCCATCTGACCCCATATGCTACCTAAACAGAATCTTTACAGATAATTCCTTGTATAAATTATGTAGATTTTTCCCATGATTTTAAAATTTTGATTAATTAGGCAACTTATGTTTGGTTGTACAACTTCGTCACAAACTAATTTCCGTTCCTTGAATGTCAAATTATGGACCACCTGGTCTGAAATCACTAATGTTATCACTCTACACCATGATCTACAGAAAAACTAACCTTTGTTACACGGATTAAAGTACAATAAAATATATTTAATCATTATCTTAATATATTAGTTCCCAATGGCTAATGACAATCTCATTTAATTGATTACTATTGGAGATCATTAATATTAATGTATTCTATATAGGTGACGTCACTCTAACATGACGTAAGTTATAAACAATAAAATTATAAATACCTCACTAATAAATTACCTATTTAAGAGGTTAAGTTATAAACAATAAAATTACAAATACCTCACTAATAAATTACCTATTTAACAAGTTAATAACAAGTCATAATAAGTATATGTAGTTGTACTATACTATTATTAGATCAAATTCTTTATAATATTTAACCACATTAATAGTAAATTACAAACTAATAAATTATTATAAAAATAAACATATAATTGTGTAAAATAATATTTTATAATAAACAATATTTAATATTTCGTGTTGAATAATTAATATTAACCTTTGAAAATTTCATATTATATTTTAATACACATAATTTATTTTTTAATACATATTGAATAGTACTAATTGTAATACTTCATACTGTGGCTAATTACTACTAATATGATATCGTATTATATATGTATGTGGAGTCAATATTGTGCTATGGATTCTATATTACTATATGTGAAACATATACCATGTAATTTGAAGAATTACACACATTGGTTAGTATTAAAGGTAATACTTTATAATGTGGCTAATTAATACTAATATGATACCGTACTATGAATGTGGAGTTAATATTATGCTATGGAATCTATATTACTATATGTGAGATATATATCATGTAATGTGAAAAATTATCTTTAATTTAATTAGTACTTATGATAATACTATTTAAAGTGATTAATTACTACTAATATGATACCGTACTAAGTACGTGGAGTCAAAACTATGTTATGTGAGTCTATACTACTACATATGAGATATATACCATGTAATGTGAAGAATTATCAGCAAATTGGTTAGTACAAATGGTAATACTATATAATATGACTAATTACTATTAATATGAGAATGTACTAATTATGTGGAGTCAATATTATTACATGTGAGACATTATACTATGTCATGTGAAGAATTATACATATTGGTTTGTACGTACTAATAATTCATAATGTGACTAATTACTACTAATATGAGACCGTACTAAGTTTGTGGATTCAATACTATGCTATGTCAGCCTATACTTCATTTTACCATTTAATAACTCATAATCAGATCTTGGTAAATAACATTTTCTTCCCTATTAGTTCTAGTTCACCCCGTAGGAACTACGAGATCACCCCAAGGGCTCCTTCGGCATCCAGGGGTACTAACGTGAAAAATTATTCGTAAATTGGTTATATTAATGGTAACACTATATAATGTGATTAGTTACTACTAATATGAGACCGTACTAAGTATGTGGAGTCAATATTATTACTGTGAGACTTTGTACTATATAATGTGAAGAATTATACACACTGGTTAGTACTAATGATAATACTTCATAATACGGCTAATTAATACTAATATGGGTCGATCGTACTAAGTTTGTGTAGTCAATACTAAATTATGTGAATCTATACTACTACATGTGAGATATCTACCATATAATGTGAAGAATTATACTTACTAGCAATTATTTACTGTAGTTTAAATTACAGACTTCATTTATGAAACATTAACCATTTTAATATTGAATGAATTAATTATGTACTATCTCCCAACTCATTTAAATCAATGTCCAGTAGGTGATAGTTTAGTCATCCATGGCTCAATGTTTTAATTTATTAAATTATGTTACCATTCAATATTTATTTTAAGGGGGATTCTAGGGTGCCGTCACGTCATGTGACGTTAGTTTATTTTAGACCATTAGATTCAAACTATATAATCATAGCCACTTAAATTATTAATATAAATAAAATCAAAATCTACTAAATAAACTGAGTACCTGTTTAACCGGTGAATCAAAATAATTAATTATAAACCTAAATTACTAAACTCTCTTCATCGCCCCTCTCTCTCTCTCTATTGCAAATCGCTTTCCACGCCTCTCCCTCTCTGCCATAATTCATCAATTTTTTCCTTCATCTAGCGTGGCAGCATTGTCTCCTTCATCCTCCGCCGCCACCCACCACCTACTTGAAGCAGCGGTGCCGCCCCTTGCCGGAATCCATATTCTTCATCAATTTACTGAAATTTAGGTATGTTTTGCAAACGTTTTCTTATTACCAACTGAGATTTTTTTATTAGTATTGAAATTTCTATTTGCTAATTTAGGGTTTAGAATTAGGGGCATATTTGTAGTGGACAGTAGCGAAAGAATAAGATTTTGTTTCTTCAATTACTCTACTAATTAGTTTTTCTTGTTGATTTGATTAAGTTAGCTGTTCTCCATACATGACTCAATTTTATCCTGACTTGAACCACAAATTAGTTCACCTTCTGTTTTTTGTTGCATTTGGGTATATCCTTTAAGATCTGCAGGTGAGTCACTACTGTCATGAAACTCCAGATTCTGATTAATTTCTTCACTTTCTCCAGCAGAATTTTGCTGATCAATTGGCTTATGAGTCATTGGGTCTAAACCCATGAGTTTCATTTTCTTCTTGATCTTTGTGTTCCAGTGGTTCTTTATTTCATTGTCCGTCCTGCCTCGAAAATGACCGCTATCTTAGACCACCTGTCATTTCAGGAATCCTAAATACCGTTAAGAAAATGTTTTACATTGTCTTAATAGCTAAAATCTGTGACATAATCAAGAAGTAAATACTCATATGCATGATATGCCTTTACCTGTTGCCTAGTTGAGAATGAAGTTCAATCATCATGTCTTCCTCTGCTTCAGTGAAAGCACCTCTCTTAAGGTCTGGCCTTAAGTAATTTATCCATCTTAATCTACAACTCTTTCCGCATCTCATCAAACCTACATCATAATCACGAGATACGATTACTATAACATCGTATTTTCATGTATCTACAAGCTATTAAGCGTCCAATTTTCAGTTGATCGAAGATAAAAGCAACGTATATACATACCTGCAAGTTTTGGAACTAAACGCCAGCATTGTATTCCTTTATTGAGAGTGAAATTCATGAGCTTGTTATCTTCTTCCATTGTCCATGGACCGCGTTTGAGTCCAACCTTTTCACAACAAGGTTGTCTTCCCATGATCACAACAAAGTTTTATTGCAAGCAAACAATGCAGAAACTATGAAATTTGTGCATGCAATTTAATAGTTTCTATTCATTCACGAGAAAAGTGTTTTAAAAGCAGCAGCCAAAAGAAGGGGTAGCTTTTATATTGAAACAAAGATTCTTCCAGCTAATGCACACATCATTATTATGATAAGAAAACTTGTGATTATGCAATAATAATGCCTAGTAGACTTATCACTGAACCTAGAGACTGTGCATGTCTAAAGCATTGATAAGTTGTTCAAGGCTCACATCCAAATGGTTAGTTTACCTGAGCACCAATTAGTATGCTAATATCAAAAGTATTTTGTGTTTGGGAAAGAAATTTTGAGCTCAAAGAAATTTAAAATACAGATGTCTTTTGTGTTTGGGAAAACCTAACATTCCTGCTGTTTCAAGAAAGTATACCTATTTTATATGTAAAATATAAAGAAAATTTGAACAAAGTTTATTCCATAATCCTCTTTTACACCATTTCTAATACTGGAAAGTTATAAAAGAGGTTCCATGGTGGTTGGTTGTGATTATTTAATTTAGTTTAGTAGTACTATATATAAACAACAAGTAAAAGGTAGCAATCAGGTTGTTCCCACTTGCTAATCTTTTAATAAGCATTAAAAGATAATTAGTCCCTTGTCCCCTCCATTCACAAGGAGGGTAGTGTAAGATTGAGTAATTATTGACTAATTCACTTGTACCTAGAATAGAAATGCAAAAATTCAACCATGCTCTGCTTCACTGATTTATAATAATAATATCAAAGAATCCAACCTTCATTTATTTTTGAGGTTCTCTTACTCGCCCACCCCCCGGCGTCGCCGTACACCGTCTTCGCAAACAGTGAGTTTAGTAAGTGTAATTTCTTTAAATGGTGACTTGTTGGCAGGGGAGGGTTATTTATTGCTGCTGACATACTGTTTGATGAATTGCTCAACTGATATTTTCAATCTTTTTTAGCCAGAATTATTTAATCGATTTTAGGAGATAATAAAAATACAGAGGTCTTTTGTGTTTGGGATTGATGTTAAAGCACTACACTAGATCGTTTTTCTATTGAACCAGCAAAGTGGATCCCACGACAAGTTGGTAATAACGATTGTGGAATATATGTGATCATGTTTATGAGGAATGTCCATAATGTGGTCAAAGGACTTGAAATAAAAGTAAGTTTGTTTCATGCAATAAAAGCTTTAAGTTTACTTGATAGTTTATTGATGCAATTTTATTGATTTTGTTTGCAGTTTGATTCAGTTGCGATTCGTGAGAGCATTGTGGTGGATCTTTTTGTGAACCCAGGAAATACATGCCATGCCACAATTATGAAGCACATAGGAGTAGATTGATTTTTTGGTAGAGAGGAGTAAGGTAGTTTTGTTTTTTTTTTTTTCAGTTTTTTTTAGAAGATCGACCAGTGGTTAGTTTGGAGTTGACCTATAATTACAGTAGTTAAATTGACAAGTACACTCTATAGGAAAAAAAATATGTGCACATGCTTAAAGCCTTCCAAGTATGTTTGCACAGGCGTAGGTGTGAATTTTTCTCTAAGTTTGTGAAATGAGGAATACTTTTTGCAGTTTCCATGTTGGGCTTATTTTGTTTTACATACTCAACATTTAATGAAGAACAAATGAATGGGATTATTGGAATGGAATAAGCATTAGTCATTGGTGTTGTTTGGGACTGCTTCTTCAAATGGAGAAGCAAGTTTTTGCTTAAATTTTAAAGAAAGTACTTTAATAAATAAGCAGTTGGTGTTTGATTTTTTTTCAAAATAAGCAGCCCAAAGAAACAATGGTAGTGTTAACATTAAGGAAATCAATTCAATTTCTTCTTTATTCCCTGCGACCCATAGCAATGGAGGTAGTTGTTTTCATTAAATTCCTCTATTAGCCTAGAATATGAAAGAATTAAACATTACACAAAAAATTAATTTTAGTGATAAAATTTTATGTGACATTGTTAAAGTTGTCACTTCTTATATATATATTAAGTGACAAGAAATCAAATATTGTCACTAAAGTAGTTTTTACAAATGGGAAAACTATTTTTTTTGTACTATAAGATAAGCTAACTTGCAATTTGGGTACCATTGGATACTAAAATACAAATTTGCATTTTCGTATCAAAATAATATTTTATTAACTGTTTTAATTATTTAATTTCTCACATTACATAGTATAACGTCTCACATATAATAGTATTGACTCCACATACTTAGTACGGTCTCATATTAGTAGTAATTTGTCACATTATATAGTATTAGCATTAGTATTAGTACAGACCAATTTTCTGATAATTTTTCAAATTATATTGTATATGTCTCACATGTAGTAGTATAGACTCATATAACATAGTACTGACTCATCATACTTAGTACGGTCCCATATTAGTAGTAATTAGACACATTATGGAGTATTATCATTAGTACTAAATATCGTATATAATTTATCACATTACATAGTATAACGTCTCACATGTAATAGTATTGACTCCACATACTTAGTACGGTCTCATATTAGTAGTAATTAGTCATATTATATAGTATTAGCATTAGTATTAGTACTGATCAATTTTCTGATAATTTTTCACGTTACATGGTATATGTCTCACATGTAGTAGTATAGACTCATATAACATAGTACTGACTCCACATACTTAGTACGGTCCCATATTAGTAGTAATTAGACACATTATGGAGTATTATCATTAGTACTAAATATCGTATATAATTTCTCACATTACATAGTATAACGTATCACATGTAATAGTATTGACTCCACATACTTAGTACGGTCTCATATTAGTAGTAATTAATCACATTATATAGTATTAACATTAGTATTAGTACAGACCAATTTTCTGATAATTTTTCAAATTATATTGTATATGTCTCACATGTAGTAGTATAGACTCATATAACATAGTACTAACTCCTCATACTTAGTACGGTCCCATATTAGTAGTAATTAGACACATTATGGAGTATTATCATTAGTACTAAATATCGTATATAATTTATCACATTACATAGTATAACGTCTCACATGTAATAGTATTGACTCCACATACTTAGTACAGTCTCATATTAGTAGTAATTAGTCACATTATATAGTATTAGCATTATTATTAGTACAGACCAATTTTCTGATAATTTTCAAATTACATCGTATATGTCTCACATGTAGTAGTATAAACTCATATAACATAGTACTGACTCCACATACTTAGTACGGTCTCATATTAGTAGTAATTACTCATATTATGGAGTTTTATCATTAATACTAATCATTGTATATAATTACTCACATTACATAGTATAACGTCTCACATGACTCCACGTACTTAGTACGGTCTTATAGTAGTAGTAATTAGTCACATTATATAGTATTAGCATTAGTATTAGTACATACCAATTTTCTGATAATTTTTCACATTACGTGGTATATGTCTCACATGTAGTAGTATAGGCTCATATAACATAGTACTGACTCCACATACTTAGTACGGTATCATATTAGTAGTAATTAGCCACATTATGGACTATTATCATTAATACTAATCATTGTATATAATTATTCACATTACATAGTATAACGTCTCACATGTAATAGTATTGACTCCACATACTTAGTACGGTCTCATATTAGTAGTAATTAGTCACATTATATAGTATTAACATTAGTATTAGTACAGACCAATTTTCTGATAATTTTTTACATTACATGATATATATCTCACATGTAGTAGTATAGACTCATAAAACATAGTACTGACTCCACATACTTAGTACGGTCTCATATTAGTAGTAATTAGCCACATAATGGAGTATTATCATTAGTACTAATCATTGTATATAATTACTCACATTACATAGTATAACGTCTCACATGTAATAGTATTGACTCCGCATACTTAGTACGGTCTCATATTAGTAGCAATTAGTCACATTATATAGTATTAGCATTAGTATTAGTACAGACCAATTTCCAGATAATTTTTCAAATTATATTGTATATGTCTCACATGTAGTAGTATAGACTCATATAACATAGTACTGACTCCACATACTTAGTACGGTCCCATATTAGTAGTAATTAGACACATTATGGAGTATTATCATTAGTACTAAATATCGTATATAATTTCTCACATTACATAGTATAACGTCTCACATGTAATAGTATTGACTCCACATACTTAGTACGGTCTCATATTAGTAGTAATTAGTCACATTATATAGTATTAGCATTAGTATATGTCTCACATGTAGTAGTATAGACTCATATAACATAGTACTGACTCCACATACTTAGTACGGTCCCATATTAGTAGTAATTAGCCACATTATGGAGTATTATCATTAGTACTAAATATCGTATATAATTTATCACATTACATAGTATAACGTCTCACATGTAATAGTATTGACTCCACATACTTAGTACGGTCTCATATTACAAGTAATTAGTCACATTATATAGTATTAGCATTAGTACTAAATAATTTTTTGACTCCACATACTTAATATGGTCCATAGTATTAGCATTAGTATTAAACAATTTTTTGATAATTTTTCACAATACATGGTATATGTATCACCTCTAGTAGTATAGACCCTCAAATAATATAGTACTGACTGCACATACTTAGTACGGTCCCATATCGTTTCTTATAAAAATATTATTGACATAATTATTTATTTAGTTTATATTAATTTATTAATTTATAATTTACTATTAATGTGATTAAATATTACTATGTATGTGGTCAAATAATAGTATAGTACAATTACTTATAGTAATAATATTATGACCTTTTAGTAACCTGATAAGTAGGTAACTTATTAATGATGTGTCATTATTCTATTGGTTATAACTTACGTCATGTGACGTGACGTCACCCTAGAATTTTCCTTATTTTAAACCATGGATTCCAATTATACAGTATACTTATATATTCTATATTTTTCTTTAGTTTACAGCTTCAGTACTAGTTAAGCTATCCATTTATAATTGATTTGCATAACCTAAATATATAATTATTTATGTTAACGATTAAGGCTTGTACACATTCATCTAAATTTAGGTCCAATATCTTCTTTAGAAAACCCACTTCACATTTATTTAAATTAGATAGTTCATTGAATCAGATTTGTAATCTTAGTCAAAGGAAAATCTAATAGTTATAATAATTAGCTACTACAACCAGTTTCTAGATATTGTTAGCATTAATTAATTGAATTGTTTGTTGAGATCAAAAGACATAATGTTTGAAGATGAAACAAAGTTGTGGTTGCTTTATTAATGAAACAAAAACACCAAATTCTTACATAAAACAAATGGAAAAAATTTAAATTGTAGAAGATCTTAATGATGTAATAAAATCAACCAACTTCTCAAGAGATTGATACGAAGAACCACCTGGTTTTAAACAAACATCTATTTTCTCCTTCAAACACAAAATTCTCTCTCTCATTTCATCTCCTTCCTTTTCGACCATCAATCTTCTAATTGCATTTTCAATTTCATCTCTTTCCAAACCTTTCTCCAACTTGATCCCAATTTTCCAAACATCACTTACATATCTAGAATTTGTCATTTGATCCCCAAAAAACGACGAACAAATCATAGGAACTCCTTCGCAGATACTCTCCAGAGTCGAATTCCACCCACTGTGCGTCCAGAACCCACCAACCGCAAAATGAGACAAAACTTCTTGTTGAGGGGCCCACTTAACAACGTAACCTCGTTCGCTAATCGACTCCAAAATCTCGTTAGGCAATGTCTCGATCCATTCCGCCCCGTTGACCAATCCAGGGCGTATGACCCACAAGAACGGTAGCTTACTATTGGCTAATCCAAAAGCCACTTCTTGTAGCTTTTGTGCCTCCATTGATGCAAGACTACCGAAGCTCACATAAAGGACGGATTTCGGTTCTTGTTTGTCAAGCCAGGAAATGGAGTTCATGTCTTGTGTTAATAAGCTTGTTGTAGAAGCTGAAAAGAACTTGTGAAAGGGTCCAATTGTGAATGCTGGCATGGGAAATTGGTTGTAGAGTTTGGGTAAATCAGGCTCTTCGAGTTCCGAAAATGTGTTGAAAATAAGAGCTGAACATTTCTTGGTTTGTTCTACCATGGCATCTATGATTTGAGACACGTCCTCTGAATTGCTTGTTTCCACTTGTGGAATATCCTTTATTTTTAGTGGTGGGAACTCCTCAATTGGTGCCTCCTTGTTTATGTCTGATTAAGAGAAGGTTTATGAGTTAATTCAACTTTGTATGTAATATTGTATACCCAAAAATGAAGTACACTTCAAAATTCAGACTAATATGGAGCTGTATTGCTCCGATTTTGCTTGATTGATCCTGAAAAATCGATTTCGGTGGTTTCAGCGAATTCTTAGAAATACGTTTCAGATTGACCTAAATGTTGAGTTTTGTGAAATTTGAAATTCTGAATTTGCAGGTTGAGGTTTGAGAAAAAAAAAAAAAATAGGTATTATGTATAAAAAAAACACGATTTTGCTATATTTTGTTGGTTTAATGAATTAACAATAGTATAGAACAAAAATTTCAAGCATGATTCCTAACATACCTAGATTGGAGAGGTATCCCTTGTCCCGAAATAATGAAACAGCAGCAAAAGCTAAAAAAGAACAAATACTACTTGTCCTCAGTACAATCCTTGGAAGATTAACACTGTCAGCTATGGCTTGAGTAAAGGGCCAATGAGCATCCGTAATTACGCACTCAACATGATAATCGAACATTAATCGATTCAAACACTCGCGAAATGGTTCAACACAGTTTGAGTGAAGGAGTTTGATGATAAGTACTGGATCTGAAACTCCACTATCCATTAAGCCATCAGATATCATGTGAAAATTGAAGTGAGGATATTTTGATGGATTTGGAAAATTAAATTTGGTGTGGATTATGGATATGTTGAATCCTTTTGAATGAAGTATGTTAGCTAATTGAAACATGGGGTTGATATGGCCTTGAAATGGTATTGGAAAAAGTGCTATTCTATTTTGCAAAATAGATTTTGTACCTTGATTATCCATGGATCTTTAATTTGGTGTTTTCTCCTCTGTAGAAAAATAAAATTAGTTTATTAATTACATGGTGTTATGAGGTTAAATAGATTCATGTGTTGCAAACAAAAATTATAAATGAGTGGAGCAAAGTGCGATGAACAAATAAAGAGAGAAAAAGATGATTAGTTTACCTTACTATTTGTGGATTCCGATCGAGTTGTCTAGCAAAAGATTTACTCTTCACGTTGAGGCTATCTTATTTTATGCATTCAATCAAAAGGTATTAATAATAATAATAATAATGATTAGTGGTTTGTATTCATGTTAAGTGGTGCAGCAATAACTTGGGGCTCTAAGAAAAAAAACTGTTATATCTAGAAGTACTATGGAAGCTGAGGTAATAGCTTTAGATACAACTTGTACAACAGCTGAATGGTTAAGAGATTTAATGTTTGATATACCTTTACTAAAGAAACCATTACCAGTTATTTCTATACACTGTGACTCTAAAGCTGCAATAGAACTTATGAAACAATCTCATTCAAATAATAAAATGAATAGACACTTACAAGTGGGATGTAAAAGTGTCCAATCCTTACTAAAGAGAAATGTAATATCTCTAGATTTTTTAAAATCAGAGAAAAATTTGCCTGACATTTTAACCAAAGGTTTATACACTAAATGTGTATTTGAATTATTGAGGGGGATGGGCTTAAGCCCATAAGGGAGTCACCTCACCCAACCCTTGTGATTGGAGACCCCATGAAGAAGGTTCAATGGGTAGAAACAACCTATACTGCGTGACTCATTTAACACTAATATATAGGAGTGCATCTTCTTCCCATCCCTATGGTGACAGTGCTGTAAAGTGTGATATTATGGTTGGGTTTTGACCCTAAATGAGATCAAGGCAGAATTCTGCAGGGTATAGGTCACACATACCCTTGGAGGTTTCACCTAAATGAGAGTTGCCATGGGGCCGTGGCTATGGGTCTGGGCTGACCCTAGAAACTCTCATTAAAGTCAAGATTATAGCGCATGGCCGTTAACGCGCTAACCCACGAACTAAAACTGATGTCGACATTGTGTGTGTAATATATTGAAGTTTGGCCAAGGAACCTAATTCAAAGCGCTTGCGCCATTACGGTTTCCTCAAATGAATATTATTAACACTAAGTATAGGCTCAGCCCGGAAGGTTCCTGCACTCATTGCACAATATTTTAAGGCTCAATTATTTTCTATATGCATTCTTGAATTTTAAAACCTTGTGGGGGACTGTTGGAATTTTAAGCTTTTAAAATTCAAAATTATGATTTGTAACAATCAAATTGATTGTGTAACCTTAATGCCATAGTTCTCCTTTGTTGCCATTATGTGGCTATTCAAATTTTTTTTGACTTTAGAGGTCTCATTCAGACTATAAATAGGGGTTAGTTGTCTTGGGAAATCACACACCCATCACAAAACTATACCATTCTTTACAATTACTTGGGCACTTTAGACAAAATTTGGTTCATTATTTTCTCATGAACGTGCTTACGAGAAGACTCCTGCGAGGCCAAAGGTTTTATATTGGGGAATCGATCAGCCTCCAATATCTGCACGAGGGGAGGCAATCGTTTTCTTAGGACAAGCGTCTACTGACGTGACTTCGGATCAGGCTAGCCATTCTAGTTTAAGTTTTTACATTATTCTTATCTAAATTACTAATTTCATTATACTTGTGATTTATGATTGTCATAAAAATAAACCAAATTTTCCAATACCTTCTCCAAAGGTTTAACTGATCTAACTGTAGATCTTGTTTCTTTTCTGGGTATCTCAACTGACTCAATTCTGTCAGATGAGTTAACTTCATCACCTAAAATAGGTTAAGCTAGTATCTCAGCAAATGTTATATCAACCATATCTTGATCAATTTCCACATTTTCATGTTGATCAACCACTGTAGATTCTGCAGGGTCAGATTTCTTTGAACCCATTTTCATCATGTTTGGAACAAGTGCATTAAAACTTTGAACTTTAGTCTTCCTCTTAGGCTTTTCCACTAGTTCATTAGTCTTAGTAGCTGCAGATGATTCTCCCTTAATGGCAAGGGGTTCATATTTCTTCATTTATTTTCTCTTATTCATGGTCTTCCAAGATCCAGGAGTAAGTCTCATGTGAAGAAATATAACACTTATAATGTTCCCATGGTATAGGTTCTTTTTGTCCACATTTGACTTCATGTAGTTTAGAATAACTCCAGCCCAACTTATCTTAACTCCATACCAAATGGCAACCATGTAGTTCAAGATTATAAGAAATTTGAGCTGATAGAGTTTTCCGATTCGATACGAGGTTCAAATTTGTCCCAATTGAGCATATAAGAGAAAAACCAAATTTTGGGACAACAAGGAGAGCAAGAAGGCCCGAACATATTCTTGATCAGGACGAGGTCCTATTCGATTATTGGCCACCCTAAAAAGGGAAGTATCTAAGTCGAGTTAAGGACTTAAAACTAAGCGCTTCTTGGGAGGCAACCCCCAGTTTTCAATTTTCTTTTCCGTTTTGTTTGTGTTTTGAGTCTTGTTGCATGTCTAGTTTTAGGTCTTTTTTTTTTTTGCATCAATGTTTGGAGAGAATTGACATTCTAGAAAAAAGAATTGTTAAACAGAGAGTAAGAGTTGCGACAAACGAAAGAAAAAAAAAATCCATATACTTAGGCCACAACTCAAATCGTGTCAAGTCACGCCCTATTTTTATGAGCAGAAAGCGTGGATTTTTCCAGAAGCTTTAGGCCACAACTCAAATATTGTTAAAAAAAAAAAATCTGAGAACCCTCTCCCTCATCCAAAACCAGCCACTACCTTCATCCACTTCACGCCTCCACCACCAAATTCATGTGCTTCCTCCAATTTCACCCAAAAACATCAAGCCACCCTCCCCCCTAAAATCCTGCCGCTGCAATTGCTTTTTTCACCAACCATCACCGTTCAATCACAACCCTCAAGCTGCCACCACAGTAAAATTTACGCCACCTCTAATCCCAATCCCACAACCACCACTCCGCTTGCGGCTATACTCCCCAAAACCCACCTTCACCAATCTTTGACGAAGCCCTGGTACCCAGAACCACCGATAGTTCCATCAAAAATCAGAAAACCCAATAGAACCGCCATATTCCTCAATACCCCCTGTTGACATACCCACGCACAAATCACCATCACACCAAATCTTGCCACCATCACTTCTCCACAACCACCGCCACAATCGAGTATTGAGTAACATCTAACATTTATCCCTCTGTAATAAACTCCCATGATTTGAATTGTGTAATTGCAAATTTAGATACGTATGTTCATTACATGGTTGTATTGATTAACTAAATTTGTAGTTGCACTGTATCTGAGGAACCAAAAAGAAATTCATTGTTGGATGAAGATGAAGATGAAGTGCAAAGAAGTCAGAAATTAAGGGAAGGTTTTGATGATTCTCAAAACATCATAATCAGCTAAGTATGAAAAGCTTAGTTCCCTTAGAAGAATTTTGAACAAGTAAAAGAAGACATCAGAAGAGTTCAAAGTTCGAAGCTCAGAAGACTAGTGATCTCTTGCTGAAACAGCGAACAGAAGGGTAGGTCATCAGCCGAGTCAAATCAGATGAGTTCAGTATTTGATCAGCAGAGTATCTATCAGCAGAGTCGTTTTGATCAGCAGAGTAGAAGAGATCAAGAGATTAGTCCAACGGTAATAAATGCACATGGCGTAATAAATGCTGAAAGAGAAGGGTAGTAATGGCAAATGATTGAAGATATCCTCGGATCAGCAGAGTGCATTAAATGCAGCATTAAATGCGATGGACAGAAAGGTACTGTACACTGTACGATTGCTGCAGGGAGCCGTTTCAAAATGAGCTGGATAATGGATTTGAAGATGTGATTTCCTTCAACGGTCATAAATTCAAATTCAAGTATAAATAGAGCAAAGTTCGAAGAGAGAGACACACAACAACATATCTGAGATTTCGCAATTGAAGCAGAATTTCTTTAAGTCTCAAGAAGCTCGAACAGCTCACTCGTCTGGTGAAGTCATCTGTTGGCTGATCCAAGTTGAAGTCAAAAGAAAAACATTATCTGAGTGATATTGTAAAAGAGTAGTGTTGTGCGAAGATTTGATCCGTCTTTGTGAGTGATCAAAATCTAGAGGATAGGTTTTCTTTGTGAACTCCTATTGCGAGCTTATAGCCTTCTCATTTGTTGGTTAGGTATAAGTGGAGATTTGTATTGTAATCTTTGTGATTATAGTATAACCCAGAATCTGTGTGATCTGGAAGAGTGGACTAAAGGATTTTTATCCATATAACCACTATAAAAATTCTTTGTGTTATCTTGCATTTAAAGCTTTCTTGCATATTTAAAGTTTGCATATTTAAACACGTTGAATTATTTGAAAAGATTTTAAAACAAAAGGAGTCTGTAAAAACTGGGGATAAAATCTTTCAAGAACTAAGTCTACTTGTGAAAAACACTTTGAAATAATCCGCTGCAAGTAAACTCTTTGAAAAACTGTTTTGCTGAAAAACAGCTAAGTTACTGTTAGAAGAGTGGTCAGTCGTCTGTTCAAGATTTGTTCACGATCAGACTAGTCTGCTTACTGTTCTTCATCAGCTTAGTCTGCTGACAGAAGACTGAAAAGTTTTTAAGTTCAAAATTTTCAGAGGTCTATTCACCCCCCCCCCCCCCTCTAGACCTCATCTGACCACTTGGGACCAACAAGTGGTATCAGATTGTGGTATTGAATCAAAACAACAACTCAATATTGGTTTTGGATATCAAGGCTCCTAGAAGTTATTTTCTAAAAGAGGGATTTGATTGAACAAGATGGACCCACGAGCAATGGGCACACACAATTCTCCGATGAGTATTCTTTCTCCCAATATTCTTTACATTGATGTATTATTTGTTTGTTTGCCCGTGTCGATCGATCTATTTTCTCCTTAAGTTGCAGTGGGGAAACTAATGAAGTTAAGTTTTTTCTTGGGGGGGAGGGGGTTGCATTTACATTGTGCATGCTATGTCAACTCTGATTTTTTTTTTTTTTTGAAATATTATTTATTTATTATTGCTTAGCCTGCAAAATCCTAAGCACGAATGCATAATATTGAGGATTTAAGATGAAGTTAGTGAAATATAATCTAGGATAGAGCTTAAGATGTCTTATCTTGCCAATCTAATCTCTAGATTTGAAAGTTAGAATGCTAAGGGCCAAAGTGATAGTTTTGTCTAGGTTTGGGGGGCAGGATAACTTTAACAAGAACCAAATGAAGCAAATAATGGAAAAATTATAAGTTGAATCCAAAGAAAATAACCCCACTTGTATGAGACCTGAAAAATCTCATCTCATGAGACTTATACTTGCATTCCTCTAACTTGACTGCGATAAGATTAACGATGTAAGTGTCTTGACTTACTGTTTTGTACTTCTCTATGTTGACTGCTTCTTGAGAATAGGTTATGAGTACGAATGCTGCTAAATATACTTAAGTTGTGCTAAATAATGAATAAATTGCTAAGTGAAAGTTCAAACTTAAAAGGATTTCATAACTTCAGGTGAAAGTTTGCCTAGATTTTAGTAATTAGTACGATAACCTAAGAAAATAGAGAATATGTTTGACAATTTAGTAATTCATGCATTTAGGCTCAATGATTTTGAAGCGATAGTGATCTAGGTGATTCCAATATTCTCGTATTATGTATGCAAACCCACACATGAAGAAATTACATGATAGAGTGAATAATATTTGGAGTATAATGGATATAATTTTTACTTGGAAGGCATGATTGTGAGTGTTTGTTTCTTTATTTGAGTTTTTATCATTACTCGAGGACGAGTAATAGTTTAAGTTTGGGGGTGTGCTAACTCTGTGAAAGTAGTGTAATAAAATATATTTTCCTTACTTGTTTGATTACATTTATTCAAGTTTCGGTAGAAACTTAGGTAATTTTAGTTAGTTTTGCATTTTGTTATTTTGAGTCGTTGATGTTGGAAGAATTTATTAACTCAAGAACAGCTAAGTGATCTTATCAGTTGAGTTATTTAAGTTAGTTAGAAGGTTTTGATGATAACAAAAAGGTGTCATCAACTAAGTTATTGAAGCCTATTAAGCCTTTGAAGATTGGATACTTTGTTTAAAAGAAAATCATTCAAGAACATTAGTATTCAAGAAATGAAGATTCAATCTTATGAGAAGAGTGAAAGATTGAAAATCGGATCAGTAAAAATCAGCTTAGTGGAAATGAGATGAGTGATCATCAGACTAGTGATCAGACTAGTGCATCAGACTAGTGCATCAGTCTAGTGATCATCAGCGGAGTGGATCCCATCAGCTAAGTAAAATCGGTCAGTAAGCTCTCCAGCGGTAACAAGATAAGTGCATTTAATGCGACTGACAGAAAGTACAGCAGAGTGTACAGTGAACAGTGCAGAAAGTATAGTAAAGTGTATAGTGAACAGTGCGACAGTCTGCAAAATTTACCATTCAAATTATGACCGTTGCTCAAGGACTTAAATGCAATTTTGGCCAACCTTCAACGGGCAAAATTACAAATCCAAAAGTATAAATAGATGGTAAACTGAAGATTCAAGGGAGACTTGCACACTTTCAAGATCAAATCTTTAGAGCAAGAACCAATCAGTTGAGTCATCTTATCATAAGCGGAGTCATCTTATGACGAAGCTGATTGTTGAAGAACATGATTAAACCCTTGCATATCTGAGTGATATTCAACTGAGTTGTGTGAGAAGTAGATATCCATCTTTGTGAGTGATATTACTTCGGAGAATAGGTCTTCTTTGTGATTTTCTATTGCGAATTTGTGGCTTTATCATTTGTTGTAAAAGCGCAAATAGAGTTGTACTAGTTACTTAATGTTTCTAGTGGAACCTAAATCTTTGTGATTTAGAAGAGTGGATTAAGAGAATTTGTTCCTATATAACCACTATAAAAATTCCATGTGTTATTTACTTTATTTGTCTTGCATTGCATATTTCATAAGCTAAGTAAATACTTTATAAGAAGAGTCTTTTAAATTGAGGAATTTCCAACTAGGGGCAAAACTTCTTTGTGCTTTAAAAGTTTTATTGAGTTGAAAACATTGTTTTAAAAACACATATACATTATCCGCTGCATCATTGTTTGAAACTCTGATTATATAAGCTTGATGAGCAAAATCAGCATAGTAGTCTACTCTACTGAATAAGCTAAGTGCTAAATCAGCATAGTAGTCTCACGAATAAGATCAACTTACTCTGCTTATAAGCTAAGTGCAAAATCAGCTTAGTCATCTTATTTTGCTGATGAGCGAACTCTACTTATAGAAAAAAAGTTTAAGAAATTTTTTAAAGTTTTGAGGTATATTCACCCCCCCCCCCTCTAGACCTCAACTGACCATTTTGGACCAACAAGTGGTATCAGAGCGGGTGGTTCATTAGAATCAGTTTCCTGATCAACGAGCTTGATCCTAGTGTGTTTTTCAAAGGTTTTCAAACTTTTTCAAAAGAGCACGTTTTTTAAAAATAAAAACTTTTTGAAAATGGAGTGTATAAGCCATGTTCCTCACATCGGCCATATGGACTTTGAAGATTGGAAAATCAGAATGGAAATCCTTCTTGCTGCTTATAATGATAATATGTTTACATGTATTACACGAGGACCATTCAGGTTTAAGAAGACTGTAAAGGTTGCTGACCGCCTGATCAGATCGTTGACAAAAAGCTGGATGAACTAACTCCCGAAGAAGTCGGATTAGTCAATCCAGACAAGGTGGCTAAGTTCATAATGTTCAAAGCTCTAGATGAAGACAGATTCCAGAAGGTCAAGCATCTCAAAACAGCCAAGGAGACGTGGGATAAAGTCTGTGAGCTGAGCGAAGGAAACGACTCTATCAAAGAACATAAGCTTAGTGTGGCTCTTGAGGAGTTTGAAAATTTCAAGATGAAGTCTGGTGAAATGATTGATCAAATGGATACCAGATTTACCAAAACTCTGAACGAAGTTCTAAGGCTTGGTAAAAGTTTTCAGACAAGGAGATCACCATGAAGGTTCTCAAGGCTCTTCCACCTAAATTCAACATGAAGGTGACATCCATGGAATAATCAAGGGACTTAGGAAATATTTCCCTTTCCGAACTGTTCTCATCCCTCAAAGCATTTGAATTTAAGATGCCTAGAATGGGATTAGATGTGTCAACCAGTTCAGACCCTACTGTTGCTCTTATCGCGTCAGACAAGTCAAGAAAATCAGCGGACAAGTTCGAAGAGAAGACTCCGCTGAATTCAGAAAAAGCATACACTGCTAACGACGTTGCCCTACTTCTGAATGATTTCAAGAAGTTCTATAAAAAGAAAATGAAATTAAAATATGAAAATGCTATATCATCTTCTTTGGATCATTTTCAGGAAAATAGGGATTCCTCAAAAGCAAAACTTGGCGACCAAATTTGCAAGGAGTATGGACTCTTCACCAAAGATCTGAAAGGATAGTGCCCTGCAAGCCAATTCTGTTAGCTTATAATAGATCTATCCTGTATGAAACGATCTTTGATTTTATAATAATACGCATGTTTATTTATATATGCATAAGGATAAACAATGGCCAACTTCATCTCTCGCGAATACATTTAAGCGATTGGATGAAACCCTTAGATTACATTTGACTATGGGACGATTCACTTCAGTACTGAGTGCAATCATGAAACAGTCTCAAAGGTCGTAATCTTAAAAACTGTTCCAAGTCATAGATTCCGAACGAGACGGGGTATCGTAGGAATCGCAAAGACTTGTACGAGTATGCATGATTCACATGGAGTGAATTTGTAGTGTTTCGTGAACAAGGAATTTGAGTCCAGTGCATACGAGTAGGTGGTTCAATGGGAGATTGAACGCATCGAACGACCCGAACAGAGAAACCCATTGTGGAAGCGCATGACGCATATCGGTGATGGGATGTTTCTCAAGGAATATAATAGTGTACGATTTAGTCCTTTGACTTGAGGTACTAGGGCGAATTCGGTGCATGAAAGTGCGTACTTAGATCTAGGTATAGGCCACGTAACTTGGTTATAACATGCCTAGGTTGGGTGCGTATGGACATATACGCGGGTGGTTAGTACCGATATGGAATCTATTGACTCACTGTAATGGGTGAGAGAATTTCCTATACGATTCTTAGATAATATATCCAAGGAATCCACGGCCGTGGTCGGTGACGGATTTGGAAAGGGGTTTCCAAATTTAGAAGGTCACAAAGGTATATTATCCTGAATTAGAAAGTATAGTTATCGAGACAAATTTAGAGGTGCCGATCAATTCACACACCCTAAGTCTTGATCGGGAATATTAGTCGATAGAAGGACCGTATGTACATGGCAATTATATGAGACGAGGTTCACAAATATCAATTCACCTGAAGTTGGGCTTCATGGGCTTGTGGCTAGACATCGACCATGAAGTGTGGGTACTCCTGAATTAATAGAGGATTTAATTCTAGGAGTGGTCAATTAAAGGTTGTTTAATTGACCGGAACAATTTATTGTTCATAAATTAAATCACGAGGGATTCGTGGGCCTGCTGCCAATTGATGGTGAACCCAGAGGGTCACACACAATACAATTGGACGGTGACTGTTATAAAAGGACTTGAAAGGAATTAATTGATTTAAAGGTAATTAAATCAATTAAATGAATTAAAAGTATTTAATTCAAGTGGGAGATTAATTAATTGGCTAACTTAATTGATAATTGAGTTGCTAATTAATTATGCAAAAGAAATAATGATTTAATTGGACTGGGCATTTAATTAAAGTAGTTAATTAAATAAAGGATTGCAAGACATGAGCTTCTATTAATTAAAGCCCATAAGGAGTCTTGCAAACCTAGGTCAGAAGGAGTTTATAAATAGAGCACAACTAGAGCTCAAATGGGCAACACCTAACAAAGAAAACCCTAGCCTCCTTTTGCCCAAGTAGCCGCCGCCCCCTCCAAGCTAGAAACCCTAGCTGCCGCCGCCGCCACCTCAAGCCGCCGCCACCTGCTGCCGTGGGCTCCTTGGTGCCGCCGCCGCCATCTCCCTGTTCCATTGTGTTAGATCTTGATCTGTCAAGAGATTCAACACAATCCTGCAATAACAAATCTCTTGAATCGAGTTCTGAGCCTAAGATCTTGAGGTGTTGTCAGAATCCAATTGGTGTGGACTATCCCTGGAGGTGAGACACTTGGATCACTCCTGTGAACCAGATCAGATTCAGAAACGAAGCCGGAGATTTCCACCACCTTGCCTGTGGTGAGGTATATCGCAAAAACCCCCTTTGTTAATTCATTGTGTGCGTTTTTGTTCTAGCTTTTGTATACATAATGTGGAGACTTCTTTTATGGGACCATTGGATGACTCGAAAAATTTTAAATTCCGCACTTTGTTGTCTGACAAATCGAGCCATATCCCAACAGTGGTATCAGAGCCAACTCCATTATTATTATACAAAAGCCTGAACATAATTGTGTTCACCGTATATGTTTAATTATATGTATGAGAACACGTGATAATTAAGTTCTGTAAGTTGATTCTTGTTTGTTATGACTAGATCTATCATTGGGTAAAACTGCTTTTCAAGATCTGTGGCGTTTTATAGTTTTTGAAAACTTCAAGACTTTTGAGGCAAAAATCGCATATTAGGGTTTTTGGGGCTGAAAATTCGAAATTTTTGAAATCTGGAAATTTGAAAATTCTGGACTGTTCTTGTAATTCAGGTCGCACGGTTTTTGGGGTCGTTTTGCAATTTCTGAAAACTTAGGGGCTGTTTTGCAATTACCGAAACTTGAGGGGTCAATTTGAAAAATCAAAAATTTTCAAAAATTCAAAATTTTATTTTCTGGTCTGCTGCCCGAAACTGCCCAGGGGTGTTTTTGTAACTTTTTAAAAGTTTTGGGGTCAAAGTGCAATTTTCGAAAGTTGAGGGGCGAAAATGCAATTTTCAAAAGTTGAAAAATAGATTCTGAAATTGAGCAGAAAATTAATTTTTTGTTTACTTGGATATTTATTTATGTCATAATTAGTAGTGACTAAAAAACAAGAATCATAGGAAGTTAGTTTTAAAAGGATGTTTTAAAATAAAGATAGAAGAAAGTAAAAGATGTTTACATGTTTCTTGCTCTACGTGAACTGTTTACGTGGTTTTCGATCGAGACGAGCCTTGACCTTAGGGTAGATGTGATTGGTTTAATTTATTGCTTGGTTTTTATTAGGCCTGCGAGCCTATTATTGTTTTTGGGCCACTTTGAGCCTTTGTAATAGAATAGTGCTTTACTGCTTTCCTAGTTTAGGATGGAGGCCCATTTACAAGCAAGGTGGGAGCCCAAGAAGATAAGAAGGCCATGTATGCATGGTACAATGTGTAATAGCATAGGGCCTGTTTGAGAACCCTTTAGATTGACCAATTGGGCCAACATCATTGGCTCGATGATGGCCCACATAGGAGGCTCCCGATCGAAAACATATTGTGGTAGTATGCATGCTAGGCTTGTATGGCTTTTATTTATTTGTCGATTTGTATTTAGCTGCGCGCTAGAATCTAGATCGTAATAAAAGATAAAGCATAACTGAATCGGTGAGATCTCGAGGAGAGTTAGCATAACTTTCAAAACCAGAAACCCCCTCTCGAATTAAATATTAAGTCATATTGGATTAAAATAAAATGAAGTATTTATATAAATCCAAGCCTTCCATCAATAGGGACTAGCGTATGTTGTCTACTTATCGATAGAGGTGATCCAGAGTCTGGCACCCGAGTCGAAGAAAGGGACAATACGTGAAATTCCTTGACTCCTGTTTTTAACTAAACACGACAAGGATGAGGACTGGTCGGGATGTGAGGATCGACCGATAACTAGTTACGGAGAACTCACGACCGGGCCCGTTGCTTATCACGATTGATGGGTTAGACTTAACGATTAGTAACACTTATGATGTAGCAGTGCTAGATAAGTGCGAAAACCGAGGCAAAATAAGCTTGAAGGTTGTGGAGTAACACAATTGGTAAAAAGTATACCTACCTAGAGAATTGGTTGTATGGCCACGAGTCGTGGGTGCAATTAATTGCTGCTAGGACGTCAAGACCTACTAGGAATTAAATTTCCCGAGCAATCAAAGGGGTGATTGTTTCGATAAAATAGTGGGAGAACTTTTTCGAAAACAAGTCCAAATTCGTTAATTATAAGTATTAGACATAAGATCAATCAGCTAAATGTTGTCTTCTTTCCATTTGTAGATATTAAGTACAATGTCTAAGAATCCATTATCTGTTATCCTCGACGCAAACAAATTGAATGGCTCAAACTTAGTTGACTGGCTGAGAAATCTCAGAATCGTCCTCGACTCCGAGCGACGTAGCTATGTGCTCGACACACCCATGCCTGCTGCACCCGCAGCACGAGCTAGTGAGGAACAACGAACCGCCCATGCTAAAAGGGTTGATGATGATCTTCAGGTTCGATGTCTCATGCTAGCCTCGATGTCGAATGAACTGCAGAAACAGTATGCTGCAATACCGCTTGCTAGAGATATGCTTCTCCACCTCCAACAGATGTTTGGAGAGAGGTCTCGTACCGAAAGGTTCGCGACCACTAAGGAGTTGTTTCATCTCAAGATGGCTGAGGGAAGCAGTGTCAAGGATCACTGTCTGCGTTTCATCAACCTGGTTGAAAAACTAGGGCGATTGGAAGTAGACTTGCACGCTGATCTTAGCACTGACCTCCTCCTCCATACGCTGCCTCGTTCTTTTGACCAGTTCGTGTTGAACTTCAACATGGAGGATAGAACCCTCGCTCTTCACGAACTGACCAATTTGTTGGTAACGGCAGAATCGACTCTTAAGAAAGAGAAGCCGGTAATGATTGCACACCAATCGAAGGCTGCAAAGCCCAAGAGAGGTAAGAAGAAGAAGAAAAGTGTTTCTTCGAAGGCAATCACCAAGGTGGTTGAAAAGAAGCGCAAAAGCCCAGAAGACGAATGTTTCCACTGCAAGAAAGCAGGGCACTGGAAAAGGAACTGCCCAGACTACCTGAAGTTGAAAATGGTAGCCAAAGGTATTTTCTTGGTTGAAGTTAATATTTCTATTAACTGTGCATCGTGGGTGTTAGACACCGCAGCAGGTTCTCATATCTGCAATGATTTGCAGGTGATGGGAGCAGTAAGATACCTGAAGCCCGGGGATAGAATCCTGCGTTTTGGAAACGGAGCTAGGATCGCCGCTGAGGCTATTGGGGACGTCGAATTGGTTTTAGGAAATTTTACTTTGGTTTTAAGGGATTGTCTGTACGTACCAACGATAATTAAGAACATCATTTCTATACCAATGCTAGACATTGATGGTTTTAATTTTTCTATTGAAAATGGAGCTTTTAGCATATTTAAAGGTGGTTTAATGTATGCTTGTGGTACTTTGATAGATGGTCTTTATTCCCTAGAACCTGTTAAATCCGACGTCATGCACATTCAATCTAGGAAAAGAAAATATGATAATCAAACTCCACAACTCTGGCACGCTAGGCTTGGACATATTTCCAAGAGTAGGATTCAAAAGTTGGTTTCCTCTAAGGCTCTTGAAATAAAGAACTTGGATGAACTCCCAACTTGCGAATCTTGTCTCAAAGGAAAGATGACCAAATCACCCTTCACAGGGAATCCCGAGCGAACCAAGCAAATATTGGATTTAATCCATACTGACGTTTGTGGACCATTGAGTGTCAATGCGAGAGGAGGATTCTCTTACTTCGTAACATTCACCGACGATTTTAGTCGTTATGGATATGTGTATCTTATGAAACACAAATCCGAAACTTTTGAGAAATTCAAAGAGTTTCGAATGGAAGTTGAGAATCAACTTGGACATAGTATTAAAGCACTTCGTTCTGATAGAGGTGGTGAGTACTTAAGCCAAGAATTCCTTGATTATCTAAAAGAGAATGGAATTCTCGCCCAGCGAACTCCCCCTAGGACGCCCCAACTCAATGGAGTGTCCGAGCGGAGGAACCGAACTTTGTTAGACATGGTTCGTTCCATGATGAGCTTCGCTGACCTTTCCTTTTTGTTTTGGGGCTTGGCCCTATTAACTGCATCGAAGATACTGAACATAGTACCTTCGAAGTCAGTGCCGACAACACCGCACCAAGTATGGTATGGTAAAGCACCCGTGTATTCGTATCTACGAGTATGGGGATCTCCTGCGTATGTAAAGAACAAGAAGGGATATAAGCTAGATAGTAGATCTAGTTTGTGCAAATTTGTGGGGTATCCAAAGGAATCCATTGGATACCTGTTCTTCGATCCTAAAGAACGTAATACGTTTGTATCTAGGAACGTCCACTTCTTGGAAGAGGATTTCCTCTCCAACCGAAATGGGACAATCGTAGAACTTGATGAAGTCCAGGAATCGGACCCATCCTCACAAACAGTGGGAGCTGAACCAGAATTTACTGAACCTACTAGTACACCTACTCTTCGAAGGTCTGATCGAATTCGTAAGGAGCCAGAGCGATTTGGTTTCATTCACGAAAACGAAAGAGGTGATAATGATCCAAGGACCTATCAAGAAGCGATGTCGGACATAGACTCGGGTGCGTGGCTCGAAGCCATGCAATCCGAAATGGATTCCATGCATTCCAACAAGGTTTGGACCTTGGTTGATCCACCTGAGGGAACTATCCCTGTAGGATGCAAATGGATCTTCAAGCGTAAGCTTGGAATGAATGGAGAGGTTTTAACTCACAAGGCACGCTTAGTGGCGAAGGGGTATTCTCAAAGGCCTGGAATAGACTATGAGGAAACCTTCTCTCCCGTAGCGATGTCCAAATCCATTCGGATATTGCTTGCCATTGCCGCATGGCATGACTATGAGATATGTCAAATGGACGTAAAGACCGCCTTCCTCAATGGAGACATTGACAAGGAGATCTTTATGCAACAACCTGAAGGTTTTGCGTCCAAAGGAAGTGAACACAAATTGTGTAAACTTCAAAGGTCAATATATGGCCTCAAACAGGCATCCCGAACCTGGAACATACGATTTGATGAGACAGTCAAGGCATTTGGCTTCACCAAAAATGTATATGAACCTTGTGTGTACAAGAAGAATAGTGGGAGCACAGTACAATTCATTGTTTTGTACGTCGATGACATTTTGTTAATCGGATACGATATCAAGATGTTAGCGTAGACTAAAGCGTGGTTATCCGCGCAGTTCTCTATGAAAGATATGGGAGACGCATCTTACGTATTGGGAATACGTATCTATAGGGATAGATCGAAGAAGATGATTGGACTCTCCCAATCTCAGTACATTAACACAATCTTGAAAAGATTCAAGATGGAAGAATCCAAGAGAGGATTGCTTCCAATGAGACATGGTATCTCTCTTTCTAAGTCTATGTGCCCTACAACTGACGAAGAAAAGACGAGAACAAGGAATTTGAGTCCAGTGCATACGAGTAGGTGGTTCAATGGGAGATTGAACGCATCGAACGACCCGAACAGAGAAACCCATTGTGGAAGCGCATGACGCATATCGGTGATGGGATGTTTCTCAAGGAATATAATAGTGTACGATTTAGTCCTTTGACTTGAGGTACTAGGGCGAATTCGGTGCATGAAAGTGCGTACTTAGATCTAGGTATAGGCCACGTAACTTGGTTATAACATGCCTAGGTTGGGTGCGTATGGACATATACGCGGGTGGTTAGTACCGATATGGAATCTATTGACTCACTGTAATGGGTGAGAGAATTTCCTATACGATTCTTAGATAATATATCCAAGGAATCCACGGCCGTGGTCGGTGACGGATTTGGAAAGGGGTTTCCAAATTTAGAAGGTCACAAAGGTATATTATCCTGAATTAGAAAGTATAGTTATCGAGACAAATTTAGAGGTGCCGATCAATTCACACACCCTAAGTCTTGATCGGGAATATTAGTCGATAGAAGGACCGTATGTACATGGCAATTATATGAGACGAGGTTCACAAATATCAATTCACCTGAAGTTGGGCTTCATGGGCTTGTGGCTAGACATCGACCATGAAGTGTGGGTACTCCTGAATTAATAGAGGATTTAATTCTAGGAGTGGTCAATTAAAGGTTGTTTAATTGACCGGAACAATTTATTGTTCATAAATTAAATCACGAGGGATTCGTGGGCCTGCTGCCAATTGATGGTGAACCCAGAGGGTCACACACAATACAATTGGACGGTGACTGTTATAAAAGGACTTGAAAGGAATTAATTGATTTAAAGGTAATTAAATCAATTAAATGAATTAAAAGTATTTAATTCAAGTGGGAGATTAATTAATTGGCTAACTTAATTGATAATTGAGTTGCTAATTAATTATGCAAAAGAAATAATGATTTAATTGGACTGGGCATTTAATTAAAGTAGTTAATTAAATAAAGGATTGCAAGACATGGACTTCTATTAATTAAAGCCCATAAGGAGTCTTGCAAACCTAGGTCAGAAGGAGTTTATAAATAGAGCACAACTAGAGCTCAAATGGGCAACACCTAACAAAGAAAACCCTAGCCTCCTTTTGCCTAAGTAGCCGCCGCCCCCTCCAAGCTAGAAACCCTAGCTGTCGCCGCCGCCACCTCAAGCCGCCGCCACCTGCTGTCGTGGGCTCCTTGGTGCCGCCGCCGCCATCTCCCTGTTCCATTGTGTTAGATCTTGATCTGTCAAGAGATTCAACACAATCCTGCAGTAACAAATCTCTTGAATCGAGTTCTGAGCCTAAGATCTTGAGGTGTTGCCAGAATCCAATTGGTGTGGACTATCCCTGGAGGTGAGACACTTGGATCACTCCTGTGAACCAGATCAGATTCAGAAACGAAGCCGGAGATTTCCACCACCTTGCCTGTGGTGAGGTATATCGCAAAAACCCACTTTGTTAATTCACTGTGTGCGTTTTTGTTCTAGCTTTTGTATACATAATGTGGAGACTTCTTTTATGGGACCATTGGATGACTCGAAAAATTTTAAATTCCGCACTTTGTTGTCTGACAAATCGAGCCATATCCCAACAAGATCGTCCGCATCCAATCTCTCAAAAGTTTGCTAACAAGGAAAAATGTGCCAAAAAGAAGTATAAGCCAAGTAAGAGCAAAGCAAAGTTAGCTGAGGCAACAAAGCTAACAAACTCCGGCATATCTTATTCAGACAACCAGTCGTTTGATAAAGAATTTGAAGAAGTACCCGAAACTCTATACTTAATGACCAAGGAATCTGATGATTCTGAAATTGAGGTAACTTCTACCAATTAATGAACTTGCATTATTTGAATCGTTTGAACAAATGTTAATTTCAAATTCAAATATTGTTGGTGTATTTGCCAAGCTTAAGGAAGAGATGACTCTGCTAAAAAGAGCAAAACAGATCACTGAAACTTCAGGTTGAAAAACCTCAAGAATCAGCTGACTACAAAAAGCTTGAGCATGAGAATGAAACTCCAACAGCTGAGTATACAATTCGTATAGAAAATATAAATGAACTTGAAAGAAGTAATTGCATCATTCTCTATAAAGAAATCAGAGGCTAAAGAGAAAAAGCCTACTGAAGCTCAAAAGGTTAAGAAATCTAATAAGCAACCTAAGACTAAACAGACTAGTAAAACTCATCAACTTAGTAAGCTGAAAGATGCTGCTGATAGGAGTGAAATTAAAAATGTTAAGTCTGTTGAATCTATAGGAGAGTTATCTGTTAACTCAGCTTATCACTTACTTCATACATCTTACCTTGCTTATGAGCATTGTTTTCATCATGAAAATTATTACCATGCTAAATTTACTGAAATTCATGATAAAACTGAGTCATAAAATCATCACATGTCAAAGGTTATACTGATAGAAATAGAGTCCTGCAAGCCAGCTGTATGGCTAGCATTTATTGTAATAAATAAGGAACTATTCAATTTCGATTAATAAATGCACTTTATTAAATGGTCAACTTTATCTTATGTAATAATTATCTACGCATAAGGATAGAAGTCCTTAGATCACAGGGCTATGGGACAACCCGTGGACAGATCTCCAAGGCCGTGATCTAGGACATATTCAAGAGTCGTAGAATCCAACCGAGATAGGACATCGTTGGATTCGGTTACACTCTCACAATTGTGTATACTTTGATGAACTGGAGAACCCTGGGGTCCACGAGCGTGATTGGGATGGTCGATACACATAAGTGGGTGGCTTGCTGGGATGACAAGCGCACTGAATACCCCAATTAGGAAATAACTCACCATTGAAGCGGTAGTCGCATATCGGGGTTGAAGTTATTCCAAATTTATAATAGTATACGAGGAACGATCCCTAACTACTTGAGGTGATAGGGTTTATCTGGTGCGAGAACGTCTATGCTTTGATATGAGTTTCGACTGACTGGGGATCGCCATAAAGTCTCTGTGGACTCATATTGGGTATAGAGGAACTCGTATGCAGATTCATATCATCAACAAAGGATCCATTGACCCGACTTGATAGGTTGGGAAATTCTCTTATGGATTTCTGTGAGAAATTAATTCTGGTAAAATCCTTGGCCAAGGTATCTGACGACTTTATGTAAGTAGCTCATAAAGATTAAGTCAAAGAGAATTTATTTCGAGATCAGAGTACATAAGGTCAAGACAAAAGAAAAGGAAATCCGATGAAAGACCATATCCTTAAGTCTCGACTGGGAGATTGATCGATGGAGAGATTATGTCGTATATGGAAATTATAAATGATAAAAGGTTCACTGAATTAATTCACCAGTGATTGGGCTCCATGGGCTTGTGGCTGGACATCGACCGTGGAGTGTGGGAGAATTCTCAAATTGGCAGGGGTGCTAATCTTGGAATGGTCAATCGACAGAGTGTTCGATTGATTTAGAGTAAGTCTTGCTCGAATAATTAAATAATATTTAATTATAACACATGACCAATTATGTGGTGAACCTATGGGGGCATACACAATACACATGAAGCGAATGCGAGGAAATAAGAACGACCGAGTCGACTGGGTCGACTGGGTGAATAATCGACTGGGTCGATTATTATTGGTGGGTCGACTGGGTCGACCCAATTGGAACAAAATGGGATCCAATTGGAATTGGATCAGGATCATAAATTGAATTGGAATTTAATTCGTGAGTTAATTAATTAAGTTAGATTTAATTAATTAAATGAAGAATTAATTAATTAGACTTAGAGTCAGAATTAATTAATTGGGAGACTAGTTAATTAATTAGGCTATTTAATTGGGAGATTAAATAAAGCCTGGTCAGAATTAATTAACTGGGCCATGAATTAATTAGAAGACTTAGTCTTCTAAATTAAAGAGGGTCATGGCCCATGTCGGAGAGAGGAAACCTATTCCTAATAGGACTAGGTTAGTAAAATAACTATAAGTAGCTTTCTTGTAGTTATTTTTCACACAACTCAACAAGCAAAATTTGAGCAGAGCAAAAATTCTCCCCCTCTCCCTTACCAGATCGGCCGAACCCCTTTTGTGTTTGGAAGAATTTTTCGTTTTTCGATTTTGTTGCTAAATCGTTCCTAATTCCTAGATCTTAATATATCTTGTGTTCTAGTCAATCAAGTTATATTATTTTCGTGAAATTGTGGTGTATCAACTCGTACAGGCGCAACACGTGGGGCGCTAGTGCAGAGCTTGGATCGATTTTGCTGGAGCAGAAATCAGAGTTCGTTTTTGCTGACTGCCAACTTGGATTTGCAAGGAGATAGGTATAACGTGTAAACTTATACTATCGTTTTAATTAATATTTATATATATACAACTAGAGTAGTATCCTGGCAAGATTCCGTAAGAGGTCCTAAAAATTTTATATTCCGCTGTGCCTAGGGCTGTTTATCTTACCGAATCCCAACAGTGGTATCAGAGCCAACTCTAGGCTTTGTATATATATGAATTTGCAAATTCTGTGTTATAAATCATATGTTTGATTTATGTGTGGCTAGTTCTTTAACTTTGCATGTTTTTGGACATTTGTTATTTAACTTGGAGTTAATGGATAATTTTAGATTCGAAAAATTTTATCATGTTGATGTTATTTTGGATTGGAATTTAATTGAGTGGATCTGTTTGAATTAAATCTGTGAGTAATCAAAAACAATTTTTTTTTTTAGTGGATCCAACCGCGGCTGGGCGGCCACCTCGAGCTGCTGCCCACGGCAGCGTGCGAACAGCACGCTAGTCGCTCGAGCAGTCTACGGCAGCAGCCTACGGGCTGCCAGCCGTGTGCTGTCACGCGCAGCCGCACGCTGCCGCATGCTGTCATGCGCAGCAGCGTCTGCCGGGAACAGCCACACGCGGACTTCGTGTCCGCGCGTGTGTTGTCCACGTGGCAGTCTTCGATTGGCCTCGACTGGTTGATTTTTGGTTGGACTCTAATTCTGCCTATTTTGGAAATTCTGAAAATCTTGGAATTATGGAAGATTAGGAAACTTAGAGTTTTTGGATAAGGTAGTTGTCTTGTTAGATGTGAACACTACCTTAATTAAACTAATCTAGACAAAATAGGATTATCTTGAAAATCTTGGAGATTGGGAATATTTGGGAAACTTAGAGTTTTAGATAAGGTAAGAATCTTAGAGATTTAGATTACCTTAATTAACCAATTTAATCAAGATAAGGTTTGTAGATTACTTAGAGCTCAAGTAAGAGCTAATTAATCTTAGAGGTTAATTATTTATTCAAAATTAAATTAACTTGGATAATTTTTGAGAATTAAAATTACATATAGGAGCCGATAAATTTACATTTATGCCCTTATGTGAATTTATGCATGTTCTTGAGTGAATGTTTGGATTGATCGATTTTGCCCTTAAGCTCTGTGTAGTTTTTGGTTTACTTATTTTTGGGTTGTAATTAAATGGGCCTGATTGGTGCCCTTGCTTGCGCAAACAAATGTAATAGAATAGGACCATTTGTATTATTTAAGCTAGGCTTAGATTAGGCTTGGAGCCGCGAAGACCTCATGAAGACTTGAAGATCCACATGGAGGCCCATTTACCTTGGAGGACATGGAAGCCCAATTCATTACATGGAGGCCCAATCAAGCTGGATATTACAAGAAGGCCCATGATGTATGGGATTGAAAATTGTAATAGTTAGGACATTTAATTTCCACCCTAGACTGACCAATTGATTCATCACTTGGCTCGTGATGAATCGCATAGGATGGGAAATCGATCAATCATATCCTGCTAGGTGATGAATGTTTACTTATATTCTTTGATGTATGTCTTGCATGCTTAGAATAGATCACGTAAACAAGATAAAGAATAATCTGATGAGACCTCGCACAAGAAAACTTAAAACCTCCAATTGAATTTAAAATTCAATTAGAATATTAAATCGAACTTAAGGGCGCATATGAATAGTCTCTATGGTCCGATCCTATCCAATTACTAGGTCTTAGCCATATTGTACGAATATATCTCGATGTCTCACGAGTCGTGGGTCGAGCTATAGGAAGATGATATGTCTACCGCCTCGACGCACGAGATAGTGCCAAGGGAGGGGATAGCAAGGTTTTAGGCGCTGTCTCACGAGTCGTGGGGCGTCTAGGATTGAACTATTTCTCTCCACGAGTATTGGACATGATTTAACGCTAGTAAGTATGGATGTATCACGAGTCGTGGGTCCATATCGAAAAACGAGGCTAAATGAACTTAAGGGTTAGCTGCGATGGTTAACTGTCGACGAAATCGACCACCAAGTGAATCAAATAGTATGGCCAACGAGTCGTGGGTACTACGAGATTGCATTTGGGCCTTAAGCCCGCTAGGATATTTTAAATTCCCGAAACTTATGTGGGGGCATAAGATTTTGATTAAAATAGTTGGAGTAATTTACAAATAAAAACCATGTTTGTAAATTGTGCATTTTAAATTAATCTTTCGCGTATTTATTTCTTCTCTCGTTATTTTGTAGATATAATGTCTAAGAATCCAATTTCCATCATACTTGAACAAAACAAATTAACTGGACCCAACTTCCATGACTTGGTCAGGAACCTCAAGGTCATTCTCGCTTCTGAAAAGCGAGGTTTTGTCCTTGATGGGCCCCCTCCCGAACTTGCTAAGGATGCCGATGATACTGAGAAAGAAGCCGTGGATTTGTGGCTTGACGATGACTTGCAGTCACATTGTCTCATGTTGGCATCCATGACGAATGAGCTTCAAAAGCAGCACGAGCATATGAAGTCCTCTTTTGAAATCTACACGCACCTGAATGGTCTATTTGGGGTGCAAAGTAGATACGAGCGGTATGAAACTGCTAAGACTTTGCAACAAACGAGGATGGCTGAAGGTGCTGATGTTCGATCTCACTGCATCAAGATGATTGGGCTTATTGAAAAGCTTGGTCATCTTGACGTAAAGATGGACAAGACCTACTGCCAAGATATAATACTCCAGTCATTGCCAAGATCATTCGAGCAATTCGTTGTGAACTACAACATGCACAAGATGAATGTTGAACTTCACGAGTTGGCTAATATGCTCGCCACTACCGAGGCTTCCATGAAAAGAGAGAAGCCAGTGATGGTTGCTACCTCGACCCAATCCAAGTCCAAAAGGACAAAGAAAGGGAAAGGGAAAGGAAATGCTTCTTCAAGCAAAGGCAAAGGACCATCTGGGCCCATAGGGAAAGGAAAGAAGCGTAAAGCTTCGTCTGGTGAACATAAATGTTTCTACTGAAAGAAACCTGGACACTGGAAGAGGAACTGCAAAGAGTTCTTGGAGAGCTCGAAAGGTATATTCCTTGTTGAAGTTAATTTATCAATTAACTGTGCATCATGGGTGCTAGACACTGCTTGTGGTTCTCATCTTTGTAATGATTTACAGGTGATGGGAGCAACAAGGCCACTTAGGCCAGGGGATTGGATCCTAAGATTTGGCAATGGAGCTAGAGCTGCTGCCGAGGCCATTGGCGAAGTGGAATTAGATTTAGGTGGTAATAAATTAGTCTTTAGGAACGTTCTTTATGTACCTGGTTTAGTGAAAAACATTATTCAATTCCTGTTTTGGATAATGAAGGTTTTAATTTTACTATTAATAAAGGTTCCTTTTCGTTATTCATGAATGATAATATGTTTTTCACTGGCACATTAAAAGATGGACTGTATACCATTGAACCACCTAAGTTAGTGATGCATGTACAACACAACAAAAGGAAACAAGATAATGAAATATCTGCCCAATTATGGCACGCTCGACTTGGACATATATCTAAGTCAATGATTCAAAAGTTAGCATCATCTGGCGCGATTGAAATCAATCGCATTGATGAAATGCAAACATGTGAACCATGTCTAAAGGGTAAAATGGCTAAATTGCCATTTAAGAGAAGCTCTGAGTGAACCAAGCAAACATTGGACTTGATACATACTGACGTATGTGGACCACTAAGAAAAAGCGCCCGAGGTGGCTATGACTATTTCATCACTTTCACTGACGATTTTAGTCGTTATGGATATGTGTTCTTGTTGAAACACAAGTCTGAAGCCTTTGAGCGTTTCAAAGAATTCAAGATGGAAGTAGAGAATCAACTTGGTCATATTATAAAGGCTCTTCGTTCTGACCGAGGTGGAGAATTTCTTAGTAACGAATTTCTGAATTATCTTGTAGAGCATGGAATATTATCGCAGTGGACTCCTCCTGCAACACCCCAATTGAATGGAGTTGCAGAGAGAAGGAATCGAACTTTGATGGACATGGTTCGATCCATGATGAGTGCCACTGACCTTCCTCTTTCATTTGGGGACATGCCCTCCTCACGGCAACGAAGATACTAAACATGGTACCTTCTAAATCCGTAGAAAAGACACCATACGAATTATGCTTTGGCAAGGCACCCTCATACGCATTCATGCGCATATGGGGATCTCCCGCTTACGTTAAAAAGCTAGTGGGAGATAAATTGGAAACTAAATCCACTTTGTGCAAGTTCGTGGGGTATCCGGAAAACTCAATAGGATACGAGTTCTATGATCCTACAAGACAAACTACGTTTGTCTCGAGGAACGCTCACTTCTTGGAGAAGGATTTCTTGGTTGACAAGAAAGAAAATAACGTAGAACTGGATGAGGTCACTGAAGCTGAAAAAGCCGAAGAGGTCAATCAAGCTGACCCGTCGCCACATGCAGTGGGAGAACATGAGCATGAAAGTGCACCAGAAGGTATACCGATTCTTCGTAGATCAGAAAGACAACGTAGAGAACCCGAGAGGTACTACGGTCTGCTGCATGAGACTGGACAGTCTCTAACCGACCCAAGGACTTACGAAGAGGCTATATTAGACATAGACTCGGGAAAGTGGCGCGAAGCCATGGAATCCGAATTGGACTCCATGCACTCAAACAAAGTCTGGGCCTTGGTAGATCCACCAGTGGGAGTGGCTCCCGTGTGTTGCAAGTGGATCTATAAGCGAAAGCTTGGAGTGAACGGAGAGGTAATAACCTACAAGGCGCGATTAGTGGCAAAAGGATATACTCAAAGACCTGGAATTGACTTTAAGGAGACCTTCTCGCCTGTCGCAATGCCTAAATCCATTCGAATCTTGCTGGCCATAGCTGCGTGGTATAACTACAAGATATTGCAGATGGATGTAAAGACTGCCTTTCTCAATGGGGACATTGATAAGGAGATCTACATGGAGCAACCAAAAGGATATGCATCCAAAGGAGCTAAACACAAGGTGTGCAAACTCCAAAGGTCCATTTATGGATTGAAGCAAGCTTCCCGAAGTTGGAACATTCGTTTCGATGAGACAATCCAAACTTTTGGATTCATCAAAAACATGTTCGAACCTTGCGTGTACAAAAACATCAGTGGGAGTACAGTTGAATTTTTGGTGTTTTACGTTGACGACATTCTTCTCATTGGAAACAATGTGAAAGCGTTGTCCGAAACTGAAGCATGGTTATCTACATAATTCTCAATGAAGGATATGGGAGAAGCATCCTTTGTACTAGGTATAAGGATCTACGGAGATAGATCAAAATGACTGCTGGGCCTCTCCCAATCCCAGTATATAGATAAAATCATGAAAAGATTTAATATGGAAGAATCCAAGAGATGATTGCTTCCAATGAGACATGGGATTGCACTCTCTAAGTCTATGGCCCCAAAGACGCCTGAAGAGAGAAGCAATATGTCTCGAGTGCCATATGCATCCGCGATAGGAAGCATATTGTATGGTATGTTATGTACTAGACCAGACGTAGCCTACGGTTTAGGCGTTACAAGCCGCTACCAGTCTGATCCAGGTGAGCAGCACTGGATAGCCGTAAAGGCAATTCTGAAGTACTTGAGAAGGACTAAGGAATTGTTCTTGGTATACGGTGGAGGAGAATTGAAATTGGAAGGCTATACAGACTCGAGCTTCCAATGTGATGTAGACGACTTCAAGTCGACATCAGGATACGTGTTCTGCCGCAATGGTGGTGCGGTTAGCTGGAAGAGCTCCAAGCAAGAAACAACCACGGATTCAACCACCGAAGCAGAATACATTGCCGCGAGTGACGCCGCAAAGGAAGGTGTTTGGATGAGGAACTTCATCCAGGAATTGGATGTGATACCTAGCATCGCTGAGCCCATTACTATCTTCTGTGATAACAACGGGGCAATAGCGCAAGCAAAGGAGCCGAGATCTCATCAGAAATCCAAGCACGTACAAAGACGATACCACATGATAAGAGATATCATTAGTAGAGGAGACATTAAGACTGAACGTCTCGACTCAGAGATAATACGGCGGACCCGCTAACGAAGCCTCTGCCTCAAAAGGCATTTGAGAAACATCTGCAAAAGATGGGACTCAAGAACATAAAAGACTGGCTTTAGGACAAGTGGGAGATTGATAGAAATAGTGTCCTGCAAGCCAGCTGTATGGCTAGCATTTATTGTAATAAATAAGGAACTATTCAATTTCGATTAATAAATGCACTTAATTAAATGGTCAACTTTATCTTATGTAATAATTATCTACGCATAAGGATAGAAGTCCTTAGATCACAGGGCTAAGGGACAACCCGTTGACTAATTTCCAAGGCCGTGATCTAGAACATATTCCAGAGTCGTAGAATCCAACCGAGATAGGACATCGTTGGATTCGGTTAAACTCTCACTATTGTGTATACTCCGATGAACTAAAGAACGTTGGGGTCCACGAGCGTGATTGGGATGGTCGATACACATAAGTGGGTGGCTTGCTGGGATGGCAAGCGCAATTAATACCCCAATTAGGAAATAACTCACCATGGAAGCGGTAGTCGCATATCGGGGTTGAAGTTATTCCAAATTTATAATAGTATACGATGAACGATCCCTAACTACTTGAGGTGATAGGGTTTATCTGGTGCGAGAACGTCTATGCTTTGATATGAGTTCCGACTGACTGGGGATCGCCAGAAAGCCTCTGTGGACTCATATTGGGTATAGAGGAACTCGTATGCAGATTCATATCATCAACAAATGATCCATTGACCCGACTTGATAGGTTGGGAAATTCTCCTATGGATTTCTGTGAGAAATTAATTCTGGTAAAATCCTTGGCCAAGGTATCTGACGACTTTATGTAAGTAGCTCATAAAGATTAAGTCAAAGAGAATTTATTTCGAGATCAGAGTACATAAGGTCAAGACAAAAGAAAAGGGAATCCGATGAAGGACCATACCCTTAAGTCTCGACTGGGAGATTGATCGATGGAGAGATTATGTCGTATATGGAAATTATAAATGATAAAAGGTTCACTGAATTAATTCACCAGTGATTGAGCTCCATGAGCTTGTGGCTGGACATCGACCGTGGAGTGTGAGAGAATTCCCAAATTGGCAGGGGTGCTAATTTTGGAATGGTCAATCGACAGAGTGTTCGATTGATTTAGAGTAAGTCTTGCTCGAATAATTAAATAATATTTAATTATAACCCACGGCCAATTATGTGGTGAACCTACGGAGGCATACACAATACACATGAAGCGAAAGCGAGGAAATAAGAACGACCGAGTCGACTGGTTCGACTGGGTGAATAATCGACTGGGTAGATTATTATGGGTGGGTCGACTGGGTCGACCCAATTGGAACAAAATGGGATCCAATTGGAATTGGATCAGGATCATAAATTGAATTGGAATTTAATTTGTGAGTTAATTAATTAAGTTGGATTTAATTAATTAAAGGAATAATTAATTAATTAGACTTAGAGTCAGAATTAATTATTTGGGAGACTAGTTAATTACTTGGGCTATTTAATTGGGAGATTAAATAAAGCCTGGTCAGAATTAATTAACTGGGCCATGAATTAATTAGAAAACTTAGTTTTCTAAATTAAAGAGGGCCATGACCCATGTAGGAGAGAGGAAACCTAGTCCTAATAGGACTAGGTTATGGAGATAACTATAAGTAGCTTTCTTGTATTTTGCACACAACTCAACAAGCAAAATTTGAGCAGAGCAAAAATTCTCTCCCTCTCCCTTACCAGATCGGCCGAACCCCTTTTGTGTTTGGAAGAATTTTTCGTTTTTCGATTTTGTTCCTAAATCGTTCCTAATTCCTAGATCTTAATATATCTTCTGTTCTAGTCGATCAAGATATATTATTTTTGTGATATTGTGGTGTATCAACTCGTAGAGGTTCAACACGTGGGGCGCTAGTGCAGAGCTTGGATCGATTTTACTTGAGCATAAATCAGAGTTCGTTTTTGCTGATTGCCAACTTGGATTTGCAAGGAGATAGGTATAACGTGTAAACTTATACTATCGTTTTAATTAATATTTATATATATACAACTAGAGTAGTATCCTGGCAAGATTCCGTAAGAGGTCCTAAAAATTTTATATTCCGCTGTGCCTAGGGCTGTTTATCTTACCGAATCCTAACATATACTAACCATGCAGGACCCAATATAAGGGGTACCAAAAACAATAATTTGTTTTGTAGGAAAAACGCATGTGTGATGACAAAGGTAAGTTGACTGACATTGCTGATTTCAACAAGTTCAACAAGTGGTCTTACCATCAAGTGGGAGAATATCAACAATTGGTATCCAGTACTGTATCAACATGTGATATCAACCTACAAGTGGTAGCCGCGTTACTTGGAAATAACAAGGGAAACAAGATTGTTGGAAAATTGAAGTTTATCAAGTGAATCAATGGTTGTATCCAACAAGTGGTATAGTCAATCACGTGACAACAATCTTTCAGCTCTCAAGAGTTGAAAATGGATTTGTTGAATTTGAATTCATGACTTGAGGGGGAACATATCAGAAGAATCATCTCAATAGCTTACTGGAATTCAATGGCTGAGTATCTTTCGAGACTGACTCTTATAAGACTACTTGACCACAAATTCTTGAACTCAGGGGGAACGTGTACAACGAGCGGTACTCCTGGTTAGAGATGATGTTCTCAGTAAGTCAAATGAAGTTATAAGAAGACTGTTAGCCGACTGAAACTCAACAACCAAGTGACATTCAAGAATACACTTCAAAAAGGGTGAAGGAAGTAACCAACAAGTGGTATCAATTCTTGAAGTCAGGGGGGACAGTTTCTAACTGGAATGGTAAACAGCAAAGAAGACTACAAACTGTTGGCTTGCGTGTAAAGAAGAATTAATTAACAGCCAACTACCCCGAACAGCTAAGTATTCACCTATTGTCTTCAGCATACTAAGTTTTGGTGTTGATGACAAAAAGGGGGAAAAGTGAGATGCAACTAAGAACTCTCAAAGGTTACATTGGATCTAATGATTTTAATCCTAGAGTATGAAGACTAAACTGAAGACGTTCTTAGTTGAAGGTTTTGTCATCATCAAAAAGGGGGAAATTGTTGGAAGAATTTACTAACTCAAGAACAACTAAGTGATCTTATCAGTTGAGTTATTTAAGTTAGTTAGAAGGTTTTGATGATAACAAAAAGGTGTCATCAACTAAGTTATTGAAGCTTAGTAAACCTTTGAAGATTGGATACTTGGTTTAAAAGAAAATCATTCAAGAACAGAAGTATTCAAGAAATGAAGATTCAATCTTATGAGAAGAGTGAAAATCAGATTAGTGAAAGATTGAAAATCGGATCAGTAAAAATCAGCTTAGTGGAAATGAGATGAGTGATCATCAGACTAGTGATCAGACTAGTGCATCAGACTAGTATATCAGACTAGTGCATCAGACTAGTGCATCAGACTAGTACATCAGACTAGTGCATCAGACTAGTGCATCAGACTAGTACATCAGACTAGTGATCATCAGCAGAGTGGATCCCATCAGCTAAGTAAAATCGGTCAGTAAGCTCTCCAACGATAACAAGTTAAGTGCATTTAATGCGACTGACATAAAGTACATCAGAGTGTACAGTGAACAGTGCGACGGTCTGCAAAAGTTACCATTCAAATTATGATCGTTGCTCAAGGACTTAAATGCAATTTTGCCAACCTTCAACGGGCAAAATTACAAATCAAAGAGTATAAATAGATGGTAAACTGAAGATTCAAGATAGACTTGCACACTTTCAAGATCAAATCTTTAGAGCAAGAATCCATCAGTTGAGTCATCTTATCATAAGCGGAGTCATCTTATGACGAAGCTGATTGTTGAAGAACAAGATTAAACCCTTGCATATCTGAGTGATATTCAACTGAGTTATGTGAGAAGTAGATATCCATCTTTGTGAGTGATATTACTTCGGAGAATAGGTCTTCTTGTGATTTCCTATTGCGAATTTGTGGCTTTATCATTTGTTGTAAAAGCGCAAATAGAGTTGTACTAGATACTTAGTGTTTCTAGTGGAACCTAAATCTTTGTGATTTAGAAGAGTGGATTAAGAGGATTTTTTCCTGTATAACCACTATATAAATTCCTTGTGTTATTTACTTTATTTGTCTTGCATTGCATATTTCATAAGCGAAGTAAATACTTTATAAGAAGAGTCTTTTAAATTGAGGAATTTTCAACTAGGGGCAAAACTTTCTTTGTGCTTTAAAAGTTTTATTGAGTTGAAAACATTGTTTGAAAAACACATATACATTATCCGCTGCATCATTGTTTGAAACTCTGATTATATAAGCTTGATGAGCAAAATCAGCATAGTAGTCTACTCTACTGAATAAGCTAAGTGCTAAATCAGCATAGTAGTCTCACGAATAAGATCAGCTTATAAGCTAAGTGCAAATCAGCTTAGTCATCTTATTTTGCTGATGAGCGAACTCTACTTATAGAAGAAAAGTTTAAGAAATTTTTTAAAGTTTTGAGGTCTATTCACCCCCCCCCCCCCTCTAGACCTCAACTGACCACTTGGGACCAACAGTTGATTTGCATGTTTTGTCCATGGATTGAGTTATTTTCTTATATATTGCAGTCATATTGTAGGGCGAAGCTAATCTGGATCTAAAAGCATGATTGAAAGAGAAGAAAGACACATTAAAGATCAAATGAAGTCAAGTACTGCAAAAACGAAGAAGGAAAAAGAAAAAGCTGTAAAAAATATTGTTGTGTACTCCAAAGACCATAACTCTTTCAAGGAAGCTCCAATGAAGCTGAAATTCGAATATGTTGTGGAGAAAAGAGTTATCTACGCAACTGCATTTTACGCATCATGACTGGATTTCGGAGATGAAAGTTATGCTACTTGCAAATCAGCCTCGCAAAGCTGATACGATTTTGAGTGGGATTTTAAGAGAAACTTGGGCCCAAAGTCTATTTAAGGGCTTCTAGGACACACAATTACACATCTTTGAATATATTTTTCTCATATAATCACCTAGAACATCAAAGATCTTGAAGAAGATAAGAGATATGTCTTGAAGATCACTCAAGTTAGAAGAAGACAATAATGAAGATTTTTATCTCAGATTGATCATCTTTCCTTAGATCCACATGAACTCATATTGCTTTTTCTTTATTATTTTTCTTCATATATTTATAATGAATTAATTCTTTAGGATCTAGGGTTTTTATGAAACTTTGTTATTTTTATTAGATTATTTGTAGTTTCGGGCAATTCTTGTGTTTACGATTTCGTTCTCTATGCTTGCAACTTGATTGGCCACCTAGTTGTTACATTTAATATCCTATTTGAACTTGAAAATGGAGATTAGGATTACAGAGAAATTGAATGGTAAATTAGAATAGGAATAGGGAAATTTACCTAGACACCCCCTGGGTTTAGGCCTAATTACAGGAACTTACCCTCTTGTTTGAAAAATTACCAAAACACCCCCTCTGGCAAAACACTATTACAAGAACACCCCTTACAGCGTTAAATTTTGACGGTGGAGGATGACGTCATCATTTTTTTTTAATGTTTTTCCAATTTTGCCCTCGGTGTGTATTTGTAATATATGTTATGTTACAGGGGGTGTATTTGTAATATTTGAAATTTGATTGTTGTAGGCTGAAAGTTACTGTTGTATGTGTAATGTATTTCCATTTCAATATCAAAACACCCAATAAATACATAAATACCAATCCACCAAGCCAGTAAATGATGAAAAAACACCCAACTATTTTTCAATGTAATGTTCCACTTTGGATTAGATCAAAATACATACATACCTGGCCAGTAAATGATGAAATAATCACTAAGTAAATCAAAAAAACACCAACAAAAGCACCAAATAACAAAAATAAAACCCAAAACCAGCAAATAACAATAAGAAAAAGCAGGAAAATGCAACAGGAGAGCAAAAAACTCTTCGGCCCGAACTTGTTCTTCACGGCCCGAAATTGTTCTTCGCGGTCCGAGTTCACCAAACCCAAAATTAACACTATCACGAAGAGAAGCCCTCAAAAATCCAGTAGAAATCAGTTCGCTAACACCCCAAATTCGGAGATCAAAGTGGGCGCATAAACCCTAAATGCCCAATTCGATCCAAATCTTCAATCCCACCTCCAATCGGGCAATTAATCCAAGGAAAGTGACAAAATAAACAGATAGAAGTGAAACACGAAGCAATTTTCCAGAATTAGAGGCTCAAATCCGCAAATCGCGATGAACCCTAGAATTTGGGGACGAACACAAATCACTCCTAATCGCAAAAACTAGTCCATAATCCCAAAAATTGCTCCAGTAGGAAGATGCGCGATGAAGAGGCGAGTCTAACACAACAAGAATTACTAAAATCCGTCCACAAACAAGGGAGAAATCACGATTTTTGTGATTGGTAGTGAAAATGTGCGGGTTTAATTTCAATTTTTTTTAAATATTAAAAACAACTAAGGGCATTTAAGACATTTCACAATTTCCGTTAGCGTTGACTAACGGCCGTTAAGTCAAGGGGGTGTTTTTGTAATATTTCAAACAGGAGGGTAATTTCTTGTAATTAGGCCTAAACCCAGGGGGTGTCTATGTAAATTTCCCATAGGAATATATTAAGGCGTTTATACCCGTTACATGAGGTTTGTGTTTAAAGTTTTGTTTAATTTATGAATCACCTAAGAATAGAGTCGATTTGTGAAAAAATAAAGACAAGATGGATAAATCCTTTTCGTAATATATTTCTTATGTAATTTGTACAATATGAACACCTATATTTATAGTACAAATGATACAAACAGATCAAGTAACAACTACAATCAAGCTTAGTCAATCTTACACAATCAAAGCTAGCGTAATCAAAGCTAACACAATCAAGGCCTAATCATTTTGACACAAATTAAGCTTAGTCATTTTAATACTCCCCCTCAAGTTGGAGCATGAATGTAAAGAATGTTCAACTTGTGTATTATATTCTTAAATTCTTTGCCTCCCAAAGCTTTTGTGAAAACATCAGCCAGTTGGAGAGATGTTGGAACAAACATGGTAATAATATGTCCTGCCTGAATCTTTTCTCTCACAACATGACAATCAAGTTCAATATGCTTTGTACGTTCATGAGACACAGGATTAGCAGCAATATGTAGAGCAGCTTGATTATCACAAAATAGTTCAACCGGCCCTAATGAAACTTGTAAATCATTAAACAAGACTCTAAGCCAAGTTATTTCACATGTTGCAGCAGCCATAGATCTATACTCTGCTTCCGAAGATGATCTAGAAACAGTCTTTTGCTTCTTTGTCTTCCATGAAATTAGAGAATCTCCAAGGAAAATACAATAGCCTGAGGTAGATCTTCTCGTCATAGGACAATTTGTCCAATTAGCATCACAATAAGCTTTAAGGGTCAGCGAACTGTTTGATGAAAATAACATACCACAACCTGGATATTTCTTTAAGTATCTTACAATTCGAAGAGTAGCTTCCCAGTGAGGTTTTCTTGGAGCATGCATAAACTGACTTAATATATGATAGAAATAGTGTCCCGCAAGCCAGCTGTATGGCTAGCATTAATTGTAATTAATGAGGAACTATTCAATTTAGATTAATAAATGCACTTTTATTAAATGGTCAACTTTATCTTATGTAATATTTATCTACGCATAAGGATAGAAGTCCTTAGATCACAGGGCTATGGGACAACCCGTTGACTGATCTCCAAGGCCGTGATCTAGAACATATTCAAGAGTCGTAGAATCCAGTCGAGATAGGACATCGTTGGATTCGGTTAGACTCTCACTATTGTGTATACTCCGATGAACTGGAGAACGCTGGGGTCCACGAGCGTGACTGGGATAGTCGATACACATTAGTGGGTGGCTTGCTGGGATGGCAAGCGCACTGAATACCCCAATTAGGAAATAACTCACCATGGAAGCGGTAGTCGCATATCGGGGTTGAAGTTATTCCAATTTGCAATAGTATACGAGGAACGATCCCTAACAACTTGAGATGATAGGGTTTATCTGGTGCGAGAACGTCTATGCTTTGATGTGAGTTCCGACTGACTGGGGATCACCAGAAAGTCTCTGTGGACTCACATTTGGTTTAGAGGAACTCGTATGCAGATTCATATCATCAACAAAGGATCCGTTGACCCGACTTGATAGGTTGGGAAATTCTCCTATGGATTTCTGTGAGAAATTAATTCTGGTAAAATCCTTGGCCAATGTATCTGACGACTTTATGTAAGTAGCTCATAAAGATTAAGTCAAAGAGAATTTATTTCGAGACTAGAGTACATAAGGTCAAGACAAAAGAAAAGGGAATCCGATAAAAGACCATACCCTTAAGTCTCGACTGGGAGATTGATCGATGGAGAGATTTTGTCGTATATGGAAATTGTAAATGATAAAAGGTTCACTGAATTAATTCACCAGTGATTGGGCTCCATGGGCTTGTGACTGGACATCGACCGTGGAGTGTGGGAGAGTTCCCAAATTAGCAGGGGTGCTAATTTTGGAATGATTAATCGACAGAGTGTTCGATTAATTTAGAGTAATTAAATGCTCGAGTAATTAAATAATATTTAATTACAACCCGCGGCCAATTATGTGGTGAACCTACGGGGGCATACACAATACACATGAAGCGAAAGCGAGGAAACAAGAACGAACGAGTCCACTGGGTCGACTGAGTCAAAATCGACTGGGTCGATTAAATGGGTGGGTCGACCCATGTGGAACGAAATTAGATCCAATTGGAATTGGATCAAGATTATAAATTAAATTGGAATTTAATTTATAAGTAAATTAATTAATTAGGATTTAATTAATTAATGAAATAATTAATTAATTAGACTTGGAGTTTAATTAATTAATTAGGAGATGATTTAATTAATTGGGCTATTTAATTGGTAGATTAAATAAAGCCCTGAAAGATTAATTAATATGGGCCATAAATTAATTAGAAGACTTAGTCTTCTAATTAAAAGGGCCATGGCCCATGTAGGAGAATTAGTATCCTAATCCTAGTAGGATTAGGTTTTATGAGATATCTATAAATAAGAGACTAGGTCTCATATCTCACATACAACTTTTCAAGCAAAATAAGAAAAGCAAAAATTCTCTCTCCCCTCCCAAGTGTGATCGCCGAACCCTGTGCAAAATTAGGAATAATTTTCGGTTTTGATCTTTTAGTTCCCAAAGTCGTTCTTAAAGTCCTGAATTAATATAGCCATGTTCTAGTTGATTAGGTTATATTATTTTCGTGATATTGTGGTGTATCAATCCGTAGAGGCGCAACACGTGGGGCGCTACTGCAGAGCTTGGATCGATTTCTGTGGAGGAGAGTTCAGAGTTCGCTTTGGCCAACAAGGATTTGCAAGGAGATAGGTATAAACGAGAAAACTTATACTGTCATTTATTTATATTCATATATACACAACTAGAGAATATCCTGGCAAGATTCTTTAAGAGGCCCTAGAAAATTTTTATATTCCGCTGTGCCTAGGGCTGTTTTTCTTACCGAATCCCAACAGTGGTATCAGAGCCAACTCTAGGCTTTGTATATATATGAATTTGCGAATTCTGTGTTTATTAAATCATATGTTTGATTTATGTGGCTAGTTCTATAACTTTGCATGTTTTAGGACTTTATTGTTAACTTAGAGTTAATGGGAAATTTTAGATTCGTATTTTTTATCATGTTACTTTAATTTTGGATTGTGATTTAATTGGGACTGTTTTAATTAAATCATAAAAGTAATCAACAAAAAAAAATTATTTTTAGATCCAACCCTGCGGTGGCACGCGCGGCCACCGCAAGCCGCGGCATGCGGACAGCATGCTGTCCGCGCACGCTGCGCACAGCAGCAGCCCACGGGCTGCTGTCTGCGCGTGGCTGTGCGCGGCAGCCTGCTGCCGCGCGCTGTCACGCGCCTCGGCTGCTGCCCGTGGCAGCTCACGCGCCCCTGCGGGATCGCGCATGGGTTGTCCGCGTGGCAGCTCCTGATTAGCTTCGACTGGTCATGTTTGGGTTGGACTCTAATTCTGCCTATTTTGAAAAATTCTGGAAATTTAGAGTTTTGGAAGATTAGGAAACTTGGAGTTTTTGGATAAGGTAGTTACTTTGTTAAACTTAAACACTACCTTAATTAACTAATCTAGTCAAAATAGGATTATCTTGAGAATCTTGGAGATTTGGGAATATTGGGAAACTTAGAGTTTTGGATAAGGTAAGAATCTTAGAGATTTAGATTACCTTAATTAACCAATCTTAATCAAGATAGGATATGTAGATTACTTGGAGCTCAAGTAAGAGCTAATTAATCTTAGAGGTTAATTATTAATTCAAAATTAATTAACTTGGATAAATTTTATGAATTAAAATTAAAAGGAGCCGGTAAATTTACATTTTTGCCCTTATGTGAATTTATGCATGTTCTTGAGTGAATATGTGGATTGGTCGATTTTTGCCCTTGAGCCCTGTGTTGTTTTTGGTTTATTTATTTTTGGGTTGTAATTAAATGGGCCTGATTGGTGCCCTTTCTTGCGCAAACAAAAATGTAATAGAATAGGACCATTTAAATTATGTAAGCTAGGCTTAGATTAGGCTTGGAGCCGAGAAGACCTCATGAAGACTTGGAGATCCACATGGAGGCCCATTTAACTTGGAGGACATGGAGGCCCAATTCATTACATGGAGGCCCAATCAAGCTGGATATTACAAGAAGGCTCATGATGTATGGGTTTAAAAATTGTAATAGTTAGGACATTTAATTTTCACCCTAGACTGACCAATTGATTCATCACGTGGCTCGTGATGGATCGCATAGGATGGGCAATCGACCAATCATATCTTGCTAGGTGATGAATGTTTACTTTTTCGCACATTATTCTTTGATGTATGAGATGCATGCTTAGGATAGAAAACGTAAACAAGATAAGCATAATCTGATGAGACCTCGCACACTTAGAAACCTCCAATTGAACTTAAAATTCAATTAGAATATTAAATCGAATAACGGGCGCATATGAATAGTGTCTATGGTCCGAGCCTATCCAATTACTAGGTCTTAGGCATATTATACGAATATATCTCGATGTCTCACGAGTCGTGGGTCGAGCTATAGGAAGATAATATGTCTATTGCCTCGATGCACGAGTTTAGTGACAAGGGAGGGGATAGCAAGGTTTTAGGCGCTGTCTCACGAGTCGTGGGGCGTCTAGGATTGAACTATTTCCCTCCACGAGTATTGGACATGATTTAACGCTAGTAAATATGGATGTCTCACGAGTCGTGGGTCCATATCAAAAACCGAGGCTAAATGAACTTAAGGGTTAGCTGCGATGGTTAACCGTTGACATAGTCGACCACCAAGTGGATCAAATAGTATGGCCAACGAGTCGTGGGTACTAAGAGATTGCATTTGGGCCTTAAGCCCGCTAGGATATTTTAAATTCCCGAAACTTATGTGGGGGCATAAGATTTTGATTAAAATAGTGGGAGTAATTTACAAATAAAAACCATGTTTGTAAATTGTGCATTTTAAATTTATCTTTCGCGTATTTATTTCTTCTATCGTCGTTTTATAGATATGATGTCAAAAGAGCTTAGAGCACTTAGAGATTTGTCCATCTCATCACTTGAACGTAATATTTTAACTGGACCCAACTTGCATTTCTGGACGCATCATTTGAATGGATTATTTGAAGCTGAAAACATATCCTATGTTTTGTCTGTGCCACCACCCATTACTATTTCACATGACGTTCCTGATGAGCTCCGTAAAAGCATCACCAAATGGAAATTGGATGATGGCTTGGCTCGTGAGTACATGTTGGAATATATGTCACTTGATCTGCGCGAAAGAGATTCTCTCGAATCTCAAATTCCTTTATGGGATTAGAGATGGTCGTCGCAGATTCGCGATCACGAGGGAACTCTTGCAATCAAGAAAGAGAAGGGAAACTCCTGTCGGAATCCACGTACACAAGATGATTCGACTTCTGTCTGAACTCGATGATATGGGTGTCGTGATGGACAATGATTTCCGAGTGGATATTATTCTACAATCTCTTCCTAGATCATATGACCGATTTATCGCGGACTTGAATCTCCAGAGGCGAGAGATCACTGTGCATGTCCTGTGACAAATGCTCGAGGAACACGAAGCTTCTTTTGGAAAGAAAGCAAGGGTTGGCGAAAAGACTGGGCGGCGTTCAAAACCAAGACAAATGGAAACCAGAGCTCCTTACTGCACAAGGTCAAAGGAAAGGATTAAATTCGAACCTTTGGAGAGTTCGGACAGGTATATTCCTTGTTGAAGTTAATTTTACAATTAACTGTGCATTTTTGGTGTTAGACACTGACTGGAGTTCTCATCCTTGTAGGTGATGGGAGCATTGAGGAAACTGGAGCCTGAGGATTGGATCCTTGAATAAGGCAATGGAGCTGGAGCTGCTACCAAGGCCGTAGGCAAAAGTAGATTTAGGTGGTTTGATAAAGTCATTAGGAAACTTTCATTTATGTACCTAGTTATTAATGAAAAACTTTTATTCATGTTAATGAATAGTATTGATTTTAATAAAAGCTCCTGTTTTTAGTTTTTCATTTGGTACATTGAATTATTGACTTTACATCATAAAACCGCCTAAGTTAGTCATGCACTTACAACAAAACAAAAGGAAACAAGATAATGAAACATCTGCCCAATTATGGCACGCTAGACTTGGACATATATCTAAGTCAAGGATTCAAAAAGTTAGCATCATCTGGCGCGATTGAAATCAATCGCATTGATGAAATGCCGACATGTGAACCATGTTTAAAGGGTAAAATGGCTAAGTTGCCGTTTAAGGGAAACCCTGAGCGAGCCAAGCAAACATTGGACTTGATACATACTGACGTATGTGGACCACTAAGAAAAAGCGCCCGAGGGGGCTATGACTACTTCATCATTTTCACTGACGACTTTAGTCGTTATGGATATGTGTTCTTGTTGAAACACAAGTCTGAAGCCTTTGAGCGATTCAAAGAATTCAAGATGGAAGTAGAGAATCAACTTGGTCATACGATAAAGGCTCTTCGTTCTGACCGAGGTGGCGAATTTCTTAGTAACGAATTTTTGAATTATCTTGTAGAGCATGGAATATTATCGCAGTGGACTCCTCCTGCAACACCCCAATTAAATGGAGTAGCAGAGAGAAGGAATCGAACCTTGATGGACATGGTTCGATCCATGATGAGTGCCACTGACTTACCTCTTTCATTTTGGGGACATGCCCTCCTCACGGCAACGAAGATACTGAATATGGTACCTTCGAAATCCGTAGAAAAGACACCATACGAACTATGGTTTGGCAAGGCACCCTCATACGCATTCATGCGCATATGGGGATCTCCCGCTTACGTTAAAAAGCTAGTGGGAGATAAATTGGAAACAAAATCCACTTTGTGCAAATTTGTGGGGTATCCGGAAAACTCAATAGGATACGAGTTCTACGATCCTACAAGACAAACAACGTTTGTCTCGAGGAACGCTCACTTCTTGGAGAAGGATTTCTTGGTGGACAAGAAAGAAAATAACGTAGAACTAGATGAGGTCACTGAAGCTGAAAAGGCCTTAGAGGTCGATCGAACTGACCTGTCACCACAGGCAGTGGGAGAACAAGAGCATGAAAGTGCACCAGAAAGTACACCGATACTTCGTAGGTCAGAAAGACAACGTAGAGAACCCGAGAGGTACTACGGTCTGCTGCATGAGACTGGACAGTCTCTAACCGACCCAAGGACTTACGAAGAGGCTATGCTAGACATAGACTCGGGAAAGTGGCGCGAAGCCATGGAATCTGAACTGGACTCCATGCACTCAAACAAGGTATGGGCCTTGGTAGATCCACCAGTGGGAGTGGCTCCCGTAGGTTGCAAGTGGATCTATAAGCGAAAGCTTGGAGTGAACGGAGAGGTGATTACCTACAAGGCGCGACTAGTGGCGAAAGGATACACTCAAAGACCAGGTATCGACTTTGAGGAGACCTTCTCGCCCGTCGCAATGCCCAAATCCATTCGGATCTTGCTGGCCATAGCTGCGTGGTATAACTACGAGATATGGCAGATGGATGTAAAGACTGCCTTTTTCAATGGGGACATTGATAAGGAGATCTACATGGAGCAACCAAAAGGATATGCATCCAAAGGAGATGAACACAAGGTGTGCAAACTCCAGAGGTCCATTTATGGACTGAAGCAAGCTTCCCGAAGTTGGAACATTCGTTTTGATGAAACAATCCAAACTTTTGGATTCATCAAGAACATGTTCGAACCTTGCGTGTACAAGAAGATCAGTGGGAGTACAGTTGAATTTTTGGTGCTTTACGTTGACGACATTCTTCTCATTGGAAACAATGTAAAAGCATTGTCTGAAACTAAAGCATGGTTGTCTACACAATTCTCAATGAAGGATATGGGAGAAGCATCCTTTGTACTAGGTATAAGGATCTACTGAGATAGATCAAAAGGACTGCTGGGCCTCTCCCAATCCCAGTACATAGATAAAATCTTGAAAAGATTTAGTATGGAAGAATCCAAGAGAGGATTGCTTCCAATGAGACATGGAATTGCACTCTCCAAGTCTATGGCCCCAAAGACGCCTGAAGAGAGAAGCAATATGTCTCGAGTACCATATGCATCCGCGATAGGAAGCATAATGTATGGTATGCTATGTACAAGACCAGACGTAGCATACGCTTTAAGCGTAACAAGTCGCTACCAGTCTGATCCAGGTGAGCAGCACTGGATAGCCGTAAAGGCAATTCTGAAGTACCTGAGAAGGACTAAGAAATTGTTCTTGGTATACGGTGGAGGAGAATTGAAATTGGAAGGCTATACAGACTCGAGCTTCCAATGTGATGTAGACGACTTCAAGTCGACATCAGGATACGTTTTCTGCCTCAATGGTGGTGCGGTTAGCTGGAAGAGCTCCAAGCAGGAAACAACCGCGGATTCAACCACCGAAGCAGAATACATTGCCGCGAGTGACGCAGCAAAGGAAGGTGTTTGGATGAGGAACTTCATCCAGGAATTGGATGTGATACCTAGCATCGCTGAGCCCATTACTATCTTCTGCGATAATAATGGGGCAATAGCGCAAGCAAAGGAGCCGAGATCTCATCAGAAATCCAAGCACGTACAAAGACGATACCACGTGATAAGAGATATCATTGGTAGAGGAGACATTAAGACGGAACGTGTCGACTCAGAAGATAATACGGCGGACCCGCTAACGAAGCCTCTGCCTCAAAAGGCATTTGAGAAACATCTGCATAAGATGGGACTCAAGAACATAAAAGATTGGCTTTAGGACAAGTGGGAGATTGATAGAAATAGTGTCCTGCAAGCCAGCTGTATGGCTAGCATTAATTGTAATTAATGAGGAACTATTCAATTTAGATTAATAAATGCACTTTTATTAAATGGTCAACTTTATCTTATGTAATATTTATCTACGCATAAGGATAGAAGTCCTTAGATCACAGGGCTATGGGACAACCCGTGGACTGATCTCCAAGGCCGTGATCTAGAACATATTCAAGAGTCGTAGAATCCAGTCGAGATAGGACATCGTTGGATTCGGTTAGACTCTCACTATTGTGTATACTCCGATGAACTGGAGAACGCTGGAGTCCACGAGCGTGACTGGGATAGTCGATACACATAAGTGGGTGGCTTGCTGGGATGGCAAGCGCACTGAATACCCCAATTAGGAAATAACTCACCATGGAAGCGGTAGTCGCATATCGGGGTTGAAGTTATTCCAATTTGCAATAGTATACGAGGAACGATCCCTAACAACTTGAGATGATAGGGTTTATCTGGTGCGAGAACGTCTATGCTTTGATGTGAGTTCCGACTGGCTGGGGATCACCAGAAAGTCTATGTGGACTCACATTGGGTTTAGAGGAACTCGTATGCAGATTCATATCATCAACAAAGGATCCATTGACCCGACTTGATAGGTTGGGAAATTCTCCTATGGATTTCTGTGAGAAATTAATTCTGGTAAAATCCTTGGCCAAGGTATCTGACGACTTTATGTAAGTAGCTCATAAAGATTAAGTCAAAGAGAATTTATTTCGAGACTAGAGTACATAAGGTCAAGACAAAAGAAAAGGGAATCCGATAAAAGACCATACCCTTAAGTCTCGACTGGGAGATTGATCGATGGAGAGATTTTGTCGTATATGGAAATTGTAAATGATAAAAGGTTCACTGAATTAATTCACCAGTGATTGGGCTCCATGGGCTTGTGACTGGACATCGACCGTGGAGTGTGGGAGAATTCCCAAATTAGCAGGGGTGCTAATTTTGGAATGATTAATCGACAGAGTGTTCGATTAATTTAGAGTAATTAAATGCTCGAGTAATTAAATAATATTTAATTACAACCTGCGGCCAATTATGTGGTGAACCTACGGGGGCATACACAATACACATGAAGCGAAAGCGAGGAAACAAGAACGAACGAGTCCACTGGGTCGACTGAGTCAAAATCGACTGGGTCGATTAAATGGGTGGGTCGACCCATGTGGAACGAAATTGGATCCAATTGGAATTGGATCAAGATTATAAATTAAATTGGAATTTAATTTATAAGTAAATTAATTAATTAGGATTTAATTAATTAATGGAATAATTAATTAATTAGACTTGGAGTTTAATTAATTAATTAGGAGATGATTTAATTAATTGGGCTATTTAATTGGGAGATTAAATAAAGCCCTGAAAGATTAATTAATATGGGCCATAAATTAATTCGAAGACTTAGTCTTCTAATTAAAAGGGTCATGACCCATGTAGGAGAATTAGTATCCTAATCCTAGTAGGATTAGGTTTTATGAGATATCTATAAATAAGAGACTAGGTCTCATATCTCACATACAACTTTTCAAGCAAAATAAGAAAAGCAAAAATTCTCTCTCCCCTCCCAAGTGTGATCGCCGAACCCTGTGCAAAATTAGGAAGAATTTTCGGTTTTGATCTTTTAGTTCCCAAAGTCGTTCTTAAAGTCCTGAATTAATATAGCTTATGTTCTAGTCGATTAGGTTATATTATTTTCGTGATATTGTGGTGTATCAATCCGTAGATGCGCAACACGTGGGGCGCTACTGCAGAGCTTGGATCGATTTCTGTGGAGGAAAGTTCAGAGTTCGCTTTGGCCAACAAGGATTTGCAAGGAGACAGGTATAAACGAGAAAACTTATACTGTCATTTATTTATATTCATATATACACAACTAGAGAATATCCTGGCAAGATTCTTTAAGAGGCCCTAGAAAATTTTTATATTCCGCTGTGCCTAGGGCTGTTTTTCTTACCGAATCCCAACAATATATTCACAGAGTAAGTGATATCGGGCCTGGTAATTGTAAGGTAAATCAATCGTCCTACTAATCTTTTATAGCGAGAAGTATTAAGTAAGACATCTCCTTGGCTATTTGTATGTTTTAAATTTATTTCCATAGGAGAATCAATTGGTTCTACTCCAAGATATCCAACATCGTCTAGAATTTCCAGAGTATAATTTCTTTGTGATATCACAATACCAGCTTTAGATCGTCCAACTTCCAAACCAAGAAAGTACTTCAGATAACCAGGATCCTTAATATGGAATTGTTGGTAAAGGAAAAGCTTGAGATATTGAATAGCTTTATCATCATTAACAATGATAATCATATCATCCACATAGATTAGAACCATAGTTATAGAAGAATTTATTGCACGATCAAATAGAGAATTATCATAATGAGATTGGATAAAACCCGCATTTTTAATGACTTCAGAAAACTTTGAAAACCAATTTCTTGGTCCTTGCTTTAAACCATAGAGGGACTTGTGTAGTCGACATACTCGTTTCTCCCCCCTGACGACAAAGACTCGGTGGTGGAGTCATGTATACCTTTTCATCCAAGGTACCATGAAGAAATGCATTATGAACATCCATTTGAAATAATAGCCAGTTACGTACGGCAACAAGAGCAAGGAGACACCGTACAGTGGTGAGCTTTGCTACAGGAGCAAATTCCTCATGATAATCCAGACCTTCTTTTTTAGTAAAACCCTTTGCTACCAACCGTGCTTTGTAACGCTCTATTGTGCCATTGGAGTTGTATTTAATTCGGAATACCTATTTACTTCCAATTGGTCGTTTTCCAGGAGAAAGAGAGACCGAAGACCATGTTTGTTGGTTGGCTAGAACAGTCAACTCTTGATTTACAGCCTCACGCCAATTTGGATCCTGAACAACTTGTTCATATAAGGTAGGTTCTAGAGTGCTAGAAATGGCATTAACAAAGAATTTATGTTTAGAAGATAGTAACTCATAAGAAATGAAGTTGGCTAAGGAATATTGAGTACCTGACTTTGAAGAGGATGACGTGGTTCTTGCATGATAAGAAGGTGTACTAATCTGACCACAATGAAAATCACGAAGTATCACAAATGGTTGTCGTATACGGTCACTGCGACGAAGAATAGGAGCAGAGGGAGGTGAAGTTGATGGTGTTGGTATTTCTGGTGAGGGGGGAATTTGATTAGATTCTATAAATGGTGAGTCGGAAGGTGTTAAAGGCTGATTTGAGTCAATAGTAGGTAGAGGTATATTAGGCAAGTGGCGATTTTCCGGTTCAGGAATGGCATTGTTAAGTGAAAAAGGAAAATTTTCTTCATGGAAGATTACATCTCGACTTGTAAAAAATTGATGTGTTTCAAGATCATTCACATGGTAAGCTTTTTGTCCAATAGGAAAATCTGACCAAAATGAAAATCACGAAGTATCACAGATGGTTGTCGTATACGGTCACTGCGACGAAGAATAGGAGCAGAGGGAGGTGAAGTTGATGGTGATGGTATTTCTGGTGAGGGGGGCATTTGATTAGATTCTATAAATGGTGAGTCGGAAGGTGTTAAAGGCTGATTTGAGTCAACAGTAGGTAGAGGTATATTAGGCAAGTGGCGATTTTCCGGTTCAGAATGGCATTGTTAAGTGAAAAAGGAAAATTTTCTTCATGGAAGATTACATCTCGACTTGTAAAAGATTGATGTGTTTCAAGATCATACACCTGGTAAGCTTTTTGTCCAATAGGATAACCAAACAATATACATCGACGAGCACGAGGCGCAAATTTTGCTAAAGGTTTAATGTTGGTAGCATAACATAGACAACCAAATATTCGTAAATGTGTATAAACAGGAGGTTTATTGTATAAAAGTTCATATGGAGTTTTATTATGCAATACCGGTGTAGGAAGACGATTAACAAGATAGGCAGCTGTTAGTAAACTTTCGCCCCAAAATTTTAAAGGGAGATTGGCATGAAATCTTAAGGCTCGCCCTATATTTAAAAGGTGACGATGTTTGCGTTCCACTACACCATTTTGTTGTGGAGTATAAGGACACGAAGTTTGAAATAATATGCCAAGATTTGAGAAAAATGATTTCATGGATACAAATTCAAGACCGTTGTCGCTTTGAACACATTTAATTTGACAATTGAATTGAGTGTTAACATAGGTTATAAATGATTTTAACAAGCTTTGTGTTTCAGATTTGAATTTCATAAGAAATATCCATGTAAAACGATTAAAATCATCTACAATTGTCAAAAAATAATGTGCTCCTGAGTGAGATGCAATGCGATGAGGTCCCCAAATATCACAATGAATAAGATCAAAAGAGTATTTTGTTTGAATAGAACTCAAAGGAAATGACAATCTGGTTTGTTTAGCTAAAGGGCAAACATCACATAAATGTTCAGAATCAAATAAAAAAGACGGAATTAGTTTACATAAATTTTGAGATGGAGCTTTAGAAGGGTGTCCCAACCGCTTATGCCAAGTGGTGGCAGATGGAGAAGAAACATGGCACGTTATTAGTGGTGAAACTAATGAAGACTCCGAGTGTGGCACAAGATAGTACATCCCCTTGTCAATGGAATTAGTCAGATATTGATTAGCAGATTTTATGCTTTAATTAGCAGTTACATATTTGATTAGCAGATTTTACGCTTTACAGTTTTGATTAGATATTAAATATTTTATTCTTTCATTTAATTAGGATATATTAGTTGTAGGATAATTTTGTACTTAGCATTTTTAGAGGCTGAATATCAGCATGTATTTTATGTATAAATAGTGGTTACTCTCCTCCAAGAGTGGGCACACATTTTTCTGAATAAAATCTCTTTAAATTAACATGGTATAAGAGCCAAGGTTCTATACCCTCACGTGTCTCTCGTTTCTAAGTTCTAGTGCAGTCCCTAGTTCTTGTTGAGTCTCTTGTTCAAGTGTTTTTTTTTTCTCGGCATCATGTCCACAGGCAAGTATGATTCCATCTTGATTCGCTTTACTGGCAAAAACTACGCGGCTTGGGCATTCCACTTCAAGATATTTGTCAAATGCAAGGATTTATGGAGCCATGTTGATGGCAACAAACATGTTCCCGACAAAGAAAAAGAGAAGGATGAGCACGCCAAGTGGGAAGTCAATGATGCTCAAATCATGGCATGGATTCTCGGATTTGTTGAATCGAGCATCATTTTAAACCTTCAGCCCTTCAAAACTGCTGCTGAAATGTGGAATTATCTGAAGAAACTCTACAGCCAACAAAACACTGCACGGAGATTTCAGCTTTAACATGAATTAGCCACTCTCCAGTAGGGCAGTCTCTCTTTTTCTGATTTTCATTCTAGTTTCATGAATCTTTGGGCTGAATATTCAGATATAGTCTATGCTAGCTTACCTCCTGAAGGTCTTGCTTCTGTTCAGGCTGTACATGAAATTACTAAAAGGGATCAATTTCTTATGAAACTTAGATCTGAATTTGAAGTCACCAGGTCTAATCTTATGAATCGAGAACCTGTCCCCTCCCTTGATATATGCCTAAATGCTTTGTTTCGTGAGGAGCAGCGCCTTCTCACTCAAGCCACCATGGAGCAGCAAAAATCTACCTATGTTCCTGTAGCTTATACAACTCAAGGTAAGCCAAGAGGTAGGGATTCGACTAGCATTCAATGCTTTTGCTACAAGGGATTTGGGCATTATGCTTCAAACTGTCCAAAAAAATTCTGCAATTACTGTAAAAAGGATGGCCACGTCATCAAGGAATGTCCTATCCAACCCCCTAAGAAATCTGAAACAACATATACTACCTCAATTGGTTCTTCAAGCGCTCCTACTACTACTACTGTTCAACCTGTGACCCCTGAAATGATTCAACAAATGATCATTTCAGCATTCTCTGCTTTAGGACTTTCAGGTAAACCACTTTCTACATCATCCTCTTGGTACTTTGATTCCGGAGCTTCCCATCATATGACAAACAATGTTGATCTTCTTACTAATGTAAAGAAGTATTCTGGAAATCTTAAGATTTATACAGCTGATGGGAAACCATTACCTATCACGGCGACCGGTGATATTTCTCCTCCTTTAACAAATGTTTTTGTCTCCCCTGGTCTTGCCACAAATCTTGTTTCTATCGGTCAGTTGGTTGATAAAGATTGTAAAATTGAATTTTCTAAATCTGGTTGTATTGTGCAGGATCAACAATCAGGGAAGATGATTGCAAGGGGGCTTAAAGTAGGAAGTCTCTTTCCACTCCAATTTCCTTTGTCTTCACGTTTTTCTTTACCATTTATCACATGTAATTCTGCTCATGTTGATTACCAAGCGTGGCATAAACGACTCGGACATCCAAACTCTAATGTATTACATGCTTTGTTAAATTCTGGTTTACTTGGGAATAAAGAATCACCATCTCTTAGTGTTGTTCAATTTGATTCAATTCTTGTAGGCTTGGAAAAAGTAAAACTCAAGTAAAACTCTACCATTTCTTACTCACACACCAAATGTAGTCCAACATTTTCATATAATACATAGTGATGTGTGGATTATGGCACCTGCTTCTCATGCTAATTACAAGTATTTTGTAACTTTTATAGATGACTATAATCATTTCACATGGATTTATTTCTTACACTCTAAAGCTGAAGTATTTTCTGTGTTTAAGCTTTTTCATGCACACATTCAGACCCAATTTTTCTGCAAATATCAAGATCCTTCGCTCTAACAATGGGGGTGAGTACATGTCTAAATTATTTCAGGAGTTCCTACAAACTAATGGGATAGAGTCTCAATGGTCTTGTCATTCAACCACACAACAAAATGGTGTGGCTGAGAGAAAGAATCGTCATCTCCTTGATGTTGTTCGCACCCTTCTTCTAGAGTCATTTGTACCCTCTCGATTTTGGTGTGAAGCTTTGTCTATTGCTGTCCACCTCATCAATAGATTGCCGTCTCCCTCATTGAACCATGTCTCTCCTTTCACTCGGTTATTTGGACGTACTCCAAATTATTCTAACCTATGTACCTTTGGTTGTGTCTGTTTAGTACAACTTCCCACGCACGAACGCACAAAACTAGCAGCTCAATCAGTTCAATGTGCATTTCTAGGATATTCTGTACATCAAAAAGGTTTTCTTTGTTATGATCCCAATTTGCGTCGTATTCGAGTTTCTAGAAATTTGATTTTCTTTGAAAACCAATATTTTTTTGCCAAACACCATGATTCTATTTCTCCATCATATTCTGTTTTGCCATTGTTTACTAACCCTTCTGCAGAACATGTATCTTCTAAGCCTCTCTTGGTGTATCAGCGACGCACTTCCAAAGAGACTTCCAAACCTCCCGGCCCCCCTCCAACTCATTCCTTGACTGCTGATCCTGATCATGTTCCAACAGCTGAACCTGCTCCCCTTAGATGCAGTAATCGGGTTCATAAACCACCAGATAAGTACGGTTTCACCCCTCCTTTATCTTTGACCGCCACTTTATCCTCTATTCCTATTCCCTCATCATATAAACAGGCAATGGAGCATGAGTGTTGGCGGCAAGCTATTGAAACAGAATTTCTTGCACTAGAAGAAAATCAAACATGGGATGTTGTTCCATGTCCACCATCTGTGAAACCCCTTGGAAGTAAGTTGGTGTTTTCCATTAAACTTCATTCAGATGGGTTTATAGATCGTTACAAAGCTCGATTGGTGGTTCTTGGCAACAAGCAGGAGTATGGCCTAGACTATGATGAGACCTTTGCACCTGTAGCCAAAATGACAACCGTACGAATCATACTTGCCCTTGCTGCATCTCAGTCATGGTCTTTACATCAAATGGATGTTAAGAACGCGTTCTTACATGGTGACCACAAGGAGGACATTTACATGAAACTTTCCCATGGTATGCCTACTTCCTCAACTAATGCAGTTTGTAAACTAAAACGTTCTCTATATGGCTTGAAACAGGCACCACGAGTATGGTTTGAAAAGTTTCGATCTACTCTCCTTGGTTTTTCATTCACTCAAAGTCAGTATGACTCATCCCTTTTCCTTCAAAGAACATCTAAGGGCTTAGTTGTACTACTTGTTTATGTGGACGACATCGTTATCACTGGTTCTGATACAGAGGCCATCTCTAAAATTCAAAACTTGTTGGATTCAACTTTCCACATGAAAAATCTTGGGCAAGTCACCTACTTCTTGGGGTTAGAGGTGCATCATCGGCCTCAAGGTATTTTTTTAAATCAACAAAAATACACTCATGATTTGGTTCAATTGGCTGGCCTAACAGACACTGCATCAGTTGACACTCCTATGGAAATTAATGTGAAGTATAGACGTGATGAATGGGAACTTCTAGAGGATCCTACTTTATATAGAAAGTTGGTTGGTAGCCTCATATATTTGACAATCACACGACCAGACATCTCATATGTTGTCCACACAATCAGCAAGTTCATGCAAACTCCTCGACATCTCCATCTTTCCTCCGTACGACGCATCATTAGATACATTCTAGGCACACCCACTTGTGGCTTATTCTTCTCTAATGGTTCTTCGCTTCAGCTACAAGCATATATTGATGCTGATTTGGCAGGCTGCCCAGACACTAGGAAATCTACTACGGGATGGTGTATGTTTCTCAGAGATGCTCTTATCTCTTGGAAATGCAAGAAGCAAGACTCCGTCTCTAAGTCATCCACAGAGGCAGAATACCGGGCGATGTCTGCTGCATGCTCCGAAATAATTTGGTTACGTGGTCTTCTTACAGAGCTTGGTATCTCACAAGATCGGCCTACTCCACTATATGCCGACAACACTAGTGCGATTCAAATTGCTGCCAACCCTATCTACCACGAATGCACGAAGCACATTGAGGTTGATTGTCACTTCATCCGAGATGCCTATGATCACCAGATTATCACGCTCCCACATTTATCTACCACTCTACAGATTGCAGATATCTTCACCAAATCTATGACACGCCAACGACATATAATTTCCTAGTCAGCAAATTGATGCTTGTAGATTTACCAGCATCAATTTGAGGGGGGGATTAGCAGATTTTATGCTTTAATTAGCAGTTACATATTTGATTAGCATATTTTACGCTTTACAATTTTGATTATATATTAAATCTTTTATTCTTTCATTTAATTAGGATATATTAGTTGTAGGATAATTTTGTACTTAGCATTTTTAGAGGCTGAATATCAGCATGTATTTTATGTATAAATAGTGGTTACTCTCCTCCAAGAGTGGACACACATTTTTCTGAATAAAATCTATTTAAATTAACACCCCTTATGCTGCTTCCCCAGACCAATCATCCTCTTCGAAGCTAGGTCCTGCAATATACAGAAAGTAGGAAAAAATTGGATTGAGCATTTTAGAGCAAAAGTAAGTTGACTTACAGAGAGGAGATTAACGTTGAAAGAAGGAACACAAATAATGTTTTTAATATGTAAGTCATGTGAAAGATGGGTAGAACCAACACCCGTAATTTTAGAATGAGAACCATTTGGTGGAGAAACTTGTGAGGACATAGGAGTGTTAATGTTTACTGTAGAAGCAATATGATTAGTTGCACCACTATCAATTATCCAATTAGTTAATTTAGTGTGATGTACCATTGATGATGAGCAAAAAGGTGTGGCAGTACCTGTATAGTTTGTAGAAGAAGAACTTTTACCATTTCGGAGGAATGCCTTTATTTGGGAGAACTCTTCAGGGGTGAATTGTAGTGATGACTCAACTGTTGTAACATGGGGGACCTTGGTACTAGTATGGTTCACTACAAATTTTTTATTACGATTTGGCAACTGAACATTTTTACCGTGAAATTTGTGACCTACAGGGAAACCGTTCAAATAATAGCACATGTCGATTGTATGAGTTGTAGCATCACAATAGTTGCAGAAAAGGGCTTTCTTTGACCCCTGTGGCTTTGATGAAGCTGATGACCACTGGTGAGTGTTAGATTGTTGAGATTGTTTTCTGACACTCATAGCATGAACTTGATCTGTTTCTTTGTGTTCGACTAAACCTTGTTGTTTCTCTTCTTCACATAGGAGAGAATATGCTTTCTTTACATTTGGTAAAGGATGCATTAACATTCGTTGTCCCCTTACAGCAGAATAAGATTCATTTAACCCCATTAGAAATTATCCTAGCCTTATTTTTTCTTCTTTCTCATTCAAATATTTTAATCCTCCACAAGCGCATGGAATGGATGGACTACATGTTTTTAATTCATCCCACAAAGTTTTCAATTTAGTATAATAAGTAAAAATAGAATCTTGATTTTGTTTTAATTCTACAATGGAACGTTGAGTTTGATAGTGATGAGAAAAATCACCTTGTGAGAACCGTTCTTGCAAATCTGTCCAGATTTCATTAGGAGTTTCAATGTAAAGCACACTATTAGCAAGTTCATGACTTAATGAATTAAAGATCCACGATAGAACCATATCGTTACAGCGTTGCCATGGTTGATGCTTTGGATTAGCGTCACTTGGTGTAGGTATGATTCCTTTGATGAATCTCAATTTATTTTTGGCACTGAGACTCACCAACATTGATCGTCTCCACATAGCATAATTGGTTCCATCTAGAACTTTGGATAGAAGTGTCATTCCCGGATGATCGGATGCATGAATAAAAAGAGGGTCAGTTGGGTCTATAGTGGGAGAAGGCATAGTTTGATCAATAGGCTTTGTAATTCCTTGATCAATACTAATGTCTGTGTTTTTGTTTGTATTAGAAGTACTGATTCTATCAGTATCTTTCGTAGAAATATTGCGGAAGGTGAGGGCTTTAAAAATTTGGCTCGGATGCCATGAAAAAATAAAGACAAGATGGAGAAATTCTTTTTGTAATATATTTCTTATGTAATTTGTACAATATGAACACCTATATTTACAGTACAAAGGATACAAACAGATCAAGTAACAACTACAATCAAGCTTAGTCAATCTTACACAATCAAAGCTAGCGTAATCAGAGCTAACACAATCAAGGCCTAATCACTTTGACACAAATTAAGCTTAGTCATCTTAATAATTTGGATAATACATTAGTTACATATAAAAATACTTGAATCATCGGGTAGCACTCTTCTCACATAAATTGTTGGGATTCGGTAAGATAAACAGCCCTAGGCACAGCAGAATATAAAAATTTTAGGACCTCTTACGGAATCTTGCCAGGATAATCTCTAGTTGTATATATATGAATAAATAAAACGATAGTATAAGTTTGCACGTTATACCTATCTCCTTGCAAATCCAAGTTGGCAGTTAGCAAAACGGACTCTGAAATTCTCCTCAGCAAAATCGACCCAAACTCTGCAGTAGCGCCCCACGTGTTGCGCCTCTACGGGTTGATACACCACAATTACACGAAAATAATAAATCTTGATCAGCTAGAACACAAGATATATTATGATCTAGGATTTAGAAACGATTTAGGAACAAAGTCGAAAACGAAAAATTCTTCCAAAAGGAAGACAGGGTTCGGTCGACTACACAGGGAGAGGGGAGAGAGAATTTTTGTTCTTGCTCAATTTTTGCTTTTTTGAGTTGTGTGAAAAATAACTACAAGATAGCTACTTATAGTTATCTCCCTAACCTAGTCCTATTAGGACTAAGGCTCTTCTCTCCTACATGGGCCATGGCCCTCTTTAATTGGAAGACCAAGTCTTCTAATTAATTCATGGCCCAGTTAATTAATTTGACCAGGCTTTATTTAATCTCCCAATTAAATAGCCCAATTAATTAACTTAATCTCCCATTTAATTAAATCAGACTCTAAGCCCATTTAATTAAAATCCCTTCTAATTAATTAAATCCAACTTAATTAATTAATCCACAAATTAAATTTCAATTTAATTTATGATCCTGATCCAATTCCAATTGGGTCGACCCAGTCGACCCACCCATAATAATCGACCCAGTCGATTATTCACCCAGTCGACCCAGTCGACTCGGTCGTTCTTATTTCCTCGCTTTCGCTTCATGTGTATTGTGTATGCCCCCGTAGGTTCACCACATAATTGGCCGTGGGTTATAATTAAATATTATTTAATTATTCGAGTAAGATTTACTCTAAATCAATCGAACACTCTGTCGATTGATCATTCCAAAATTAGCACCCTTGCCAATTTGGGAATTCTCCCACACTCCATGGTCGATGTCCAGCCACAACCCCATGGAGCCCAATCACTGGTGAATTAATTCAGTGAACCTTTTAACTCATTTACAATTTCCATATACGACATAATCTCTCCATCGATCAATCTCCCAGTCGAGACTTAAGGGTATGGTCTTTCATCGGTTTTCCTTTTCTTTTGTCTTGACCTTATGCATTCTGGTCTCGAAATAATTCTCTTTGACTTAATCTTTATGAGCTACTTACATAAAGCCGTCAGATACCTCGGCCGAGGATTTTACCAGAATTAATTTCTCACAGAAATCCATAGGAGAATTTCCCAACCTATCAAGTCGGGTCAATGGATCATTTGTTGATGATATGAATCTGCATACGAGTTCCTCTATACCTAATATGAGTCCACAGAGACTTTCTGGCGATCTCCAGTCAGTCGGGACTCATATCAAAGCATAGACGTTCTCGCACCAGATAAACCCTATCATCTCAAGTAGTTAGGGATCGTTCCTCGTATACTATTGTAAATTGTAATAACTTCAACCCCGATATGCGACTACCGCTTCCATGGTGAGTTATTTCCTAATTGGGGTATTTAGTGCGCTTGCCATCCCAGCAAGCCACCCACTTATGTGTATCGACTATCTCAGTCACGCTCGTGGACCCCAGCGTTCTCCAGTTCATCGGAGTATACACAATAGTGAGAGTCTAACCGAATCCAATGATGTCCTATCTCTATTGGATTCTACGACTCTTGAATATATTCTAGATCACGGCCTTGGAGATCAGTCCACGGGTTGTCCCATAGCCCTGTGATCTAAGGACTTCTATCCTTATGCGTAGATAATTATTACATAAGATAAAGATGACCATATAATAATAAAATGCATTTATTAATCCAATTGAATGGTCCTTTCAATTAAATGCAGCCAAAATAGTTGGCTTGCAGGACACTATTCTATCATAAATAACTATGAAAATTCGAATTACGCGATCAATAGTTTACATAGTTGATTATAACCATATGTCCCTCTTCTTATTATTCGAACTCAATCCAAGTACTTAGGTTAATTCATTACTTTAGAGAATTTTTAGCTAAAAATCCAAAAACACTTTGAAATTGGAATAGATTTAAAAATAAATTAGGAATTAAAACTGGTAGATATTTAGTCAAGTCACTGTGAAGACGATACTCTTATACTTGCTATTTATTATTTGTTTGATACGTGCACTTGATTTTATTTGCGTGTGTAAAATCTGCAACACCTTCCACCCTTGTAGAGTGTTTGTGGAGCGGAGCTACTATCAATAGTGAAATTATTTGGAAATTTTACATTTTAATATCAATATTGACGACGAGTTTGAGAAAGATAAGATTTGTAAATTAAATTAAAACACTTTTGGCTCTTTTTTAATTGCTCCAAGCTTCTAAACACCATTTTTAGGTCATCTCCAATCAAACCTAATGCCCAATTGTCTAATTGTCTCTTTGAACCCCTTACACATTACTTGGATTTGAATGTATTGCTTTACTTTGCAAGGGATGGGGCATGGGGAATGTCTGCCATGGGTGGGGGGAGGGGTGGGTGGAGTTATAGAAAAGATGGCTTTTTGGCAAATAGTGAAAATATGAAATTTTTGAAAATTTATACATTTAAACCTAATTTTAAAATATTTGTTTCTTAAGTTTCTTAAATATTAAATTAAGTCATAAAACATCTAAATTAAATCAGTTTTATTCTTAACATTTTAAATTTATGATCCATCAGTTTGATGTCAAGAAATTGATTTATTTATTTTTATTTTTTTTGAAAAATAGGATAAAATACACAATTTTTTGAAATTCCATTATTTACAGAAAAACCTACTGCTGCCTCGCCCTCACCTACCCACCCCATGCCTCTTTCTTTTCCCCCGTTGCGCGACCGCCACAACTATCTAATACCATAAACCGGAAATCTCATGTTTGCTCAAATTAATTAATTGACCCGATATTAAGCAACATGAAAATTGGTAAATTATCATACTTGTTCCCTTGAACTTCAAGACCTCAATATCTCCTATAGTATGAATTAAATCCAATTTAAGTTCATGAGGGATGGGTCTTTCTAAAATAAGATTTCGTAGAACATAAGTATATATGAGATACCTCATTTCAACCACTAAAAAAGTCAACAATAAATCTGAACCACAATTTATGGTCAAAATGTCCAACGATGATGTGGCATCGGATATTTTAAAAAAATAAACTTGTTGGATAAAGATGAAGATGAAGGCACGAAAGACAATTTTAGAAGGGAGGTTTTGATGAATTCCAAAACTTCAATATTGGCTAAGTATGGAGTAACTTAGCTGATGATCCCTTTGTAAGAGATTTTGACTAAGTACAAGAAGACATCAGAAGAGTCAAAGTTTCAAGGTCCAAGACTTCTGATCTGCTGAAGTAAAGTTATCAGACTGATGAAGATCAGCCGACTCAAATCAGATTTGTTCAAGTTTGAGATCAGCCGAGTTCGTCATCAGACGCGTACTTTCGTCAGCCAAGTAAAGAAGATCAAGAAGTGTTCCCAACGGTAATAAATGCCCTTCGGAGTAATAAATGCTGAAGTACAAGGTTATTAAAGACAAATGATTGAAGAAATGCTTCGCATCAGCTGGGTGCATTTAATGCTGCATTTAATGCTGCCTGCAGGATAGTACTGTTCATAGTACGGACAGACTGCAAAAGAGCCGTTCGCGGATTTTAAGGACCAGTACTCGAGGAATTTGAATTGTGTCTCTCTTCAACGGACATTTTTCAATCCTCAAGTATAAATAGCTGAAAGAGACGAAGAAGAAACAAGCAACACACTTTCTGAGAGAAATTTCCGAAGCAAAATTCTTTAAGTCTCAAGAACAGCTCACTCATCAGCTGAGTCATTTGTTGACGAAAGCAGAGTTGAAGAATCAAGAAAAATACATCTTCTGAGTGATTTTGTAAACAAGAGTGTTGTGCGGAGTTGTGATCCATCTTTGTGAGTGATCAAACTTCAGAGAATAGGTCTTCTGTGTGATTTCCTATTGCGAACTTGTGGTCGTTTCATTTGTTGTTCGACGCAAGCAGAGTATACTGTAAACTTTGTGATTATAGTATAACCCAAGATCTGTGTGACTTGGAAGAGTGGACTAAAGGATATTCAAATCCATATAACCACTATAAAAATTGATTGTGTTTTTACATTGCTTTAAAACTGCATATTTACTGATTGCATAAAACACATTTAAGTTAACTGTTTGAAAAAGAGATAAGAAGGAGTTTATAAAACTGGGGAAACATTTTTCAAACTACTAAGACTACTTGTGAAAAACACTTTGAAAATCCGCTGCAAGTACTCTAAGTATTAAAACTGATTTTAGCAAATCAGCTAAGTATTAATCAGACGAGTGGTCAACAAGACTGTTCAAAGATTTGTTCGCGAACAGAACTGTTAATAACTAATCTGATCAGCTTAGTCTGTTCAGTTAAGAGCAAAAGTTTTAAAGTTAAAATTTGGAGAAAATTTTTAAGAGGTTTATTCACCCCCCCCCCCCCCCTCTAAACCTCTTCTGACCACTTGGGACCAACAAGTGGTATCAGAGCGGGTGGTTCATTTGAATCAGCTGCCTGATCAACGAGCTTGATCCGAGTGTTTTTCAAAGGTTTTCAAACTTTTTCAAAAGAGCATATTTTTGAAAAATCAAAACTTTTTGAAAAATGGATTGTATCAGTCATGTTCCCCACATTGCTGGTATGTCCTTTGAGGATTGGAAAATCAGAATGGAGATTTTCCTTGCTGCCTATAATGACAACATGTACACATGTATCATTAAAGGTCCATTCAAATTCACCAAGACCATCATAGTAGATGAAGCTGAACTGGTGGTGGAAAAAGATCTGACAGAGATGACAGCCGAGGAAATAAAGCTGTTCAATCTGGATAAAGTTGGCCGTTTCATCATGACCAAAGCCCTGGATAATGATCGGTTTGACAAAGTCAAACATTGCAAAACTGCAAAGGAGATGTGGGACAAGGTTCGTGACATGAGTGAAGGAAACGACGCCATCAAAGAGCATCAGCTCAGTGTTGCCATGGAGAAGCTGGACAACTTCAAGATGAAATCTGGAGAGACCATTGATCAGATGGATACCAGGTTTACCAGAACGTTGAATGAAGTTCTAAAGCTGGGAAAGACCTTTACTGACAAGGAGATCACCGTCAGAGTTCTGAAGGCCCTGCCCCCCAAGTTCAATATGAAGGTGACAGCTATGGAAGAATCAAGAGATCTGGGAAAGATTTCTCTTACAGAGTTGTTTTCCGTACTCAAGGCATTCGAGTATAAACTGCCTAGAATGGGTATTGAAGAAACCTCAACTTCAGGACCCACAGCTGCCTTAGTTGCTGCTGAAAACACCAGGAGACCAGCACATAGAAGTCAAGATGTGGACTCATCTGATGAAGCATCTCTACTCAACAAGAAGGAGTACACTGCTGGAGACGTAGCATTATTGATGAACAACTTCAAGAAATTCTATAAGAGAAAGATGAAAAACAAATACAATCATGCTGCTTCTACTTCTAAACCTAACTCTTCTTCTCAAGAAAAAGATGATTATAAAGCAAAACTAATGTGTTACAACTGCAGGAAATTAGGACATTTCATCAGAGACTGCCCATATCCAAAAGCAGAAAAATACACTGAGGAAGAGAAGAGAATCAGAAAGGAAAGAAAGCATCAAAGAGGGAAAGCAATGGTAGCTGAAGCAGAAAAGCTTGCTGCCGTCTACCCATCTGATTCAGATTCAGACACGTCTGATGAAGAATCTTCTGATGAAGAGAAACCTGCTCTCCTCTGCCTGATGGCTAAGGAATCTGATGACTCTGAGGATGAGGTAACTCCTCAAAATAATGAATTGTTTGATTCTCTAGAGCAAATGATGTTGAACAATACTACTATTGCTGGAGAATTTGTAAAGCTTAAGGAAGAGATGATCCTGCTAAAAGAGCAAAACAGTTCACTGAAACTTTTAGCTGAAAAGCCAAAAGAATCAGCTGAATACAAACAACTTGAGCAAGAAAATGAATCTCTGAAAGCTGAATGTGAAGTTTATAAAGGAAAAATCATGGAACTTGAAAAGGTTATCGAGTCTCATGAGAAATCATCTGTTGCATCCACGCATATATCTAGTAAACAGAAGATGCCTTTAGAACAGGATAAGCAAGAGTTGAACCATACTGAAAAATTCATATCAGCTGACAATAGTAAGGTCATTCTGTATGTTCAAACTGCTAGACCTACTTCACCTGAGAAAGTATTAAAGGAGAAGAAATCTCCTAAGGCTAAAAAGAGCAAAGAGCCTAGTATAGGAAATCAGACTAGTAAGACCAAACAGCAGAGTCCTAAGAAGTCTGTTGATAAAGCTAAAGTGAATCAATCTGTTGGTAAAGCTAAGTCTAAACAAGTTGAGCAAGCACCTAGTAAGCCAAAGAAGCATAAGAATAAGAAAAATCAAAATGCTTGGTATGGAAATGAGTCATATTATGTGCAACCTGCTGCATATCATCCTATGTATCATGCACCTCAATTTCCTAGTTACTATGCACCTTATCCTGCTCATCCAATGCATGCATATCCTGCATATCATGCACCTTACCCTGCGTATGAACATTATTCTTATCATACTGATCATCAACATGACTTATCTGATAATTATGATAAAAATGAAACCGTTCATGCTCCTGTGAAAACTCAGAAACCTAAGAAGCCTAAGACTTCAACATCTTGGGTTGTCAAAGGTGGAACTAATCCTTCAGGACCCTCTCAATAAGGGTACCTAAAACAATTTTATTTTTGTTTTGTAGGCTAGGATTAGGAGTAGGAGTAAAGTAGAGAAGATATGGTACTTGGACAGTGGATGTTCAAGACACATGTGTGGAAACATACATGAGCTGACTGATGCAGTTGATGTGGATGGTCCAAAGGTTACTTTTGGAGACAGCAAAGAAGGCAAGATTAAAGCTAAAGGAAGATTAATCAGAGGAAACATAGAGATATCTGACGTCTCATATGTCAAAGGCCTCAAATATAATCTGCTAAGCATAAGTCAATTTTGTGACAAAGGATATTCAGTCATCTTCTCAACAGATAAGTGATACGTTGAACAGATTGGTACAAAGAAGGTAATTTTATCTGGAAGACGACAAGGAAATATCTACATAGTCGACTGGAATTCTGCTGACAAGAATTCAAGCGTTTGTTTGGTTGCATCTGCACCAAGTGAAGTTAGTTGGCTGTGGCACAAGAGAATGAATCATTTAAACTTCAAGACCATCAACAGATTAATCAAGAATGATTTGGTAGAAGGGATTCCTAAAACAGTCATGAGCAAAGATAAGCTCTGTGACGCCTGTCAGAAGGGTAAACAAATCAAGTCATCGTTTAAAAGCAAGAAGCATCAATCTTCTGGAAGAATATTGGAGCTATTACACATGGACTTATTTGGACCCATTGATCCAGTCAGCAACGGTGGAAAGAAATACTGCCTAGCTGTTGTGGATGATTATTCAAGATATACTTGGGTGATTTTCATGAAGAAAAAGAGTGAAACCAAGGAACATCTTACAAATCTGATGGAACTGATCCAGAATGAGAAGACTATCAAAATATTGAAGATCAGATCAGATAGAGGGACAGAGTTTACAAACTCTACTGTTGAAGAGTACTGTAACATCAAAGGAATACATCATGAGTACTCTGCTGCCAGAACCCCTCAACAGAATGGTGTTGCTGAAAGGAGAAACAGAACACTAAAAGAAGCTGTCAGAACCATGATAGCTGAAGCTAAACTGCCTCAAAGATTTTGGGCAGAAGCAACAAATACAGCATGTTTTACCCAGAACAGATGCATGATCAACAAGCACCAAAACAAGACTCCATATGAAGTTTGGAACAACAGGAAACCAAACATTCATTACTTTAAGATTTTTGGTTGTAAATGCTATGTTTTAAATAATGGTAAAAATCACCTTACTGCATTTGCAGAAAAGGCTGATGAAGCTGTTTTTGTAGGATACTCATCTGTTAGTAAGGCTTATAGAGTTTTCAATAAAAGAACATTACTAATAGAAGAATCCATTCATGTAGTATTTGATGAGCCAAGTCAATCTTCTGAAAAGAATCAAAATGTTAATCAAGATCTGTCTACTGATTTACAGAAGATGAATGTTGGAAAGAATGAAGAATATGTACCCATCATACTACCTGATATCAACTCAGCTGATAACTCAAGTGTTGTTCAAAATCACAGAGCTGATTGTCTAACAGACGAGTTGCTAACAGCTGATAGACCAGAGACTGTTCAACAGACGACAAATGTTCAACAGACTACTACTGTATCTCCAACAGTAGTGTTGCAAGATCAAGACAAATGACAACATTATGATTTGCAACCTGATCTCAGATGGCTCAGAAATCACCCACCAGAGTTAGTGATTGGTGATCCTTTAGATAGAGTGAAAACAAGAAGAGCTGCTGCACAAGATGCTATGTTTGCTAGTTTTCTATCTCAAATTGAGCCTAAGCAGATTGAAGAAGCTCTCAGTGACTCCAACTGGATTGAAGCTATGCAAGAGGAGCTAAATCAATTTGAAAGGAATGAAGTCTGGTACTTAGTTCCTAGACCAAGTCATCAAAGAGTCATTGGCACTAAGTGGGTATTCAGAAATAAAATGAATGAAGATGGTGAAGTCACCAGAAATAAAGCAAGATTAGTGGCCAAGGGTTACTGCCAGGAAGAAGGCATTGACTTTGATGAAACTTTTGCACCAGTAGCAAGACTAGAGGCAATCAGACTCTTTCTTGCCTACGCTGCTCACAAGAATTTCACAGTCTATCAGATGGATGTGAAATCAGCTTTTCTCAATGGAGAATTGCAAGAAGAAGTTTATGTTGAACAACCTCCTGGATTTGAAGTTTATCAAGAAGAGGACAAAGTATATCGTCTGAAGAAAGCTCTTTATGGACTGAAACAGGCTCCAAGAGCATGGTATGACACTTTATCTGACTTTCTTTTAATTAAAGGATTTCGCAAAGGTAAAGTTGACAAGACCTTGTTCACTATTGAATGGGAAGAACATATTTTGCTTGTGCAAATTTATGTGGACGATATTATTTTCGGTTCAACTAATCAACAGATGTGTGACAAGTTCTCAAAGCTGATGCAGAACAAGTTTGAAATGAGCATGATGGGAGATCTAACTATTTTCTTGGTTTGCAAGTTAGACAGTTGCCTGATGGAATCTTCATCAGCCAAGCAAAATACACAAAGGATCTGTTCAAGAAATTTGGTATGGAAACTAGCTCTACTGCTACAATTCCAATGTCTACAAGTCTTCGTTTGGATAAAGATGAAGATGGCAAATCAGTAGACATAACCAAATACAGAGGCATTATTGGGTCACTGTTATACCTAACAGCCAGCAGACCTGATATCATGTACTCTGTTGGGGTCTGTGCAAGATTCCAATCAAACCCCAAAGAATCTCATCTCTTAGCTGCCAAGAGAATATTGAAATATATTAAGGGCACTCAAGAATTGGGATTGTGGTACCCTAGAGAGTCTGGATTTGAGCTTATTGGATATTCAGATTCTGACCTTGCAGGCTGCAAGATTGACAGAAAAAGCACAACAGGTGCCTGTCAGTTCTTAGGCAGTCGTCTGATCTCATGGATGAGTAAGAAACAGACTTCAGTTTCTATATCTACTGCTGAAGCTGAATATATAGCTGCTGGAGCTTGCTGTGCACAAATCTTATGGTTGAAACATCAACTTGAAGATTACAATATCAAAATCAGTGGAATACCAATCTACTGTGACAATACAAGTGCAATCAGTCTTACTCAGAATACTACAAGTCATTCAAGGACTAAACATATTGAGATCAAACATCATTTTATTAGAGATCATGTGGAGAAAGGAAATGTCATAATAGAATATGTGTTTACTGAAAATCAGATTGCTGACATCTTCACAAAACCTCTAAGCGAGACAAGGTTTTCAACTCTAAGAGCTGAACTGGGTTTGTTAAAATTAGATGCATAAGCTGAGGGGGAACTCATCAGAAGACTGGAGTTCAACAGCTTAGCCATCGATTATTATCTTCAAGGATTAACTTTCAACAGACTAGTTAACTTATGAATTCTTAAACTCAGGGGGAACGTGTAAGACTAGCGGTACTTCTGAATTAAAGATGAAATTAGTTAATGACAGTTAGTTGAAGTTATGTTTTCAACAGAAGACTTAACTATCGAAGATCAAGAGTATTTTATCTAGCTGGATTGACAAACAGCTGAGGAAGGTTATCAGCTATTGGCATTCTCTGATAACAGCGTTGTCATCAGGACAGTAGTCCATCAGATAAGTGTTTATGATACTCATCTGATTACTTATATAAAAGCGAGCTATTTAAAACGCCTTATTCAAAACACGCTTTTATAAGTAACTGTCGGGCGGTACATATTCCCGCTCTTCAGTAAAATATCTTTTGAATTTGAAAGGTCGTAACAGAAGCCACACGATCATCACTGACAGAAAAACGGATCTAACGGTTGGTTGGTATCACGGAATCCAAGATACCCTAACTCTATAAATCCCCATCTGATCAGCTGTGTAGCCCTTTACGCACTCTAAACATTCAAAAGCTCTTGTGAGAAAATTACTGCAATTCTCTGCATATCTTTCTGCGTTTTCCTAACCTTCAACAGATTAACAATGGCCGCTGAAGGTATGTTTCTCGTCTATGATGCCTACTACCAATCCGGTACGGATCTGATGAAAGAACTGCTTGAAAAGTTCAAGGCTGCTTCGCTGGTGAACTTCATGGAATACCACGAAGGAATTATCTGGACTGACCAAGTGATGGAGTACTACAACACGGCAAAAGCTGACTACAACTCACTGGAGATTAAGGCTACAGTGGGAGACAAATCTATCATCATCACCCCTGCTGTTCTTCATGAGACGTTTGGACTTCCTAACCATGGAAGACATGACGTCACTATACTGACGGAGGATAAGCACCAACAGTTCTGGGCGATCTGCGCTAAGGAGGGAGAGGTTATGTCTGGAAACATAAGGAAGAAGCAACTGAAAGATGAATATCAGCGGATGGCTGATATGGTGTCAAAACTGATCGAGAACTGCACTTTTTCACTAGATGCTGTTACCATGAAAAGGTTCAGCATCATGGCTGCCATATACTATGGACTGGAGGTCAACTGGTCAATCATAGTCTGGTACATATTGGCTGACTTTCTTGATGATAAGAAAGGAAAAGGACCCTCCACCAACCACAGGATTACTCTAAGCTATCTACTATCTCACCTGGGTTGCATTATGGCAAATGGCAAGGAAATTCACAAGTCCAAAGCCATGAACAAGTATCTGCCTGTTCTGAAGAGGAAGGCTGATGAGCCAGAGGAGGCTGCTGATGAGGGACAGAAGGAAGTCCCTGCCAAAAGACAAAGAAGATTAGTCAAAACAGTTAGTTTGGCTGTTGAGACTAAAAAGAAGAAGGCTGCTGATGCGCCCAAAAAGAAAGAATCAAAGCAGATGGAGAAAGTGACTTCTACTGAAGCCACAAAGATTATTGAGAACATAATTGCTGATGTAAGGACTGGATCCCCTGCATCACCATCAAGAACTCCATCAGCAGAGAAGCCTGCTGAAAGTGTTTCTAAAAGAACAAGGAGCCAACAGAGAGACACAGCTGCTTCTACCTATCGTGAAGGTAGAACCAAGAGTTCTGCAAGGAAGCAGATGTCCTTCATAGAAAAGGATACTGAGTTGGTGGATTTGGTGAGATCAAGTCCAGAGTCTGCTGAAAGACCAGTTGAAGCTGTTGAAGCTTCTACTGTTGACAAAGCTGATGAGCAACAGACTACTCAGACTGCACCAACTGCTGAGGCTGCTCAACCTCAAGACGATCCAGATGTTCAAATCATACATCCTATAGCTGCTGCTCCTATATCATCTGCTGGACCAGCTCCTGCTCCTATTGACAAAGGGAAAAAGAAGATAGTGATTAAGAGAAAGAAAATCACTAAAGCTGACAAGAGGGCAAGGGAGGAAGCTGAACAAAGAAAGCAGGATGAGCTTGAAGAGAAAAAGGCACTAGAGCTGAGCAAGGCTCAAGAAGCTAAGGATGAAGCCAGAAGAAGAATGTCTGAAGCAGAGAGAAAAGCTGCTGAAGATGCTGAACTGGCTATGGTGATTGAAAAGAGCAAGACTGATGCCTATGGACCTGTCCATGGAGGTGGCATCAAGATTGGAGAAGGCAAGAATGAAGAAGAAGACAAGAAAAAGATCTTACTGCCTGCCCCCAAAGCCAAGTCCAAAGACAAATTTGAAGTCCGAAAAGCCTTTGAAATAGTATATGCTGATAAGGAGCTTTTCAAGGAGTTTGAGAAGTCTCTAGCATACTATGATCAAAAGCTGATGCTAAGGACTCTGTTCAACCAGGAGAAACCAAGATATATCAGTTGGAGAGACAACAGGCTGAACAGATCAATAGCAGAACTTCAAAGCATGAAGGAGTTGGTTGAGGAAGAACGTTGGGTTCTAACTTGGCTGAAGACAAACTCCATTCAAAAGGCCCTGGATCCCAGCCATGTAAGAGATGTCATGCATGGTTATGCAAAAGGCTTTGCATTGGAGGAGGCCAAGAAAATTAAAAGCACCTTGCCTGAGAAGAAGAAAAAGTCTGAAGATGCTACTGAAAGAGCAATTAAATTTGCTACTATGGCTGCCCTGAAGAGATGGGTTAAAAAGTCCAAGTATCAACAAGGCTGTTCAAGTGATTTGCCTCTACTGCCAAGTATCCAGCAAATCATCTTTGGCAAGGAAGTACAACCGTACTATGAAGTCCCTAAGGGAAACAATGCGTTTGTTAACCCTTGGATTATTGTTAGGCAGATTAGACAGACAACTTGCTTTAATGAAGATGGAACCATCACTAATCTGTTCTACGACGACGTTACTGATGAACATAAAGCTGCGGACAACCCTGAAGTCAAGCCTGCTGATCAAATTGCTGACAAGCCTGCTGATCAATCTGTTGAAGACAAGTCTGCTGATCAGACTGCTGATAAGTCTGCTGACCAGCATGAAGACAAGTCTGCTGAACAGGCCACTGACAAGTCTGCTGAGAAGATTGCTGATGAACCCTTAGCCATCGAGTGGAAAGCTGAGGATTCTGAAAATCATCAGGATGTGAAGATGGAAGAAGTTCCTGTCCACCAGGAACATGAAGAAAAGGATGAAGCTGCTGCTTCTGCTTCATCAGCTGATAAACATTCATCACTGATGGAAGCAATCCAGATGCTGATGGAAAATCAACTAAAGGAACTGGAAGAGAAGCATCAAAAGCAGCTGTTGAAGGTTAAGGAGGAGCTGAAGACAGAGCTTAAGAAGAATTGACAGAATCAAATAGACTTCAGCTGGAAACTGTGCAACAGTCTACAGAAAAGATCATCAAGACTGAAATCACAAGTATTCCTATTCCTGAGGATCACTCCTTGCAGTTAGTGAACAGCTTGACTGAAATGAACAGAAATGTGGAGGATGTGAAGATCGATGTTAATCATCTTCATGCTGCACTTCAAAGAGCTGAACACAAGATCGCTGATCTGACTGCAACCTTCATCAAAGTCAGTGAAGAAGAAAAGGAAGTCAATCTAGGGTTGCTGAATGAAGTGGGAAATGTTGTACAATCTGTACAAGATGAAATTGCAACTGTCAACCTAAATATTGACTACTTCAATGACAAGACTGACATCATCAGCACTGATATTCTTAATCTTACAGCTAGTCACGATGTTGTCAATCAGAATCTCAAGGCTTTATGTGCTGGAGTGAAGATTCCAACAGTTGCGCTCAACCCTGCTGTTGCACCTTCTGATGTCATCAAAGCTGATGATGACAAAAAGGGGGAAGATAATAGGGATGGGAAGAAACAGCTAAGGAACCTGCTGCGGAAGAAACAGCTAAGGAACCTGCTGCTGAAGAAACAACTAAGGAAGATACTGCTGCTGCAACTATTGAAGCCAAGGAAACTGAAGACACTGCTGACAAGACTGTAAAGCTTGGAAAGGTAGAAGAAGAAAGAAGAAGAAAGATTGAAAAAGAAACTACCAAGTACAAGGACACTGAATCTGCCAGAAAGGCCATGGAAGCTTTGAAAGCTCTTCAAGAACAGCAACTTAAAGAAAAGATGGAAGCTGCCAAAGCAACCTTGGAAGAAGAAGCTGATGAAGAAGAAGATGATGAAGAATCATCTTACGAATATGAAGAAGTGCTGGAAGGATCAGATGAAGAAGCTGATAGTTAGAAATTGAAAAATCCTTGTAATCAGTTTACTTTATCTATTTCTTCAGAAATCTCATCTGATGAACTTGTACTCTGTAACTCTTTTTCAATATTAATGAAAAGTCAAGTTCAATCCAATAAACTTTTTCTATCTCAGAAAATTTTGAGGATTACATTCTTTAGCTTAGGTATTTAACAGGTACTTAGCTGAAGTTTTGTCATCATCAAAAAGGGGGAAATTGTTGGATAAGATGAAGATGAAGGCACGAAAGACAATTTTAGAAGGGAGGTTTTGATGAATTCCAAAACTTCAATATTGGCTAAGTATGGAGTAACTTAGCTGATGATCCCTTTGTAAGAGATTTTGACTAAGTACAAGAAGACATCAGAAGAGTCAAAGTTTCAAGGTCCAAGACTTCTGATCTGCTGAAGTAAAGTTATCAGACTGATGAAGATCAGCCGACTCAAATCAGATTTGTTCAAGTTTGAGATCAGCCGAGTTCGTCATCAGACGCGTACTTTCGTCAGCCAAGTAAAGAAGATCAAGAAGTGTTCCCAACGGTAATAAATGCCCTTGGAGTAATAAATGCTGAAGTACAAGGTTATTAAAGACAAATGATTGAAGAAATGCTTCGCATCAGCTGGGTGCATTTAATGCTGCATTTAATGCTGCCTGCAGGATAGTACTGTTCATAGTACGGACAGACTGCAAAAGAGCCGTTCGCGGATTTTAAGGACCAGTACTCGAGGAATTTGAATTGTGTCTCTCTTCAACGGACACTTTTCAATCCTCAAGTATAAATAGCTGAAAGAGACGAAGAAGAAACAAGCAACACACTTTCTGAGAGAAATTTCCGAAGCAAAATTCTTTAAGTCTCAAGAACAGCTCACTCATCAGCTGAGTCATTTGTTGACGAAAGCAGAGTTGAAGAATCAAGAAAAATACATCTTCTGAGTGATTTTGTAAACAAGAGTGTTGTGCGGAGTTGTGATCCATCTTTGTGAGTGATCAAACTTCAGAGAATAGGTCTTCTGTGTGATTTCCTATTGCGAACTTGTGGTCGTTTCATTTGTTGTTCGACGCAAGCAGAGTATACTGTAAACTTTGTGATTATAGTATAACCCAAGATCTGTGTGACTTGGAAGAGTGGACTAAATGATATTCAAATCCATATAACCACTATAAAAATTGATTGTGTTTTTACATTGCTTTAAAACTGCATATTTACTGATTGCATAAAACACATTTAAGTTAACTGTTTGAAAAAGAGATAAGAAGGAGTTTATAAAACTGGGGAAACATTTTTCAAACTACTAAGACTACTTGTGAAAAACACTTTGAAAATCCGCTGCAAGTACTCTAAGTATTAAAACTGATTTTAGCAAATCAGCTAAGTATTAATCAGACGAGTGGTCAACAAGACTGTTCAAAGATTTGTTCGCGAACAGAACTGTTAATAACTAATCTGATCAGCTTAGTATGTTCAGTTAAGAGCAAAAGTTTTAAAGTTAAAATTTGGAGAAAATTTTTAAGAGGTTTATTCACCCCCCCCCCCCCCCCCTCTAAACCTCTTCTGACCACTTGGGACCAACATAAACATATGTTAAATTACATATTAACCCTTTAATTAATATATTTTAAAAAAATTCTATAATCTCTAATTATTTCAGATCTCTTTCAAAATAAATCGAGGGAATTACACTTTTCATACCAAACTTTTGCCTACTTTATACATTTCATACCAAACTTTTAAAAAAGACAAATTTCGTACAAAAGTTGGACAACTTTTTTTACATTTCATTCGGCCGTTAGTTATTGGATGAAAAATGTCATGCGTCAAGCACGTGTCCATTTAGTCACCATATTTATCTCTCTAGAGGATATTTACAATTGGGGAAAACATACCTAAAAAGGTAAGAAAATGAGAGGGGGTAATTGCAATTATTGCCGTCACCAATTCCTCTCTCTTCACCTCCGGCACCACAACTACCGCCCAACCCTTCCCCACCTGAAAACAGATCTTTACATGAGCGAAGTAGTTGGATTTGTAAGAAGTGTTGTGACTAACTTTGAAAATTCATGTAAGGGACACATGTATATTTTCCGTCGAACAAAAATTAAATAAAAATTATTTGAGGCGGTAAAGTGCTTAATTTGTACATATAGGTGTCGAACAAAAATTAAATAAAAATTATTTGAGGCGGTAAAGTGCTTAATTTGTACTTATGGGTGGTAAAGTGCCACAATATGTAACTTTGGGGGACAAGATTTTTGTCAATCTTTTAAAGTGGATTTTATAAATCATATGGAAGTTTTTGTCAATTTTTTTTAAAAAAAAAAAAACAGGGGGTTTATTGCTAAATATTAAAGCTACGAGGGGTTATTGATCTTTTAAGTTAAGGGGATTTTTTTCATCCTTTGATGGGGCAAAATTGTCATTTCGAATTGAGAGGGATGTTTTTTGATAATAATAAAAAAAGTACCGGGATTTTTTGCTAATAAAAATAACACAATTTTTTTAGTTAGGCAAGATTCAAGGGGTGTTGTTGAATTTCACTCATTAAAAAGGGTAAATTTGTCTTGAAGAAAATAAATTATTTTAACTTAAATTTTCAGGGAACACGTGTCACCAAGATAAATGCTATCTCATATGCTCTCCATCCCTCATAATCTCATTTTAGACGGACCCATGAGGGATTGATCACTATATATCACTTTAAATTATTAATTGTTTGTTTTACATCATTACATGTGCCATAGCCATCGCAATTGAGGGGACGACATGGTGGGTAGGGGTGTATTTCTTTGTTTTTTCTTTTTCATTATGTATATTTATAATTATACATGGGTTCTTTTTTTCAAAACTCAATTTTTGAAATTATAATTCAAGAAAATGTCACAAGTTTGAGATACCTAACGTTAAAAACTATAACGAGACTTAACCTGAGAAAATTTAGGAGATATGTGAATAACTTATTATTTTTATTTATACTTGTTAAGTTGTTTTGCCTTTTTTTACTATTTTATTGTCAAAATAAAACTACATAGGATATTTTCGTCTGCACAAAAAGGTTAAGAAACTTTTATAATAGTAGAGATTGGTTGTGAATTAGTGGTATTGTCATATCGAATAGTTTTGTAAAATATAATCTTATTTTAGGATATAAAATATTATTTTGAGACATAAAAAATAAATAGTAAGACATTTGAGACAAAGTTATTACATTATTTCCATTGATTAATTTCAATAACCAACCAAAATATTTTTCAGTAAAACCAAATATAATCAGATCAAAATACATCAAAGCAAGGCCATTAAAACTCTTTCAATCTCGGTTTCTTTATACACTACTAGAAAAAGACGAAATTTTGACCTATTTTTCATAAAATCGATCGAAATTATTTATTTTCAACTGAATTTTCGGCAGAAAAAATCGGTCTAAAAAAGGCTCGTCGAAATCAAATTTCGACCAATATTTCAATTGAAAAAGTTTCGATCGATTTTTCGACCGAAATTATTCGACCGACTTAATAAGAAATTTAATCAAACTTATACTTGTGTTTTCAATTTTACTTGAGTTCTTTATACGCCTATTATTTGGAAAGGGGGTTGTCTACACCCTTTCAAACGAGAGCGGATTTTCTAACACACATTGATGTTTCACCTTTGTGTCACACCAATGAATGAAAGACATGTGTCACCCTCTCAAAATTAATTATGTATCGGATAATATACATTAGTACTTAAACATATTTTTAAAGGTAATTAAATGAAGAATTATTGTAAATTAAACAAGGAAAGTGATAGAAAAAAGGTAATTAAAAAAAAAAATTCTACGTTTTTATGGTAGATATTATGGTTCCATCTTTTCCACCCTCCTCAAAAATCTCAATCAAAATTCTGCCCTTTTATTCATTCTTTTACTTAGATATACTTTCATATACAATATTTTTTTATCAAAAATTTTCAGACCTTTTTATTAATGCATTTCAAAAGGCTAAATGAACGGGAAATTGGAGAATCATAACCTTAATTTTTGCAATTGAGCTTTCAAAAGTATGCGGCAAAAATTTAAACGATTATGTGTGATTAGCAATACACATAGAAAAATGTAAGATTGGTGAAAATGATGAAGTAAACCAGTAATGAATTTAAATTAAAAATTATTAAGAATGGTGGAGAAGAATGAGCCATAATCTCTACCATAAAAGCACAGAGATTTTTTTTTTTTTAATTACCTTTTTTCTATCTCTTTCCTTGTTTGATTTACAATCATTTCTTAATTAATTACCTTTAAACATATGTTATGTATTAGTGTATGTTATATGATACATAATTAATTTTAAGATGATGACACATGTCTATTATACATTGGTGTGACACAAAGATGTGACACTAATTTTTGATAAAAAATCTGCTCCCCTTTCAAACTCCATGACAACCTAAAGTTGAAAGGATATATATATGTCTATTAGATTAAAAAACATAACATCCCCTTTCAAACTCCATGACAACCTAAAGTTGAAAGGATATATATATGTCTATTAGATTAAAAAACATAACATACCAAACATTTCCACCTCATAAATTTAAAGCCATGTGATGTGTCTGCATACTCATCTTTAATTTCTTATAGCTGGACCATCCAGAAGGACCACTTTCTGAGTAAGGTCTCAAAAATCCGTGCCATAATTGCATTGAATAATTTTTAATAAAGTGATTAAAAAAAAAAAGGAAAAAAGGGTAAAAAGGGAGCGCATGTTTAACGTTGATGTCCATTTCAGTAAATATCTGATCTTGTGTTTCAAAAATTGATGGCGTCCAAATAGAAGTGACCTCTTTGAAACATCAACCTTAGAAAATCAAAATTAAATCACAGTATTATATTCTTTATACTAGTATGAATTAATTATTTTGTATGGTTTTTGTAAGTTAACTCCTTATAATATGTCTAACGAGCAATTTACCTTCTTGTGGAAAATAGGCAATTTAACTTCCTGTAAAATAAAATAAAGTAATTTACCTCCTTCTGATATAAAAATAGGCAATTTATCTTCCCGTAAAATAAAATAATGTGAAATTTACCTCCCTGTGATATGAATTAATGAGCAATATTTAGATGGATGCAATGTGCTTCTTTTATAAAAACACATAGAGGTATGTATTTTGTCATTTTTCTTATCACAAGGAGTTAAATTACCATTTTAGGATATCACAGGGTAGTATTTTGCCCTTTAATTTATCACAAAAAATTAAATTATCTGTATAAAATAACACAGTGAGTTAATTTAGTATTCACTCTATAGTTACACTTTTGGTCTTATGTAGTTTGCCTTGCCAGCACCTCGTATAAAACTGTTTGATATATATTTACATTTTACCTAAAAAAATTTCAAAATTAAGCTTGGAATATGAAAGTATAAGGCTAGTAAATATTTTATAACCTTTGGGGTGAAAATTATGTTTCTACAATTCCATTGCACTTCATGAATAAACGAACTAATGCATACCTACATGTGGGTCTAATGTGTAACTACAAGTACGTTTGCACTGACGCTTGTGGTCAGTAATGATAAGGATTGCGACACAAAATTAATTAATTCAAACTTTTTCCGTTACAAACGAATAAAAAATAAAATCTTAAAGTATTTCTTATGAATCAAGAAAATGAAGAAGAAAAACGAATTACAACTTCAATTTCTCCTTTTATTGACTTATAATATATTTTGATTCAGTTTAAATTAGGGAGAATAATTTCGACCTCGACCAGAGTTTTGTCTCGCTTTTCGGATAGCATTTCAGTGCTCTTTAAAAAACTAAACAATTTCTTTTTTTTTTTTTATCATAAACAAACTTATCATTTTTCAATTTTACAAAATAATATCATCTTAAAAAAAATGTATATATCTAAAAGAATCTAAGCTATTTTACTTTGATTTGACATAAAATAACATATATTTTACATTACTTATCTTACATGATAAATATAATTTTTTTAAAAAAAACCTATTTCTTAAAGTATTTCTCATTTTTCCATAATCTTTTAGAAAAAACTAATAGTTTCTTAAGCATATATTTATTATTTTTCATCTCAAAATACTCAAACTAAACAACATTAGAAGTCGAATTTTTTTTTTTTGAATCTCAACTATTTTCTAAAACTACTTCAAAAAAAACGAGACATACACGCTCGAAATTTTGTGAAAATACGACAAACTTAATAAGGTCAATGTTTAACATAGGTTGAACGAATACTCCGAAATTGTATACCGTGCAGTATCGTATATGTATTGAATACTCGAATACTCAGATACTCATACGATACTTGTGAAATACTCCACCGTGGCGTTTTCAATAATAAGAAAATAAAAAAGATACCAAATCAGATACATAGATAGGCGTATAGGAAACACCAAAAATACTTAAGAGCGTGTATTTCTACAAATAATTTCTAGATTATGTATATTATCAAAGTGATCGAAATAAAACACTTGAAATTTTGTAAAGGGCCAAGTATTTTGCATATGATATTAATACTATAATCTTACTTGAACAATTATATAAGAAGGAGATAACTGATAGAAATAATGTCCTGCAAGCCAGCTGTATGGCGAGCATTTATTATAATAAATGAGGAACTATTCAATTTTGATTAATAAATGCACTCTATTAAATGGTCAACTTTATCTTAGGTAATAATTATCTACGCATAAGGATAGAAGTCCTTAGATCACAGGGCTATGGGACAACCCGTGGACTGATCTCCAAGGCCGTGATCTAGAACATATTCAAGAGTCGTAGAATCCAATCGAGATAGGACATCGTTGGATTCGGTTAGACTCTCACTATTGTGTATACTCCGATGAACTGGAGAACGTTGGGGTCCACGAGCGTAACTGGGATGGTCGATACACATAAGTGGGTGGCTTGCTGGGATGGCAAGTGCACTGAATACCCAAATTAGGAAATAACTCACCATGGAAGCGGTAGTTGCATATCGAGGTTGAAGTTATTCCAAATTTATAATAGTATACGAGGAACGATCCCTAACTACTTGAGGTGATAGGATTTATCTGGTGCGAGAACGTCTATGCTTTGAAATGAGTTCCGACTGACTGGGTATAAAGGAACTCGTATGCAGATTCATATCATCAACAAATGATCCATTGACCCGACTTGATAGGTTGGGAAATTCTCCTATGGATTTCTGTGAGAAATTAATTCTGGTAAAATCCTTGGCCAAGTTAACTGACGACTTTATGTAAGTAGCTCATAAAGATTAAGTCAAAGAGAATTTATTTCGAGATCAGAGTACATAAGTTCAAGACAAACGAAAAGGAAATCCGATGAAAGACCATACCCTTACTGGGAGATTGATCGATGGAGAGATTATGTCGTATATGGAAATTATAAATGATAAAAGGTTCACTGAATTAATTCACCAGTGATTGGGCTCCATGGGCTTGTGGCTGGACATCGACCGTGGAGTGTGGGAAAATTCCCAAATTGGCAGGGGTGCTAATTTTGGAATGATTAATCGACAGAGTGTTCGATTGATTTAGAGTAAGTCTTACTCGAATAATTAAATAATATTTAATTATAACCCACGGCCAATTATGTGGTGAACCTACGGGGGCATACACAATACACATGAAGCGAAAGCGATGAAATAAGAACGACCTAGTCGACTGGGTCGACTGGGTGAATAATCGACTGGGTCGATTATTATAGGTGGGTCGACTGGGTCTACCCAATTGGAACAAAATGGGATCCAATTGGAATTGGATCAGGATCATAAATTGAATTGGAATTTAATTTGTGAGTTAATTAATTAAGTTGGATTTAATTAATTAAAGGAATAATTAATTAATTAGACTTAGAGTCAAAAATAATTAATCGGGAGACTAGTTAATTAATTGGGCTATTTAATTGAGAGATTAATTAAAGTCTGGTCAAAATTAATTAACTGGGCCATGAATTAATTAGAAAACTTAGTCTTCTAAATTAAAGAGGGCCATGACCCATGTAGGAGAGAAGAACCCTAGTCCTAATAGGACTAGGTTAGGGAGATAACTATAAGTAGCTTTCTTGTAGCTTTTTTTCACACAACTCCATAAGCAAAAATTGAGCAAGAGAAAAATTCTCTCTCCCTCTCCAATACAACAATAGCCGAACCCATTCTTCCTGTGGAAGAATTTTTCGTTTTTCGACTTTGTTCCAAGATCGTTCATAAATCCTAGATCATAATATATCTTGTGTTCTAGCTGATCAAGATTTATTATTTTCGTGATATGGTGGTGTATCAACTCGTAGAGGCGCAACACGTGGGGCGCTACTCAAAAGGCTTGGATCGATTTTCACTATAGGAGAAATCATAGTTCGTTTGCTAGCTAAAGGATTTGCAAGGAGATAGGTATAACGTGTAAACTTATACTATCGTTTTTATTTATATTCATATATATACAACTAGAGAATATCCTGGCAAGATTCCGTAAGAGGTTCTAAAATTTTTATATTCCGCTGTGCCTTGGGCTGTTTATCATACCGAATCCCAACAGTGGTATCAGAGCCAACTCTAAGCTTTGTATATATAGGAATTTGTAAATTCCGTGTTTTTAATCATATGTTTGATTTATGTGGCTAGTTCTTTAACTTTGCATGTTTTAGAACATAGATCTGTTAACTTAGAGTTAATGTATAATTTTAGATTCGAAAATTTGTATCATTATAGTTTTTTTTATTTTTGGATTGGGATTTAATTGACTGGATCTGTTAAATTAAATCATTAGGGTAATCGGAACAAAAAAAAAATTGAGTCCAACCGCGGGGGCATGCGGCGTTGCGCGGCCACCGCGAGCTGCCGCAAGCAGCAGCACGTAAACAGCGCGCTGTCTGCGCGTGCAGCACACGGCAGCTGCCTACGGTCAGTCTGCCGCGTGCTGGCAACGCGCGGCAGCAGCCGCTGCGTGCGTCTCACGCGTGGCCTCCGTAGCCATGTGTGTGCTGCCACGTGGCGGTGTCCCATTCGTCACTCCGTGGCTGAATTTTGGTTGATCTCAAACTCGCCTATTTTGGATGTCCTGAAAATCTTGGAGAATTTTGGAGGATTAGGAAACTTGGTGTTTTTGGATAAGGTAGTTATCTTGTTAGATTTGAACACTACCTTAATTAACTAATCTAGTCAAAAATAGGACTATCTTGAGAATCTTGGAGATTTGGGAAACTTAGAGTTTTGGATAAGGTAAGAATCTTAGAGATTTAGATTACATTAATTAACCAATTTAATCAAGATAAGGTTTGTAGATTACTTAGAGCTCAAGTAAGAGCTAATTAATCTTAGAGGTTAATTATTAATTCAAAATTAAATTAACTTGGATAATATTTTTAGAATTAAAATTATAGGAGCCGATAAATTTACATTTATGCCCCAATGTGAATTTATGCATGTTCTTGAGTGAATGTGTGGATTGATCGATTTTGCCCTTAAGCCCTGTGTAGTTTTTGGTTTATTTATTTTTGGATTGTAATTAAATGGGCCTGATTGGTGCCCTTGCTTGCGCAAACGAATGTAATAGAATAAGACCATTTGTATTATGTAAGCTAGGCATAGATTAGGCTTGGAGCCGAGAAGACCTCATGAAGACTTGGAGATCCGCATGGAGGCCCATTACCTTGGAGAACATGGAGGCCCAATCAAGCTGGATATTACAAGAAGGCCCATGATGTATGGGTTTGAAAATTGTAATAGTTAGGACATTTAATTTCCACCCTAAACTGACCAATTGATCCATCACATGGCTCGTGATGGATCGCATAGGATGGGCAATCGATCAATCATATCCTGCTAGGAGATGTATGTTTACTATTATTCTTTGATGTATGTCATGCATGCTTAGAATAGATCACGTAAACAAGATAAGCATAATTTGATGAGACCTCGCACAAGAAAAACAAAAACCTCCAATTGAACTTAAAATTCAATTAGAATATTAAATCGAACTTAAGGGCGCATATGAATAGTCTCTATGGTCCGAGCCTATCCAATTACTAGATCTTAGGCATACTGTACGAATATATCTCGATGTCTCACGAGTCGTGGGTCAAGCTATAAGAAGATGATGTGTCTATTGCCTCGATGCGCGAGTTTAGTGCCAAGGGAGAGGATAGCAAGGTTCTAGGCGCTGTCTCACGAGTCGTGGGGTGTCTAGGATTGAACTATTTCTCTCCACGAGTATTGGACATGATTTAACGCTAGTAAGTATGGATGTCTCACGAGTCGTGGGTCCATATCGAAAAATGAGGCTAAATGAACTTAAGGGTTAGCTGCGATGGTTAACCGTCGACGTAATCGACCACCAAGTGAATCAAATAGTATGGCCAACGAGTCGTGGGTACTAGGAGATTGCATTTGGGCCTTAAGCCCGCTAGGATATTTTAAATTCCCGAAACTTATGTGGGGGCATAAGATTTTGATTAAAATAGTGGGAGTAATTTACAAATAAAAAACCATGTTTGTAAATTGTGCATTTTAAATTAATCTTTCGCGTATTTATTTCTTCTCTCGTCATTTTATAGAAATGATGTCAAAAGAGCTTAGAGCACTTAGAGATTTGTCCATCTCATCACTTGAACGTAATATTTTAACTGGACCCAACTTGCATTTCTTGACGCATCATTTGAATGGATTATTTGAAGCTGAAAACATATCCTATGTTTTGTCTGTGCCACCACCCATTACTATTTCACATGGCGTTCCTGATGAGCTCCGTAAAAGCATCACCAAATGGAAACTGGATGATGGCTTAGCTCGTAAATACATGTTGAAATATATGTCACTTGATATGCATTTGCAACATGAGCATAAGGCATCCGCGAAAGAGATTCTCTCGAATCTCAAATTCCTTTATGGGATTAGAGATGGTCGTCGCAGATTCGCGATCACGAGGGAACGCTTGCAAGCAAGAAAGAGAAGGGAAACTCCTGTCGGAATCCACGTACACAAGATGATTCGACTTCTATCTGAACTCGATGATATGGGTGTCATGATGGACAATGATTTCCGAGTAGATCTTATTCTACAATCTCTTCCTAGATCATATGACCGATTTATCGCGGACTTGAATCTCCAGAGGCGGGAGATCACTGTACATGTCCTGCGACAAATGCTCGAGGAACACGAAGCTTCTTTTGGAAAGAAAGCGAGGGTTGCCGAAAGGACTGGGCGGCGTTCAAATCCAAAGCAAATGGAAACCAGAGCTCCTTAGTGCACAAGGTCAAGGGAAAGAATTAAGCTCGAACCTATGGAAAGTTCGAACAGGTATATTCCTTGTTGAAGTTAATTTTACAATTAACTGTGCATGTTTGGTGTTAGACACTGACTAGAGTTCTCATCCTTGTAGGTGATGGGAGCATCAAGGAAACTGGAGCCTGAGGATTGAATCCTTGAATAAGGCAATGGAGCTGGAGCTGCTACCAAGGCTGTAGGCAAAAGTAGATTTAGGTGGTTTGATAAAGTCATTAGGAAACTTTCATTTATGTACCTAGTTTTTAATGAAGAACTTTTATTCATGTTATTGAATAATGTTGATTTTAATAAAAGCTCCTGTTTTTGTTTTTCATTTGGTACACTAAAATAATGACTTTACATCATAAAACCACCTAAGTTAGTTATGCACATACAACCAAACAAAAGGATACAAGATAATGAAATATCTGCCCAATTATGGCACGCTCGACTTGGACATATGTCTAAGTCAAGGATTCAAAAGTTAGCATCATCTGGCGCGATTGAAATCAATCGCATTGATGAAATGTCAACATGTTAACCATGTCTAAAGGGTAAAATGGCTAAGTTGCCATTTAAGGGAAACCCTGAGCAAGTCAAGCAAACATTGGACTTAATACATACTGACGTATGTGGACCACTAAGAAAAAACGCCCGAGGTGGCTATGACTACTTCATCACTTTCACTGACGACTTTAGTCGTTATAGATATGTGTTCTTGTTGAAACACAAGTCTGAAGCCTTTGAGCGATTCAAAGAATTCAAGATGGAAGTAGAGAATCAACTTGGTCATACGATAAAGGCTCTTCGTTCTGACCGAGGTTGAGAATTTCTTAGTAACGAATTTCTAAATTATCTTGTAGAGCATGGAATATTATCGCAGTGGACTCCTCCTGCAACACCCCAATTAAATGGAGTAGCAGAGAGAATGAATCGAACCTTGATGGACATGGTTCGATCCATGATGAGTGCCACTGACCTTCCTCTTTCATTTTGGGGACATGCCCTCCTCATGGCAATGAAGATACTAAACATTGTACTTTCTAAATCCATAGAAAAGAAACCATACGAATTATGGTTTGGCAAGGCACCCTCATACACATTCATGCGCATATGGGGATCTCCCGCTTACGTTAAAAAGCTAGTGGGAGACAAATTGGAAACTAAATCCACTTTGTGCAAATTCGTGGGGTATCCGGAAAACTCAATAGGATACAAGTTCTACGATCCTACAAGACAAACTACGTTTGTCTCGAGGAACGTTCACTTCTTGGATAAGGATTTCTTGGTTGACAAGAAGGAAAATAACATAGAACTGGATGAGGTCACTGAAGCTGAAAAGGTCGAAGAGGTCAAACAAGCTGACCCGTCGCCACAGGCAGTGGGAGAACATGAGCATGAAAGTGCACCAGAAAGTACACCGATTCTTCGTAGGTCAGAAAGACAACGTAGAGAACCCGAGAGGTACTACGGTCTGCTGCATGAGACTGGACAGTCTCTAACCGACCCAAGGACTTACGAAGAGGCTATGTTAGACATAGACTCGGGAAAGTGGCGCGAAGCCATGGAATCCGAATTGGACTCCATGCACTCAAACAAGGTCTGGGCCTTAGTAGATCCACCAGTGGGAGTGGCTCCCGTGGGTTGCAAGTGGATCTATAAGCGAAAGCTTGGAGTGAACGGAGAGGTAATAACCTACAAGGCGCGACTAGTGGCAAAAGGATACACTCAAAGGCCAGGTATCGACTTTGAGGAGACTTTCTCGCCCGTCGCAATGCCTAAATCCATTCGAATCTTACTGGCCATAGCTGCGTGGTATAACTACGAGATATGGCAGATAGATGTAAAGACTGCCTTTCTCAATGGGGACATTGATAAGGAGATCTACATAGAGCAACCAAAAGGATATGCAACCAAAGGAGATGAACACAAGGTGTGCAAACTCCAGAGGTCCATTTATGGACTTAAGCAAGCTTCCCGAAGTTGGAACATTCGTTTCGATGAGACAAAACAAACTTTTGGATTCATCAAAAACATGTTCGAACCTTGTGTATACAAGAAGATCAGTGGGAGTACAATTGAGTTTTACGTTGACGACATTCTTCTCATTGGAAACAATGTGAAAGTGTTGTCCGAAACTAAAGCATGGTTATCTACACAATTCTCAATGAAGGATATGAGAGAAGCATCATTTGTACTAGGTATAAGGATCTACCGAGATAGATCAAAAGGACTGCTGGGCCTCTCCCAATTCCAGTACATAGATAAGATCTTGAAAAGATTTAATATGGAAGAATCCAAGAGAGGATTGCTTCAAATGAGACATGGGATTGCACTCTCTAAGTCTATGGCCCCAAAGACGCCAAAAGAGAGAAGCAATATGTCTCGAGTACCATATGCATCCGCGATAGAAAGCATAATGTATGGTATGTTATGTACTAGACCAGACGTAGCATACGCTCTAAGCGTTACAAGTCGCTACCAGTCTGATCCAGGTGAGCAGCACTGGATAGCCGTAAAGGCAATTCTGAAGTACCTGAGAAGTACCAAGGAATTGTTCTTGGTATACGGTGGAGGAGAATTGAAATTGAAAGGCTATACAGACTCGAGCTTCCAATGTGATATAGACGACTTCAAGTCGACATCAGGATACGTGTTCTGCCTCAATGGTGGTGCGGTTAGCTGCAAGAGCTCCAAGCAAGAAACAACCGCGGATTCAACCACCGAAGCAGAATACATTGCTGCGAGGGATGCGGCAAAGGAAGGTGTTTGGATGAGGAACTTCATCTAGGAATTGGATGTGATACCTAGCATCGCTGAGCCCATTACTATCTTCTGTGATAACAATGGGGCAATAGCGCAAGCAAAGGAGCCGAGATCTCATCAGAAATCCAAGCACGTACAAAGACGATACCACGTGATAAGAGATATCATTGGTGGAAGAGACATTAAGATGGAACGTGTCGACTCAGAAGATAATACGGCGGACCCGCTAACGAAGCCTCTGCCTCAAAAGGCATTTGAGAAACATCTGCAAAAGATGGGACTCAAGAACATAAAAGACTGGTTTTAGGACAAATGAGAGATTGATAGAAATAGTGTCCTGCAAGCCAGCTGTATGGCGAGCATTTATTATAATAAATGAGGAACTATTCAATTTTGATTAATAAATGCACTCTATTAAATGGTCAACTTTATCTTATGTAATAATTATCTACGCATAAGGATAAAAGTCCTTGGTTCACAGGGCTATGGGACAACCCGTGGACTGATCTCCAAGGCCGTGATCTAGAACATATTCAAGAGTCGTAGAATCCAATCGAGATAGGACATCGTTGGATTCAGTTAGACTCTCACTATTGTGTATACTCCGATGAACTTGAGAACGCTGGGGTCCACGAGCGTGATGATAGAATAGTGTCCTGCAAGCCAACTATTTGGCTGCATTTAATTGAAAGGACCATTCAATTGGATTAATAAATGCATTTTATTATTATATGGTCACCTTTATCTTATGTAATAATTATCTATGCATAAGGATAGAAGTCCTTAGATCACAGGGCTATGGGACAACCCGTGGACTGATCTCCAAGGCCGTGATCTAGAACATATTCAAGAGTCGTAGAATCCAATAGAGATAGGACATCGTTGGCTTCGGTTAGACTCTCACTATTGTGTATACTCCGATGAACTGGAGAACGCTGGGGTCCACGAGCGTGACTGGGATAGTCGATATACATAAGTGGGTGGTTTGCTGGAATGGCAAGCGCACTGAATACCCCAATTAGGAAATAACTCACCATGGAAGCGGTAGTGGCATATCGGAGTTGAAGTTATTCCAAATTTATAATAGTATACGAGGAACGATCCCTAACTACCTGAGGTGATAGGGTTTATCTGGTGCGAGAACGTCTATGCTTTGATATGAGTTCCGACTGACTGGGGATCGCCAGAAAGTCTCTGTGGACTCATATTGGGTATAGAGGAACTCGTATGCAGATTCATATCATCAACAAATGATCCATTGATCCGACTTGATAGGTTGTGAAATTCTCCTATGGATTTCTATGAGAAATTAATTCTGGTAAAATCCTTGGCCAAGGTATCTGACGGCTTTATGTAAGTAGCTCATAAAGATTAAGTCAAAGAGAATTTATTTCAAGATCAGAATGCATAAGGTCAAGATGAATTAAAAGGGAATTCGATGAAAGACCAAACCCTTAACTCTCGACTGGGAGATTGATCGATGGACAGATTATGTCGTATATGGAAATTATAAAAGATAAAAGGTTCACTGCATTAATTCACCAGTGATTGGGCTCCATGGGCTTGTGGCTGGACATCGACCGTGGAGTGTGGGAGAATTCCCAAATTGGCAGTGGTGCTAATTTTGGAATGGTCAATCGACAGAGTGTTCGATTGATTTAGTGTAAGTCTTACTCGAATAATTAAATAATATTTAATTATAACCGACGACCAATTGTGTGGTGAACCTACGGGGACATACACAATACACATGAAGCGAAAGCGAGGAAATAAGAACAATCGAGTCGACTGGGTCGACTGGGTGAATAATCGACTGGGTCGATTATTATGGGTGAGTCGACTGGGTCGACCCAATTGGAACAAATTGGGATCCAGTTGGAATTGGATCAGGATCATAAATTAAATTGGAATTTAATTTGTGAATTAATTAATTAAGTTGGATTTAATCAATTAAAAGGGATTTTAATTAAATGTACTTAGAGTCTGATTTAATTAAATGAGATATTAAGTAATTAATTGGGCTATTTAATTGGGAGATTAAATAAAGCCTGGTCAAATTAATTAACTGGGCCATGAATTAATTAGAAGACTTGGTCTTCTAATTAAAGAGGGTCATGGCCCATGTAGGAGAGAGGAAACCTAGTCCTATTAGGACTAGGTTAGGGAGATAACTATAAGTAGCTATCTTGTGGTTATTTTTCACATAACTCAACAAGCAAAATTCTCTCTCCCCACTACCAGTAAAAGTCGACCGAACCCTGTCTTCCTTTTGGAAGAATTTTTCGTTTTCGATTTTGTTCCAAGATAGTTCCTAATTCCTAGATCTTAATATATCTTGTGTTCTAGTCGATCAAGATATATTATTTTCGTGATATTGTGGTGTATCAACTCGTAGAGGCGCAACACGTGGGGCGCTAGTGCAGAGCTTGGATCGATTTTGCTGGTGCAGAAATCAGAGTTCGTTTTTGCTGACTGCCAACTTGGATTGGCAAGGAGATAGGTATAACGTGTAAACTTATACTATCGTTTTAATTAATATTTATATATATACACCTAAAGTAGTATCCTGGCAAGATTCCGTAAGAGGTCCTAAAATTTTTATATTCCGCTGTGCCTAGGGCTGTTTATCTTACCGAATCCCAACAGTGGTATCAGAGCCAACTCTAGGCTTTGTATATATATAAATTTGCAAATTCGGTGTTATAAATCATATGTTTGATTTATGTGTAGCTAGTTCTTTAACTTTGCATGTTTTAGGACGTTTGTTATTTAGCTTGGAGTTAATGGATAATTTTAGATTCGAAAAATTTTATCATATTGATGTTATTTTGGATTGGGATTTAATTGACTGGATATGTTTAATTAAATCAAAAAGTAATCGAACAAGAAAAATTATATATTTTTGGGATCAACCGCGGTGGCAGGAGGTGCCACCGCGTGCTGCCGTACGCGGCAGCGCGTGAACAAGCGCGCTATCTGCGCGTGCAATACACGGCAGCTGCCCTCGGGCAGTTTGCCTCGTGCTGGCAACGCACAGCAAGCACGCTGCTACGCGCTGTCACGCGCGGCAGCAGCAGCTGCGTGGGGCTCACGCGCGGCTTCCATGGCCATGTGTGTGCTGCCACGTGACAGCGTTCAATTCGTCACGTCGTGGTTGAATTTTGGTTGATCTCAAACTCACCTATTTTGGAAGTCCTGAAAATCATGGAGATTTGGTTGTTATGGAATCTTGGTGAATCTTGGATTGATCTTAGATATCTGATTGACAAGGAAACTTAGAGTTTCAATTGTGATAAGAGATTTAATTAAAATTAATCTCTTCTAGTAAGTTACCAAGATTAAAGATCTTAGAGATCTTATTAAACAAGGAAACTTAGAGTTTCATCTGTGATAAGACATTTAATTAAAAAATAATGTCTTCTAGTAAGTTACCAAGATTAAAGATCTTAGAGATCTTATCAAATTAGGAAACTTGGAGTTTTGGATAAGGTAGAAATCTTGGTGGATTTGGACACTACCTTAGTTAACTAATCTATTCAAAATAGTATTATCTTGAGAATCTTGGAGATTTGTAAAATTGGGAAACTTAGAATTTTGGATAAGATAGTAATTTTGGAAGATTTGTAACTATCTTAATTAACCAACTATATCAAGATAAGAGTTGTAGGTTACTTAGAACTCAAGTAAGAGTTAATTAATCTCAGAGATTAATTGTTAATTCAAAATTAAATTAACTTGGATAATTTTTGTGAATTAAAATTAAAGGAGCCGGTAAATTTACATTTATGCCCTTATGTGAATTTATGCATGTTCTTGAGTGAATATGTGGATTGGTCGATTTTGCACCTAAGCCCTGTGTAGTTTTGGTTTATTTATTTTATGTGTTGTAATTAAATGGGCCTGATTGGTGCCCTTGCTTGCGCAAACAAATGTAATAGATAGGGGCCTTTATTTTAAGCTAGGCTTAGATTAGGCTTGGAGCCGAAAAGACCTCATGAAGACTTGGAGATCCGCATGGAGGCCCATAACCTTGGAGGACATTGAGGCCCAATTCATTACATGGAGGCCCAATCAAGGTGGATATTACAAGAAGGCCCATGATGTATGGGTTTGTAAATTGTAATAGTTAGGACACTTAATTTCCACCCTAGACTGACCAAATGATCCATCACATGGGTCGTGATGGATCGCATAGGATGGGCAATCGATCAATCATATCATGCTAGGTGATGAATATTTACTTTTTCATAATTATTCTTTGATGTATGCGATGCATGCTTATGATAGAAAAACGTAAACAAGATAAAGCATAATCTGATGAGACCTCGCACAAAGAAAATTTAGAACCTCCAATTGAATTTAAAATCAATTAGAATATTAAATCGAATAGCGGACGCATATGAATGGTGTCTATGGTCCGAGCCCGAGCCTATCCAATTACTAGGTCTTAGGCATATTGTACAAATATATCTCCATGTCTCACGAGTCGTGGGTCGAGCTATAGGAAGATGATATGTCTATTGCCTCGATGCACATTTTAGTGCCAAGGGAGGGGATAGCAAGGTTCTAGGCGCTGTCTCACGAGTCGTGGGGCGTCTAGGATTGAACTATTTCTCTTCACGAGTATTGGACATGATTTAACGCGAGTAAGTATGGATGTCTCACGAGTCGTGGGTCCATAACGAAAATCGAGGCTGAATGAACTCAATGGTTAGCTGGGATGGTTAACCGACGACGTAATCGCCCACCAATTGGATCAATTGGTATGGCCAACGAGTCGTGGGTACTGAGCGATTGCATTTGGGCCTTGAGCCCATTAGGAAATTTTTATTTTCCGAACCTTATGTGGGGGCATAAGTATTCGACAAAAATAGTGGGAGTAATTTACAAATGAAAACCATGTTGGTAAATTATGCATTGATATTAATCTGTCGCGTATTTATCGTAATGTTTATGATAGTTTTTCATAAATGATGTATCCTTGAATATTTTACCATCATACTTGAATCAAATAAATTGACTGAACCCAAATGAATTTTTGAATGACTTCGAAACTTGAGAAATTATTCTCGAGTCCAAGAAAGGACTAATCTCCTTACAAAGATTTCATTGGTTTTCCTTTCGAAGTTACACTTCGACTGGAATGGTGATAGGTTTCACCAAGCTGCCATTTTGAAGTTACTCTTCAAATAAGAAAGGTGATAAGTTTCACCAGAGGTTGAGGATGGTTCTCAAGCCCAAATTTTCTTGAAGGCAAACATGAAGTCTCCCATGAATGGGAAGTAACATCTCGTTGAAAAGCTCAAAAGACTTATGAGATGGTAGAAGAGGAATGAATCCTCTCTGAAAGGAAATAACCTTGGAGGTTTTTCTGTAAGGATGATAAGTTGTAAAGTCAATCAAAATGGTACTTCCATGGATTAAGATCAAGGGAAAGAAGGAATTGAACCTATTCGTCCCATAAGGGATGATTAAATTTTATTGAACTTAACCTTATGGTTAAAGTAATGCATAAGGGTGTTGGATGCCCGATGAAGTACTCATTGATGCATTCAATGCATCTAAAGCCATGAATTATTTTGATCATTAGAATTTACTTATACCATCCCTTGTCTTAAGGGATGTGATAGTTCCATAATGGTTGGAACTGATTGCGCTATAAGATTTATACGCAAAAGGTGTACATAAGAAAATGAGTATGGATACTCATATAACGACTAAATAAAATATGCATAGTCAATAAAATATAAATAATCAAGATTTCACACACTTGAGTCGTTGTAAAAACCGAAAGGCGATACACGAATACTAAAACATATTTCAAAATTAAAAGATTCAAAGACCGAGCTCGATTGGGTCGAGCTTGACTGGGATGCTATACATAGTAACCGACTTTCGAATCTTGCTTAATGGAAATTAGATTTAGTAGTTGGTTGCTAGGCAACCAAGAGGCATAAAAAATTGCAATGGATTTAATCCATTTAAAAGTGTGTAGAAACACTAAAGCATTAGTGGGAGATAAGGGGTCTCTAGTACCCTCATTGGTAAAAGTCGTTGTGATGTACAAATCCAAATTACTTTTGGAATAAAAGAAGAGAGCCTAATCAATGAAAGCATGTAAAAGATTTGGATCGATTCAAAATCAAACATGCATAGGCAATACGCCATTGATTATTTGATAGAGAATTATATTCTCGAAATGTAAGACCCGCTTGAAACGTTGTATGTTGTCAAGCATTCTGGACATGTAAATGTCCATTAAGAAATCATACATGAAATTCCTTATTCAAACAAATAAAACTTGATCGAGAAAATCGAAGATACTGAGCTAAGTATCTCTGAAGCCAGTTCCAAAACATATCACGTGATATGAGTTTTGGTATTGTACCTTCATATGCATTCATGCGCATATGGGGTCTCCCGCTCATGTGAATAAGATAGTGGGAGATAAGTTGGACGTAAAGTTCATCTTATGCAATTCGTGGGGTATCCAGAAAACTCAATAGGATACGAGTTCTACAATCCTACAAGACAAACTACGTTTGTCTCAAGGAACGCACACTTCATGGAGAAGGATTTCTTGCTAGGCAAGGAGGAACACAACGTAGAACTAGATAAGGTCACTGAAGATGAAAAGACCAAAGAGGTCGATCAAGCTGACCCATCACCACAGGCAGTGGGAGAACAAGAGCATGAAAGTACAACAAAGAGTACACCGATACTTCGTAGGTCAGAAAGACAACGTAGAGAACCCGAGAGGTACTACGGTCTGCTGCGTGAGACTAGACAGTCTCTAACCGACCCAAGGACTTACGAAGAGACTATGCTAGGCATAGACTCGGGAAAGTGGCGTGAAGCCATGGAATTCGAATTGGACTCCATGCACTCGAACAAGGTCTGGGCCTTGGTAGATCCACCAGTGGGAGTAGCTCCCGTGGGTTGCAAGTAGATCTATAAGCGAAAGCTTGGAGTGAACGGAGAGGTAATAAACTACAAGGCGCGACTAGTGGCAAAATGATACACTCAAAGGCCAAGCATCGACTTTGAGGAGACCTTCTCGCCCGTCGCAATGCCTAAATCCATTCGAATCTTGCTGGCCATAGCTGCGTGGTATAACTACGAGATATGGCAGATGGATGTAAAGACTGACTTTCTCAATGTGGACATTGACAAGGAGATCTACATGGAGCAACCAAAAGGATATGCATCCAAAGGAGATGAACACAAGGTGTGCAAACTCCAGAGGTCCATTTATGGATTGAAGCAAGCTTCCCGAAGTTGGAACATCCGTTTCAATGAAACAATCCAAACTTTTGGATTTATCAGAAACGTGTTCGAACCTTGCGTGTACAATAAGATCAGTGGGAGTACAGTTGAATTTTTGGTGCTTTACGTTGATGACATTCTTCTCATTGAAAATAATGTGAAAGTGTTGTACGAAACTAAAGCATGATTATCTACACAATTCTCAATGAAGGAATTGGGAGAAGCATCCTTCGTACTGGGTATAAGGATCTACCGAAATAGATCAAAAGCACTGCTAGGCCTCTCCCAATTGCAGTACATAGATAAAATCTTGAAAAGATTTAATATGGAAGAATCCAAGAGAGGATTGCTTCCAATGAGACATGAATGCAAGTAGCTCATAAAGATTAAGTCAAAGAGAATTTATTTCAAGATCAGAATGCATAAGTTCAAGACGAATTAAAAGGGAATCCGATGAAAGACCAAACCCTTAAGTCTTACTCGAATAATTAAATAATATTTAATTATAACCGACGACCAATTATGTGGTGAACCTACGGGGGCATACACAATACACATGAAGCGAAAGCGAGGAAATAAGAACAACCGAGTCGACTGGGTCAACTGGGTGAATAATCGACTGGGTCGATTATTATGGGTGAGTCGACTGGGTCGATCCAATTGGAACAAATTATGATCCAGTTGGAATTGGATCAGGATCATAAATTAAATTGAAATTTAATTTGTGAATTAATAAATTAAGTTGGATTTAATTAATTAAAAGGGATTTTAATTAAATGTACTTAGAGTCTGATTTAATTAAATGGGAGATTAAGTTAATTAATTGGGCTATTTAATTGGGAGATTAAATAAAGCCTGGTCAAATTAATTAACTGGGCCATAAATTAATTAGAAGACTTGGTCTTCTAATTAAAGAGGACCATGGCCCATGTAGGAGAGAGGAAACCTAGTCCTATTAGGACTAGGTTAGGGAGATAACTATAAGTAGCTATCTTGTAGTTATTTTTCACATAACTCAACAAACAAAATTGAGCAAGAGCAAAATTCTCTCTCCCCTCTACCAGTAAAAGTCGACCGAACCATGTCTTCCTTTTTGAAGAATTTTTCGTTTTCGATTTTGTTCCAAGATCGTTCCTAATTCCTAGATCTTAATATATCTTGTGTTTTAGTCGATCAAGATATATTATTATCGTGATATTGTGGTGTATCAACTCGTAGAGGCGCAACACGTGGGGCGCTAGTGCAGAGCTTGGATCGATTTTGCTGGTGCAGAAATCAGAGTTCGTTTTTGCTGACTGCCAACTTGGATTTGCAAGGAGATATGTATAACGTGTAAACTTATACTATCGTTTTAATTAATATTTATATATATACACCTAAAGTAGTATCCTGGCAAGATTCCGTAAGAGGTCCTAAAATTTTTATATTTCGCTGTGCCTAGGGCTGTTTATCTTACCGAATCCCAACAGTGGTATCAGAGCCAACTCATAAAGATTAAGTCAAAGAGAATTTATTTCAAGATCAGAATGCATAAGTTCAAGACGAATTAAAAGAGAATCCGATGAAAGACCAAACCCTTAAGTCTTACTCGAATAATTAAATAATATTTAATTATAACCGACGACCAATTATGTGGTGAACCTACGGGGGCATACACAATACACATGAAGCGAAAGCGAGGAAATAAGAACAAAAGATTTAATATGGAAGAATCCAAGAGAGGATTGCTTCCAATGAGACATGGAATTGCACTCTCTAAGTCTATGGCCCCAAAGACGCCTGAAGAGAGAAGCAATATGTCTCGAGTACCATATGCATCCGCAATAGGAAGCATAATGTATGGTATGTTATGTACGAGACCAGACGTAGCATACACTTTAAGCGTTACAAGTCGCTACCAGTCTGATCCAGGTGAGCAGCACTGGATAGCCGTAAAGGCAATTCTGAAGTACCTGAGAATGACTAAGGAATTGTTCTTGGTATAAGGTGGAGGAGAATTGAAATTGGAAGGCTATACTGATTCTAGCTTCTAATGTGATGTAGACGACTTCAAGTCGACATCTGGATACGTGTTCTGCCTCAATAGTGGTACGGTAAGCTGGAAGAGCTCCAAGCAAGACACTACCGCAGATTCAACCACCGAAGCAGAATACATTGCCGCGTGTGATGCAGCAAAGGAAGGTGTTTGGATGAAGAACTTTATCCAGGAATTGGATGTGAAACCTAGCATTGTCGAGCCACTACTATCTTCTGTGATAATAATGGAACTATCTCGCAAGCGAAGGAGTCGAGATCTCATTAGAATCCAAGCACGAACTAAGACGATACCATTTGATATGTTATATCATTGGTAGAGGAGACATAAAGATGGAGCGTGTCACCTCAAGGGATAATACGACGGACCCGCTGTCTAAGCATTGCCTCAAAGGCATCCGAAAACATCTGTCTAAGATGGGAATCAGAAGTATGAAAAGTTGGCTTTAGTACAAGTGGGAGATTGATAGAATAGTGTCCTGCAAGCCAACTATTTGGCTGCATTTAATTGAAAGGACCATTCAATTGGATTAATAAATGCATTTTATTATTATATGGTCATCTTTATCTTATGTAATAATTATCTACGCATAAGGATAGAAGTCCTTAAATCACAGGGCTATGGGACAACCCGTGGACTGATCTCCAAGGCCGTGATCTAGAACATATTCAAGAGTCGTAGAATCCAATCGCGATAGGACATCGTTGGATTCGGTTAGACTCTCACTATTGTGTATACTCCGATGAACTGGAGAACGCTGGGGTCCACGAGCGTGACTGGGATAGTCGATATAAATAAGTGGGTGGTTTGCTGGGATGGCAAGCGCACTGAATACCCCAATTAGGAAATAACTCACCATGGAAGCGGTAGTCGCATATCGGGGTTGAAGTTATTCGAAATTTATAATAGTATACGAGGAACGATCCCTAACTACTTGAGGTGATAGGGTTTATCTGGTGCGAGAACGTCTATGCTTTGATATGAGTTCCGACTGACTGGGGATCGCCAGAAAGTCTCTGTGGACTCATATTGGGTATATAGGAACTCGTATGCAGATTCATATCATCAACAAAGGATCCATTGACCCGACTTGATAGGTTGGGAAATTCTCCTATGGATTTCTGTGAGAAATTAATTCTGGTAAAATCCTTGGCCAAGGTATCTGACGGCTTTATGTAAGTAACTCATAAAGATTAAGTCAAAGAGAATTTATTTCAAGATCAGAATGCATAAGTTCAAGACGAATTAAAAGGGAATCCGATGAAAGACCAAACCCTTAAGTCTCGACTGGGAGATTGATCGATGGAGAGATTATGTCGTATATGGAAATTATAAATGATAAAAGGTTCACTGCATTAATTCACCAGTGATTGGGCTCCATGGGCTTGTGGCTGGACATCGACTGTGGAGTGTGGGAGAATTCCCAAATTGGCAGGGGTGCTAATTTTGGAATGGTCAATCGACAGAGTGTTCGATTGATTTAGAGTAAGTCTTACTCGAATAATTAAATAATATTTAATTATAACCGACGACCAATTATGTGGTGAACCTACGGGGGCATACACAATACACATGAAGCGAAAGCGAGGAAATAAGAACAACCGAGTCGACTGGGTCGACTGGGTGAATAATCGACTGGGTCGATTATTATGGGTGAGTCGACTGGGTCGACCCAATTGGAACAAATTGGGATCCAGTTGGAATTGGATCAGGATCATAAATTAAATTGGAATTTAATTTGTGAATTAATTAATTAAGTTGGATTTAATTAATTAAAAGGGATTTTAATTAAATGTACTTAGAGTCTGATTTAATTAAATGGGAGATTAAGTTAATTAATTGGGCTATTTAATTGGGAGATTAAATAAAGCCTGGTCAAATTAATTAACTGGGCCATGAATTAATTAGAAGACTTGGTCTTCTAATTAAAGAGGGTCATGGCCCTTGTAGGAGAGAGGAAACCTAGTCCTATTAGGACTAGGTTAGGGAGATAACTATGAGTAGCTATCTTGTAGTTATTTTTCACATAACTCAACAAACAAAATTGAGCAAGAGCAAAATTCTCTCTCCCCTCTACCAGTAAAAGTCGACCGAACCCTGTCTTCGTTTTGGAAGAATGTTTCGTTTTCGATTTTGTTCCAAGATCGTTCCTAATTCCGAGATCTTAATATATCTTGTGTTCTAGTCGATCAAGATATATTATTTTCGTGATATTGTGGTGTATCAACTCGTAGAGGCGCAACACGTGGGGCGCTAGTGCAGAGCTTGGATCGATTTTGCTGGTGCAGAAATCAGAGTTCGTTTTTGCTGACTGCCAACTTGGATTTGCAAGGAGATAGGTATAACGTGTAAACTTATACTATCGTTTTAATTAATATTTATATATATACACCTAAAGTAGTATCCTGGCAAGATTCCGTAAGAGGTCCTAAAATTTTTATATTCCGCTGTGCCTAGGGCTGTTTATCTTACCGAATCCCAACACGTGACTGGGATGGTCGATACACATAAGTGGGTGGCTTGCCGGGATGGCAAGCGCACTGACTACCCCAATTAGGAAATAACTCACCATGAAAGCGGTAGTCGCATATTGGGGTTGAAGTTATTCCAAATTTATAATAGTATACGAGGAACGATCCCTAACTACTTGAGGTGATAAGGTTTATCTGGTGCGAGAACGTCTATGCTTTGATATGAGTTCCGACTGACTGGGGATCGCCTGAAAATCTCTGTGGACTCATATTGGGTATAGAGGAACTCGTATGCAGATTCATATCATCAACAAATGATCCATTGACCCGACTTGATAGGTTGGGAAATTCTCCTATGGATTTCTATGAGAAATTAATTCTGGTAAAATCCTTGGCCAAGGTAACTGACGACTTTTTGTAAGTAGCTCATAAAGATTAAGTCAAAGAGAATTTATTTCGAGATCAGAGTACATAAGGTCAAGGCAAAAGAAAAGGAAATCCGATGAAAGACCATACCCTTAAGTCTCGACTGAGAGATTGATCGATGGAGAGATTATGTCGTATATGAAAATTATAATGATAAAAGGTTCACTGAATTAATTCACCAGTGATTGGGCTCCATGGGCTTGTGGCTGGACATCGACCGTGGAGTGTGGGAGAATTCCCAAATTGGCAGGGGTGCTAATTTTGGAATGATTAATCGACAGAGTGTTTGATTGATTTAGAGTAAGTCTTACTCGAATAATTAAATAATATTTAATTATAACCCACAGCCAATTATGTGGTTAACCTACGGGGGCATACACAATACACATGAAGCGAAAGCGAGGAAATAAGAACGATCGAGTCGACTAGGTCGACTGGGTTAATAATCGACTAGGTCGATTATTATAGGTGGGTCGACTGGGTCGACCCAATTGGAACAAAATGGGATCCAATTGGAATTGGATCAGGATCATAAATTGAATACGAATTTAATTTGTGAGTTAATTAATTAAGTTGAATTTAATTAATTAAAGGAATAATTAATTAATTAGACTTAGAGTCAAAATTAATTAATTGGGAGACTAGTTAATTAATTGGGCTATTTAATTGGGAGATTAAATAAAGCCTGGTCAAATTAATTAACTGGGCCATTAATTAATTAGAAAACTTAGTCTTCTAAATTAAAGAGGGTCATGGCCCATGTAGGAGAGAAGAACTCTAGTCCTAATAGGACTAGGTTAGGGAGATAACTATAAGTAGCTTTCTCGTAGTTATTTTTCACACAACTCCATGAGCAAAAATTGAGCACGAGCAAAATTCTCTCTCTCTCTCCCACAGAGCAATAGTCGAACCCATTCTTCCTGTGGAAGAATTTTTCGTCTTTCGACTTTGTTCCAAGATCGTTCCTAAATCCTAGATCATAATATATCTTGTGTTCTAGCTGATCAAGATTTATTATTTTCGTGATATTGTGGTGTATCAACTCGTAGAGGCGCAACACGTTGGGCGCTACTTAAAAGGCTTGGGTCGATTTTCACTGTAGGAGAAATCAGAGTTTGTTTGCTAGCTAAAGGATTTGCAAGGAGATAGATATAACGTGTAAACTTATACTATCGTTTTTATTTATATTCATATATATACAACTAGAGAATATTCTGGCAAGATTCCGTAAGAGGTCCTAAAATTTTTATATTCCGCTGTGCCTAGGGCTGTTTATCTTACCGAATCCCAACAATAACATTGTTCATTTTAAACTAGAATAAAAAGTGAACTAAATATATATAGTATTACATAATTTTTATTATATATTTTTAAAACAATGGTTTATTATTATAATATATTTTTAAATATACATCCACATATTTTAGTCGTATCGTATTTTATAAATTTTAAAAATTCGTATTATCATATTCGTATAGTATCCATTCATATCGCCGTATCAGCATCAGTATACGTACAACATAGTAACAAACTAACCCAATTCAACATGACCTGCTCCTGCGCCAATTAGCAGACATCAATCCGGTTTTATTCGATAATATCTTATTCTCTTTAATTTATGAAAGGGAAAATCAAGTACTTTTGAGTGCCTAAAAGTGGTACATATGTAAAAAATTATTTTATCTAAGAAAAAAAAATAAAAAAGAGGATTTTATTCTAGAAAACCATCCCAAATTGATGAAGGTTAATACATGGTACCAAACTATATATCGATTCTTACTTGTAGTACTATAAAAATTGATGTCGACATATTTGGTACCACAATTTAAAAAATTGAATCACTTTAATTTGATACCGCCGTTAAAAATTACCGTTAAGTGATGACGTGCCAGTTAAGTCTTATTATAAAATTGATGTTATTTCTTATGTTGACTGATAATTCTAATCCATGACATTTCAGGTTGGCTAAATAACCCCATATCTTCAAATTTATTGACAATTTTAGTCCACATTGTTGCCTAATTTTAAAATTGGCTCGAATAAGCCACATGCAGACCAATTTGGAGGACAATTCTATCCCATGACATTTCAGGTTGACAAAATAACCCCACATCTTTAAATTTACTGACGATATTAGTCCACATTGTTGCCCAATTTCAAAATTGTTTCCAATAAGACACGTGCGGATTAATTTATAGATTTTACTTACTATACTTACATATATGTTTACCTAATTTGATTTTATAAACAATATTAATAGATCAAATAATTATCCATTAATGCAGAAAATAAGAAATGACAATAACCCTCACCTTAAGCAAGTATATCCATGATCTCCTTATTCTTACACATATTCTTATTGATAATAAATTCATAAATTCTTATACTTACCAACACGAATTTCAACACGAATTGGTGATGGAGATGAATGAAACGGTGGGCGACTGGGTTGAAGGTGATCAGTTAAGTTGGGTCATGTTGTACTTAGCCAATTTAATTGTTGGTATTGATCATTTAGCTATTTATTTGTCCTTTGGACTATTAAACCTTGGACTAAAGATTACAAATCTAATTCAATGAACTATCTAATTTAAATAATTGAGAAGTGGGTTTGTTAAAGAACAAATTGGACCTAAACTTAGATGAATGCCTACAAGCCTTAATCGTTGACATCAATAATTAGATATTTAGGTTCTGCAAATCAATTAATATTATATATAGCTAATAAATGAAATGATAGCTTAACTAGTACTGAAGCTGTAAACAAAAGAAAAATATAGAATTATTAGTAAACTGTATAATAGGAATCCATGGTTTAAAAGTAAATAATAAATAGTAACATAACTGAATAAATTAAAACATTGAGCCATGGAGGACTAAACTATCACCTACTGGAAATTGATTTTAAGGAGCTGGGAGATAGTACTTAATTAATTCATGCAATATTAAAATGGTTAAAGTTTCACTGTTGAACATAATTGAAGTCTTTAATTATTAGTTATCGCCAATAGTAATCAACTAATTTGAAATCGGTGGGAATATTTAGTTTTTTGACCGAATTTTTTTTCCCGAAATCATTCCGACCAATTTCCAAATCGGTGGAAATTTATTCGGTTAATTCAGATATATCTAGGATAATTCTGACCGATTTACAATCGATCGGAATTTTGACAACCTTATATCAACCGAGAATAATTTTGATCCCAATTTTTAAAAATTCCCACCGATATATGTTCGGTGGGAATTTATAGTTTTGTTAGTAGTGCATTGGAAACCACTATATATGAAGATAATGACTATTTGGTTTATTGTACTTTATTACGTGTAACAAAGCCTAGTTTTTCTGTAGATCATGGTGTAGAGTGATAACATTAGTGCGATAACTCCAATTATAATGTTAAGTATATCAATCAATGTGGAATTTTAATTGGGCTACCAATAACCCAATAAAGTGTAATGAATATCGATATAGACTACGAACAAGAAATAGAACGGCAAAGATAATATTAAAAATAACCGGTTTAGATTCATCTGAACAGTTGAATTGGTAACTGAGTCAAATTAAATTAATTTTTGTTGACATTTCATAAAAAAAATGGAATTTACTAATCAACCCTTTGATTTAATTTGTCTAAAAAAAATTAAAAAACTGCGTGAAAATTGAAAAGACATTTTTGGCCCCCATTAAATTTTATGTCATCTTCTTAAAACATTAATCCGGGGGGATTTGTTAAAGACTTTTATACCCCCACTTAAAACCTAATTAATTAATTATTTCCTTCTCTTTCACAATCTTTCAAACCTAGCTAATAATTTTCTTTTATTTCATAATCTTTATTTTCAGACTATATTTCGAAATTATGTGAAAAAAAAATCCGAAATATTATACAATGAACGAGAGAAATACTTGTTATTTACTACAGTATTTTAAATTAATACTATTAATATGAAAAATATCATGTTCCATAGTACTCCTTATAGATAGGATTTACCAAAGATGGCTTATAAATTAAATATTTTTTTTATAGGCTAACTTTTAATACAGTAATAAATTAACTATGTGATATATATTATGTGATTTGAACAAAATTTTCGTTTCTTCTTACATTAAAATTTCATTATCAAAATGAATTGGTGTAGGCCGTTTGATTGGGCCATTTTATTATTGCTGTTATTTTCGGCCATTTCTTCTTCTCCCACTTTTTTTTAAAATGCTTTGGGATGTATCTTGATTGTGATTTAATCTTTGGTGCCCATAACCATATATCACATATACTTATAATCCAATCTTTAATATATATATGGGTCAACTATGTTTATAATATTGCGGCCCACAATGTAGTTTAATGTTTTTGTGCGATAAGCTTTGAACCTTGCATAAGTTTCATATATTGTAGGTTAGGACATTTTGTTTCATTTTGATTTGAAATTTTTAATACAACCTACGTCCCAAAATTTTTTAATTCAAATTAGTCAGCCCGTAATTGAAGTTCACTCTCCCAATTGGGCTTAAAAAATCCTAAATTGATTATGAAAGTGAAAAGGCAATTTGTATGCTTTTACACATCTACTGTTGTTATTGAAGACTAAACACAAGAAATGACTAAATATCAAAACAAAAATAATAGATATGTAGTAAGAAAGTTTGACATCCATTGATATATATTTACATTTTTCCTAAAAAATCAAAATTAAGCTTGGAATATTTTTTTGGTTTCCCAAGGGTTTAATCCTTTCGAGGCGCGTCGGGCATATAATGTGAGAACCTCTCCCAGCTAGGGGTGCACATGGTTTTCAAAACCGTACCGGACCGTCCCGTACCGTACCGAACTGTACCGAATGTTAGGTTTTTTTTCTCAAAATTGAAGGTCTTGGTATGAATGAAAACCGTACCAAGTATTTTGGTATGGTTTTGGTTTTAGATTTCTCATACCGTAAAAAGCCGTACCGTACCGAAATTGAAAAGAAACATAAATTAACTATTCATTTTTTTATATTTACAACTAAATTTTATAAATATATATTATTAAATTTACAATTCTAATATTATTGAATACTATATTATTTATAATTTATATTATAGTCCATCATAGTTTATAATTACTACATTGCTAGCGTGCAATTAAAAAAGTTATGCTCTAATTTAACACAAATTAAACTTGTTATATGTTGAAAACTTAAAATGCAAAAATTCTAGACAAGAAATACCAAATAGTAAATTTCTTCACATAATAAAAACAATGATCAAATAATTTTATTCAATTAGGTCGAATATAATATTTTCTTTTCCAATGCTTTATTTAATGTAAAAAAATAGTTTGTAAGATATTTATTAATTTTTTATATAATTGTAAACTATGTAATCAATTATATAAGAAAAATTGCACGAAAAAGTTTGTTCGAAAAAACCGCAAAACCGTACCGTACTGTACCGAAACCGCACAAAATCGAGTTTGTTGGTATGGTTCATAAAACTCTAGTTTGATTTTGAGTTTTTAAAAACCGCACTAATTGGTACGGTACAAATTTTGTTAACAATACCGCAGAATCGTACCATGTGCACCCCTACTCCCAGCAGGGATTCGAACCTGAGTTTGGAATATGAAAGTATAAGGCTAGTAAATATTTTGATGACCTTTGGGGTGAAAATTATGGCTGTGTTTGGATGGGTTTTGGCCCGGTCTCGCGGGTTTCGTAAGACTGAGCCAAAACCCTTTCAATGGGTTTTCGCCAAACCCATAAAACCATCAAAAACCTATTCAGAAACCCACATTCAAACTCTTCAAACCTATAAAACATTGATTTGACACCTACCACCTACTTTTTCTCCAAATTCTCACTAAAAAAGACATTGATTTGACACATATCACCTACTTTTTCCCCTAAACCCCAACATCCAAACTCAATCCAAGTGGGGTTTCAACTTATTAAAACCTCAAAACCCAAGAGCCAAAACACATCCAAATGAAGTCTCAAAGGTTTCATCGAAACCACCCAAACCAAATTTTTTAAACTGAGACCCGCGAAACCGAGCCAAACCCCATCCAAATAGACCCTATGTTTCTACAATTCCATTGCACTTCATGAATAAACGAACTAATGCATACCTACATGTGGGTCTAATGTGTAACTACAAGTACGTTTGCACTGACGCTTGTGGTCAGTATTGATAAGGATTGCGACACAAAATTAATTGATTCAAACTTTATCCGTTACAAACGAATAACAAATAAAATCTTAAAGTATTTCTTATGAATAAAAAAAAATGTGAAGAAGAAAAACGAATTACAACTTCAATTTCTCTTTTTATTGACTTATAATATATTTTGACTCGATTAAAATTAGGGAGAATAATTTCGACCAGAGTTTTGTCTCGCTTTTCGGATTGCATTTAATTCAGTGCTCTTTAAAAATCTAAAACTATATTTTTTTAATCAGAAACAAACTTATCATTTTTCAATTTTACAAAATAATATCATCCTAAAATTTTTTTTTATATCTTAAAGAACCTAAGCTATTTAACTTTGATTGACATAAAATAACTATATTTTACATTACTTATCTCACATGATAAATATAATTTGGAATAAAATAACCTATTTCTTAAATTATTTATCATTTTTCCATAATCTTTTTGGAAAACCTAATAGTTTCTTATTCTTAAGCAAACATTATATTTATTTCATCTCAAAATACTCAAATAAACAATATTGAATATTGATTTTTTTTCCTAAAATTTCAACATATTTCTGAAACTACTCTCAGAAAATCGAGACAAACACGTCCCAAATTTTGGGAAAATACGACAAACTTAATAAGGTAAATGGTTTAACATGGTAACAAACTAAACAATTCAACATGACCAATTAGCAGACTTACATCAATCCGGTTTTAGTTATTGGTAGCTTAATTAAAATCTCACGTTTAGGGTACTGAAGAACGGTTCGATCGAGGCGAAGTCAAGTTATAGTTATTAAGCTTTTATATTGATTCTCACATGTGGACTGTGGTGCCATTAAAAATTTATGTTGACATATTTGGTATTGCAGTTAAAATTAACCATTAAGTGGTGATGTGGTAATTAATTAGTTTTATTACAAAATTTATGTTATTACTTATATTGATTGACAATTCTACCCCATAACATTTCAGGTTAGAAAAATCATCCCATATTTTCAAATTTACTGACGATTTTATTCAACATTGTTGCCCAAGTTCGAAATTGGCTTGAACAACACTCGTGCGGATCAATTTGAAAATTTTACCAAATATTTACATATTTATTCAACTAATTTGATTTTATTAACAATATTAATAAATTAAATAATATTTTAATATAAATCCAACAAAAAAATTTTTTTTATTTTGCGAAAATATTACCACCTAGACCTCTTCGTCGATCCTTGCTGGTAATTTTTATGATATTTTGTGAAAATATTACCGCTTGTGTTCTTTTTATGAGTAAAAACTCATTATGTTTTATGGCAAAAGACCACCTCCCAAAAATACATATTTTGCGGGAAAAATGGCAATAATATCCTTAAAAAATTGCAAAAAATTACTCCTTTTAACCGGAAAAATTATCGATCATCCCTATTTAATTTTGAAATTTGCAATAATCTTTCCATTCATTTCAAAAATGACAATAACCTTCTTATTGACTTACGAAATAATTTAAATGGAATTCTTTGCTAATAAAAAAAAATAGCGCATGCAAGTTTGTTAAATAAAGTAACATAATGGGGTTCTGCCAATTAGGCAAAACAGAGGGGGTATTTTTGCATTTACCTCAAAATAGGTTGGCCAATCTCAGAATTCAATAATAAGCACTAAAAATTAATTTATTACAACTCATAAGTTTGTTGAATTTGGTTCAGTTGACAAAAAGATGAAAAGTAGGGTGAATTCTTAATTATATTTATAGAGTTTTTTTATTCAAAGAAAGAAGAGATCCAATTAGGCTTAGAGTAGATTCTTATTTTAATATTTTCTTAGTAGTGTCCCACTTCTTGCTGGTCCATCTGACCCCATATGCTACCTAAACAGAATCTTTACAGATAATTCCTTGTATAAATTATGTAGATTTTTCCCATGATTTTAAAATTTTGATTAATTAGGCAACTTATGTTTGGTTGTACAACTTCGTCACAAACTAATTTCCGTTCCTTGAATGTCAAATTATGGACCACATGGTCTGAAATCACTAATGTTATCACTCTACACCATGATCTACAGAAAAACTAACCTTTGTTACACGGATTAAAGTACAATAAAATATATTTAATCATTATCTTAATATATTAGTTCCCAATGGCTAATGACAATCTCAATTAATTGATTACTATTGGAGATCATTAATATTAATGTATTCTATATAGGTGACGTCACTCTAACATGACGTAAGTTATAAACAAT
>CM064880.1:44811052-44899393 GCA_003313485.2 Penstemon barbatus
GGAAGAATTTTTCGTTTTCGACTTTGTTCCTAAATCGTTCCTAAATCCTAGATCATAATATATCTTGTGCTCTAGCTGATCAAGATTTATTATTTTCGTGTAATTGTGGTGTATCAACCCGTAGAGGCGCAACACGTGGGGCGCTACTGCAGAGCTTGGGTCGATTTTGCTGAGGAGAATTTCAGAGTCCGTTTTGCTGACTGCCAACTTGGATTTGCAAGGAGATAGGTATAACGTGCAAACTTATACTATCGTTTTATGTATTCATATATATACAACTAGAGAGTATCCTGGCAAGATTCCGTAAGAGGTCCTAAAATTTTTATATTCCGCTGTGCCTAGGGCTGTTTATCTTACCGAATCCCAACAATTTAAATTCCACTGCCTGTAGGGCTATTTATCTTACTGAATCCCAACAGTGGTATCAGAGCCAACTCTGGCTTTGTATATATATGAATTTGCAAATTCTGTGTTTTAAATCATATGTTTGATTTATGTGTGGCTAGTCCTTTGACTATGTATGTTTTAGAACGTAAATCTGTTTAACTTGGAGTTAAAGAAAAATTTTGATTCGAAATTTTATCACGTTAATTTTTATTTTGGATTAGGATTTAATTAATTGGATCTGGTTTTAATTAATTAATAAGTAATCGAAACAAAAAAATATTTTTGATCAACTGCGGTGGCACGCGGCGGTGCGCGGCAGCGCACCACGGCTGGCGGCCACCGCGAGCTACCATACGCAGCAACGCGTCCTGCCACGCGCTGTTATGCTGTGTGCTGCCACGTGGCAGCATCCAATTGGCCACTATGTTGCTGATTTTTGGTTGATCTCAAATCTACCTATTTTGGAAAGTTTGTAAATCTTGGAGATTTGTGGGATCAGGAAACTTGGAGTTTTGCATAAGGTGGGAATCTCGGAAGATTTGGAAACTACCTTAGTTATCTAATCTAGTCAAAATAGGATTATCTTGAGAATCTTGGAGATTTGAAAATTGGGAAACTTAGTGTTTTGGATAAGATAGGAATCTTAGAGATTTGTAACTATTTTAATTAACCAACTTAATCAAGATAAGAATTGTAGATTACTTAGATATCAAGTAAAAGTTAATTAATCTTAGAGATTAATTGTTAATTCAAAAATTAATTAACTTGAATAATTTTTATGAATTAAAATTAAAGGAGCTGATAAATTTACATTTATGCCCTTATGTGAATTTATGCATGTTCTAGAGTGAATATGTGGATTGGTCGATTTTGCCTCTAAGCCCTGTGTAGCTTTGGTTTATTTATTTTATGGATTGTAATTAAATGGGCCTGATTGGTGCCTCTATGCTTGCGCAATTAAATGTAATAGAATAGGGCCATTTTGTAAGTTAAACTTAGTTTATGCTTGGAGCCGAGAAGACCTCATGAAGACTCGGAGATCTACATGGAGGCCCATAACCTTGGAGAACATTGAGGCCCAATCAAGGAGGATATTACAAGAAGGCCCATGCATGTATGGATTTTGAAAATGTAATAGTTATGACATTTAATTTCCACCCTAGACGGACCAATTGATCCATCGCATGGCTCGTGATGGATCGCATAGGATGGGCAATCGATCAATCATATCCTGCTAAGTGATGTTTGTTTACTATTATTCTTTGATGTATGTCTTGCATGCTTAGAATAGATAACATAAACAAGATAAAGCATAATCTAACGAGACCTCGCACAAGAAAATTTGATAAAACCTCCAATTGAACTTTAAAACTCAATTATAATATTAAATCGAATAACGGGCGCATGTGAATAGTGTCTATGGTCTAAGCCTTTCCAATTACTAGGTCTTAGGCATATTGTACAAATATATCTCGATGTCTCACGAGTCGTGGGTCGAGCTATAGGAAGATGATATGTCTATTGCCTCGATGCACGAGTTTAGTGCCAAGGGAGGGGATAGCAAGGTTTTAGGCGTTGTCTCACGAGTCGTGGGGCGTCTAAAATTGAACTATTTCTCTCCACGAGTATTGGACATGATTTAACGCTAGTAAGTATGGATGTCTCACGAGTCGTGGGTCCATAACGAAAAACGAGGCTAAATGAACTCAAGGGTTAGCTGCGATGGTTAACCGATGACGATGTCGACCACCAAGTGAATCAAATAGTATGGCCAACGAGTCGTGGGTACTAGGAGATTGCATTTGGGCCTTGAGCCTACTAAGATATTTTAATATTACCGAAACTTATGTGGGTGGCATAAGATTTTGATTAAAATAGTGGAAGTAATTTACAAATAAAACCCATGTTTGTAAATTGTGCATTTAAAATTAATCTTTCGCGTATTTATTTCTTCTATCGTCTTTTTGTAGATATAATATCTAAGAATCCGATTTCCATTATACTTAAACAAAACAAATTGACTGGACCCAACTTCCATGACTGGGTCAGGAATCTTAAGATCATTCTCGCTTCTGAAAAGCGCGGCTTTGTCCTTGATGGGCCCTCTCCTGAAACTGCTAAGGATGCTGATGCTACTGAGAAAGAAGCCGTTGAACTATGGTTCGACGATGACTTACAATCTCGTTGTCTCATCCTGGCATCCATGTTGAATGAGCTTCAAAAGCAGCACTAGCATATGAAGTCTGCTTTTGAGATCTACACACACCTGAATGGTCTATTTGGGGTGCCAAGTAGATACGAGCGGTATGAAACCGCCAAGACTCTGCAACAAACGAGGATGGCAGAGGGTACTAATGTTCGTTCTCACTACATCAAGATGATTGGGCTTATTGAAAAGCTTGGTCAACTTGACGTAAAGATGGACAAGATCTACTACCAGGATATGATGATCCAATCGTTGCCGAGATCATTCGAGCAATTTGTAGTGAACTACAACATGCAAAAGATGAATGTTGAACTACAACATGCAAAAGATGACGTAAAGATGAATGTTGAAATCAATCGCATTCATGAAATGCCAACATGTGAACCATGTCTAAAGGGTAAAATGGCTAAGCTGCCATTTAAGGGAAACCCTGAGCGAGTCAAACAAACATTGGACTTAATACATACTGACGTATGTGGACCACTAAGAAAAAGTGCCCGAGGTGGCTATGATTACTTCATCACCTTCACTGACGATTATAGTCGTTATGGATATGTGTTCTTGTTGAAACACAAGTCTGAAGCCTTTGAGCGATTCAAAGAATTCAAGATGGAAGTAGAGAATCAACTTGGTCACACGATAAAGGCTCTTCGTTCTGAGCGAGGTGGAGAATTTCTTAGTAACGAATTTTTGAATTATCTTGTAGAGTATGGAATACTATCGCAGTGGACTCCTCCTGCTACACCCCTACTGAATGGAGTAGCAGAGAGAAGGAATCGAACCTTGATGGACATGGTTCGATTCATGATGAGTGCCACTGACCTTCCTCTTTCATTTTGGGGACATGCCCTCCTCACGGCAACAAAGATACTGAATATGGTACCTTCTAAATCCGTACAAAAGATACCATACAAATTATGGTTTGGCAAGGCACCTTCATACGCATTCATGCACATATGGGAATCTCCCGCTTACGTTAAAAAGCTAGTGGAAGATAAACTGGAAACTAAATCCACTTTGTGGAAATTCGTGGGGTATCCAAAAAACTCGATAGGATACGAGTTCTATGATCCTACGAGATAAACTACGTTTGTCTCAAGGAACGCGCACTTCTTGGAGAAGGATTTCTTGTTGGACAAGAAGGAACAAAACATAGAACTGGATGAGGTCACTGAAGTTGAAAAGGCCGAAGAGGTCGATCAAGCCGACCCATCACCACAGGCAGTGGGAGAACAAAAGCATTAAAGTGCACCAGTAAGTACACCGATGCTTCGTAGGTCAGAAAGACAGCATAGATAACCCGAAAGGTACTACGGTCTGCTGCACGAGACTGGACAGTCTCTAACCGATCCAATGACTTACGATGAAGCTATGTTGGACATAGATTCAGGAAAGTGGCACGAAGCCATGGAATCCGAATTGGACTCCATGCACTCAAACAGGGTCTGGACCTTGGTAGATCCACCAGTGGGAGTGACTCCCGTGGGTTGCAAGTGGATCTATAAGCGAAATCTAGGAGTGAACGGAGAGGTAATAACCTACATGGCGCGACTAGTGGCAAAAGGATACACTCAAAGGCCAGGCATCGACTTTGAGAAAACCTTCTCGCCCATTGCAATGCCTAAATCCATTCGAATCTTGCTGGCCATAGCTGTGTTTTATAACTACGAGATATTGCAGATGGGTGTGAAGACCACATTCCTCAATGGAGACATTGATAAGGAGATCTACATGGAGCAACCAAAAGGATACGCTTCCAAAGGAGATGAACACAAGGTATGCAAACTCCAGAGGTCCATTTATGGACTAAAGCAAGCTTCTCGAAGTTGGAACATCCGTTTCGATGAAACAATCCAAACTTTTGGATTCATCAGAAACGTGTTCGAACCTTGCGTGTACAAGAAGATCAGTGGGAGTACAGTTGAATTTTGGGTGTTTTACGTTGGTGACATCCTTCTCATTGGAAACAATGTAAAGGTATTGTCTGAAACGAAAGCATGGTTGCCTACACAATTCTCAATGAAGGATTTGGGAGAAGCATCATTTGTACTAGGTATAAGGATCTACCGAGATAGATCAAAAGGACTGTTGGGCCTCTCCCAGTCACAGTACATAGATAAAATACTGAAGAGATTCTGTATGGAAGAATCCGAGAGAGGATTGCTTCCAATGAGACATGAAATTGCACTCACTAAGTCTATGGCCCCAACGACTCCCGAAGAGAGCAGCAATATTTCTCAAGTACCATATACCTCCGCTATTGGAAGCATACTGTATGGTATGTTCTGTATTGGACCAGACGTAGCGTACGCATTAAGCGTTACGAGTCGCTATCAGTCTGATCTAGGTGAGCAGCACTGGATAGCCGTAAAGGCAATTCTGAAGTACCTGAGAAGGACTAAGGAATTGTTCTTGGTATACGGTGGAGGAGAATTGAAATTGGAAGGCTTAACAGATTCAAGTTTCCAATGTGATGTAGACGACTTCAAGTCAACTTCTGGATACGTATTTTGCCTCAATGGTGGTGCGGTAAGTTGGAAGAGCTCCAAGCAAGACACTACCGCAGATTCAACCACCGAAGCAGAATACATTGCCGCGTGTGAAGCAACAAAGGAAAGTGTTTGGATGAAAAACTTCATCCAAGAATTGGATGTGATACCTAGCATTACTGAGCCCATTACTATCTTCTGCGATAATAATGGGGCAATAGAGCAAGCAAAGGAGCCGAGATCTCATCAGAAATCCAAGCATGTACTCAGACGATACCATTTGATAAGAGATATCATTGGTAGAGGAGACATTAAGATGGAACGTGTAGACTCAGAAGATAAAACCGCTAACGAAGCCACTGCCTCAAAAGGCATTGGAGAAACACCTGCTAAAGATAGGATTCAAGAACATAGGAAGTTGGCTTTAGGACAAGTGGGAGACTGATAGAAATAGTGTCCGGCAAGCCAACTGTATGGTTGTCATTTAATGTAATAAATGAAGGAACTATTCAATTTATATTAATAAATGCACTTTATTATATGGTCAACTTTATCTATGTAATAATTATCTACATATAAGGATAGAAGTTGTTGGTCCCAAGTGGTCAGATGAGGTCTAGAGAGGGAGGGGGGGGGGGGGGGAGAGTGAATAGACCTCTGAAATTTTTTAATCAACTTTTAACTTTAAAACTGTTGCTCAAACTTAAACAGACTAAGCTGTTGCTCAAACTTTTAACTTTATTACCGTTGGGACGACTTCTTGATCTTTACCCTTGGCTGATGAGAGAACACATCTGATGATTAACATAGCTGATCTCAAACTTGAACAAATCTGATTTGAGTCGGCTCTTCAGCAGATCAGTAGTCTTCTGGACCTTGAATATTTGACCCGTCTGATATATCTTCTTACTTGGTCAAACTTTTTACAAGGTATTACAACTAAGTTGTCCTTTACTTAGCAGATTTGAAGTTTTGGAAATCATCAAAACATCCCTTAACTAAATAACTTCAGTGCACTCCATCTTCATCTTTAACCAACAATTTCCCCCTTTTTGATGATGACCAAACTTCAGCTTGGTACCTGTTTACATATACTAAAGTTTTGATCCTTAAAGTTTTCTGAGATACAAAAAATATGTTGGAAATAGAACTTGAACTTTTATTGATAATGAAATTCATTACAAGTACAATTATGTTTAGATAAGATGTCTGACAGAAGATAAAGAAAACTGATTACAAAAAGATTTAACTATTCTAATCATCAGCTTCTTCACTTCCTCCTTCAAGTTCTTCATAATATTCATATGAAGACTCTTCATCATCATCTTCTTCTTCATCAGCTTCATCATCTAAGAGCAGATTAGACTTAGCAGCTTCCATCTTTTCTTTGATTTCTTGTTCTCTTTTCTGCTCTTTTTCTGCCTCATCCATCCTTCTCTTTATTCTCTCTTCATTTTTGTACTTGGTGAATGGCTCTGTTTGTTCTTCAGCAGATTCCTTGGATGCAGCCATTTCTTCATCAGTCTTGGCTTTTTCCTTGGTTTCTTCTTCAGACTTGTCTTTGCCATCAACCGTTCCAACTACATCAGACTTCTTGTTTTCATCAGCAGCATCAGATTCCTTCGTTTCAGCAGCAGCAACTTCTTCAGCTTTTTCTTCAACTACTTGACTTTTGTCAGCAGCAGCTTGAAGAGTTGGCTCTTCCCTTTTCTCTTCCCCTTTTTTGTCATCATCAGGGTTAATAGGAGGGTTGAGTGCAACAGGCTGAATCTTCATGGCAGCACACAAGGCTTTGATGTTCTGATTCACCAAATCATGGCTGGTAGTGAGATGATTGAGACAGGTGGTGATGATGTCATTCTGATCATTCAGACAGTCAACGTTGAGTTGCATAGTTGCAAGTTCTTTATGAATAACATCTCCAGCTATTTGGACATCTTTCAGCAAAGCCATATTTACTGCTTTCTCCTCTTCGCTGACTTTGATGAAGGTTTCTGTTAGGTGAGCAATATTGTCTTCACCTCTTTTTAGAGCAGCATGAAGGTGATCCACATCTGCCTTAATTTCTTCAATGTTTCTGTTTATATCCAGCACACTTCTCTTCAGTGCACTGTCATCGGGCAATGGGAAATTATCAATAGCATCTTGTACTATGTTTGCAGTGGCTTTCTGCATTTGCTCGAATTTTAGCCTGTTGGAATCCTCCAAGGCTTGCTGCATCTTTTCCAGCTGTAGTCTGTTCCTTTCTTCCATTTCCTTTAGATTGTTCTCAAGTAACATTTGGAAAGCTTCCATCAGTGATGAGTGCATACCAGCTGATGAAGCAGAAGGATCAGCAGTCTGCTCATCTTCAGTCTCCTGGTGGACAGGTGCATCTTGTAACTCAATCTCTTTATCAGCATATGACTCCTTAGCTTTCCACTCAATTGCTAAGGGTTCTTTATCAGTACGGGGCTGATCAGTGACTTCTTCAAAGATTTTATCAATGATTTTGCCATCATCAGTAAAGACTGTTGTTTGACGAATCTGTCTTACAACAGACACAGGTTTGTGGCAGGATTCTTTACCTTAGGCACTTCGTGATATTCTCTCAATTCTTTGCCAAAAGTAATCTGTTGAACGCTTGGCAAAGAGGGTAGATCACTTGAAGAACCTTTCTGATATCTTGACTTAGCAGCCCAGTTCTTCAGGGCAGTCATCACATCAATTTGAATAGCCCTTTCAATATGATCATCATATTTCCTTCTCTTGCCTGGCAAAGTGTTAGCAATAATATTTACTTCTTCTGTAGCAAGGTCCTAGGCATACTGATGCATAGCATCTCTGACAAAATCAGGATCCAAGGCTCTTGTGATGGAAGTAGTTTTCAACCATTGAAGGACCCACTTTTCTTCATCAGCAAACTCCTTCCAGTTCTGAAGATCTTCAGCAGATTTATTCATTTTGTAGTCTCTCCACTTCATATATCTTTGTTTTTCATAAGTGAATAAGGTCTTGAGCATCAGTTTTTGATCAAAGTAGGCCAGAGCCTTTTCAAACCTGTTGAAAACAGATTTGTCAGCATTAATAATATCAAAGGATCTCCTGACTTCAAACTTGGCCTTAGGCTTGATCATGCCAACAGGCTTCTTTTTGTTGGCTTGTAAATATTCACCAATCTTTACTCCTCCAGCATGTTCAGGGCCATGAGCATCCTTTTTGCTCCGTTCAAGGACCATAGCAAGTTTAGCATCTTCAGCAGCCTTACGTTCTGCTTCAGACATTTTCCTTCTCTGTTCATCATTTTCGGCTTGAATTTTGCTAAGTTCCAAAACCCTTTGTTCCTCCTGTTCATCTCTTTTCCTCTGCTCGGCTTCTTCTCTCTTCTTCTTATCAGCAGCAGAGATCTTCTTCCTTTTGATGATTATTTTTCTTTTCCCTTTGCTTTTATCAGCAGGGGTAGGTTCAGGAACAGGTTCAACAGATGCAATGGGTGCAGCTGCTATGGGGTTGATGATCTGCATATCTGGATCATCTTGAGGTTGAGCTACCCTAGCTGTTGGTTCTTTTGGAGCAGTCTGTTGAGCATCAGTCTTTTCAGCATCAGACTTGTCTTCAGCACCAGCAGGTCTATCTGCTGATTCAGGGCTTTGTCTCACTAAGTCTGATAACTCAGTGGGTGAATCAACAAAAGTCATTTTCTTCCTTATTGTTTTCTTTGATCTTCCTTGAACAGTCATGGAAGCACATGTATCTCGAAGTTGACTTCTGGTCCTGTGAGCAACAATCTCATCAGGATGTTCAGCAGATGGTGTTCTTGAAGATGAGGCAGGAGATATATTCCTGATCTCTGCAGTAGTCTGTTTGATGATTTCATCAGTCTTCATAGCATCAGACGTGTCTACTCTGGCTTGAATAGCTGGCTTAGCTGTTTGAGTAGATACTTTCTGCATCTTCTTGGGAGCCATTTCCTTGGGCTCATGAGTCTTCTTCTTAACTTCACAGCAGGCTGAGCTGTTTTAGTCAACTTTCTTTCCCTCTTGGCAGAACCTCTTTCTTGGGCTCCTCCACATCTTCATCAGCTTCAACTTCATCAGCTTTCCTCTTCATAACAAGCAGGTACTTGGCCATTGCCTTAGCGTTATGAATCTCCTTCCCATTTGTCATCTCACATCCCATGTTGTGGAGCAGATAGCTCAAAGTGATTCTATGATTAGTCTGTTGAGTAGACTTTTTGCCTTTCTTCTCATGAAAATTAGCCAAAATGTACCAGATAACCACTGACCAATTAACTTCCAAGTCGTAGAAGATAGCCAACATAATGTTGTATCTCTTCATAGTCACTGCATCAAGAGAGAAGGTGCAGTTTTCTATTAGTTTAGCAACCATATCAGCCATGCGCTGATACTTGTCCTTCAGTTACTTCTTCTTAATGTTGCCAGTCAACATCTCACCCTCCTTGGCACAAATTGCCCAGAATTCTTGAAGTTTTTCCTCAGCAAGGGTAGTTACATCATGTCGTCCTCTGCTTGGCAGACCAAACGTTTCATGAAGCAGAACAGGGTTGATGACTATAGATTTGCCTCCAACTGTAGCTTTAATCTCCCTTTTGGCGAAATCCACTTCAGCTGTCCTGTAGTATTCCAAAACTTGGTCCTTCCAGACCAGTCCTTCGTGTAGTTCCATGAAGTTTACCAGGGAAGCAACCTTGAACTTTTCCAACAATTGCTTCATCAAATCGGTACTAGACTGATAGTACGCATCATAAAGCAGATACATACCCTCCGCCTTAGCTTCTTGACTAGAACTCATTTTGAATTTGTGGAATGTTAGTGAAAGACAGAAATTTGCAGAAGATAGAATGCAAAGAAATTTCTCACAAATGCTCTAAGTATATTTGGGTGCGTAAAGAGGCACAAGTCTGATCAGATCTGAATTTATAGAGTTAGGGTATTTCGGTTTCCGTGATACCCACTTACCGTTGGATCCGTTTCTTGTCAGTTCTGATCGTGCGGCGTCAGTTACGCGATTCAAAATTCAAAAAGCATTTAATGACAGGCGGGAATGCGAACCGCCTTATTATATTTGTGAAGGCGTGTTTTAAATAAAACGTTTTTAAACAGTAAGCTTTTACACAGCTGATCAGACGAGTAAACTAAAGTACTTATCTGATGGGACTACCGTCCTGATGACATATTGTTATCAGTGAAAGCCAATAACTGATAACCTTCCTCGGCTGTTTGTCAATCCAGCTAGATAATTAATCTTCAATCTTCAAGACTTTAATCTTCTGATGAAAACATAACTTCAACTAACTTTCATCAACAAATTTCATCTTTCAATCAGAAGTACCACTAGTCTTACACGTTCCCCCTGACTTTAAGAATCCATAAGCTAACTAGTCTGTTGACATATAATCCTTGAAGATAATAAGATGTGTGAGCTGATGAACTCCGGTCTTCTGTTGAGTTCCCCCTCAGCTTATGCATCTAATTTTAGTAGACCTAGTTCAGCTCTTGAAGTTGAAAACCTTGTTTCACTTAGAGGTTTTGTGAAGATGTCAGCAATCTAATTTTCAATGAAAACATATTCTATCATGACATTTCCTTTCTCCAAATGATCTCTGATGAAGTGATGTTTGATCTCAATATGTTTAGTCCTTGAATGACTTGTAGTATTTTGAGTAAGACTGATTGCACTTGTATTGTCACAATAGATAGGTATTCCACTGATTTTGATGTTGTAATCTTCTAGTTGATGCTTCAACCATAATATATGTGCACAGCAAGCTCCAGCAGCTATGTATTCAGCTTCAGCAGTAGATATGGATACTGAAGTCTGTTTCTTACTCATCCAAGAGATCAGACGACTACCTAAGAACTGACAGGCACCTGTTGTGCTTTTCCTGTCAATCTTACAGCCAGCAAGGTCAGAATCTGAATATCCAATAAGCTCAAATTCAGATTCCCTAGGGTACCACAATCCCAATTCTTTAGTGCCTTTAAGATATTTAAGTATTCTTTAGGGAGCTAAGAGATGAGATTCCTTAGGATTTGATTGATATCTCTTACAAACCCCAACAGAGTACATGATATCAGGTATGCTAGTTGTTAAGTATAACAGTGACCCAATAATTCCTTTGTACTTGGTTATGTCTACTGATTTGCCATCTTCATCTTTATCCAAACGAAGACTAGTAGACATTGAAATATTAGCAGTAGAGCTAGTTTCCATACCAAATTTCTTGAACAGATCCTTTGTGTATTTTGCTTGGCTGATGAATATTTCATCAGGCAACTGTCTTACTTGCAAGCCAAGAAAACAATTTAGTTCTCCCATCATGCTCATTTCAAACTTATTCTGCATCAGCTTTGAGAACTTATCACACATCTGTTGATTTGTTGAACAAAAAATAATGTCGTCCACATATATTTGCACAAGCAATATATGATTTTCCCATTCAATAGTGAACAGGGTCTTGTCTACCTTACCTTTGCGAAATCCTTTAATTAAAAGAAAATCAGATAGGGTGTCATACCATGCTCTTGGAGCCTGTTTCAGTCCATAGAGGACTTTTTTCAGACGATACACCTTGTCTTCTTCTTGATAAGCTTAAAATACAGGTGGTTGTTCAACATAAACTTCTTCTTGCAATTCTCCATTGAGAAAAGCTGATTTCACATCCATTTGATAGATTGTGAAATTCTTATGAGCAGCATAGGCAAGAAAGAGTCTGATTGACTGGTGCAAAAGTTTCATCAAAGTCAATACCTTCTTCTTGGCAATAACCTTTGGCAACTAATCTTGCTTTATTTCTGGTGACAACACCATCTTCATTCATTTTATTCCTGAATACCCACTTAGTGCCAATTACTCTTTGATGACTTGGTCTAGGAACTAAGTACCACACTTCATTCCTTTCAAATTGATTTAGCTCTTCTTGCATAGCTTCAATCCAGTTTGAATCATTAAGGGCTTCTTCAATCTATTTCGGCTCAATTTGTGATAGAAAACTGACAAACATTGTTTCACTTGCAACAGCTCTCCTTGTCTTTACTCTATCCAAAGGATCACCAATCACCAGCTCTGGTGGGTGATTCTTGAGTCATCTAAGATCAGGTTGCAAATCATAATTTTGTCCTCTGTTTTGATCTTGCAACACTACTGTTGGAGTTCCAGTAGTAGTCTGTTGAACAGCAGTTATCTGTTGAACATTCTCTGGTCTGTCAGCTGTTTGCAACTCTTCTGTTAGACAATCAGCATTGTGATTTTGAACAGCACTTGAGTTAGCAGCTAAGTTGAGATTAGGTAGTATGATGGGAATATATTCTTCATTCTTTTCAACACTCAATTTCTAAAAATCAGTAGACAAATTTTGATCAGAACTTTGATTCTTTTCAGAAGATTGACTAGGTTCATCAAATACTACATGAATGGATTCTTCTACAAGTAAAGTTCTTTGGTTAAAGACTCTATAAGCTTTACTAACAGTAGGATATCCTACAAATACTGTTTCATCAGCCTTTTCTACAAAAGCAGTAAGGTGATTTTTTTCATTATTTAAAACAAAGCATTTACAACAAAAAATTCTAAAGTAATGAACGTTTGGCTTCCTGTTGTTCCAAACTTCATATGGAGTCTTGTTTTGGTGCTTGTTGATCATGCATCTATTTTGGGTAAAGCATGCTGTATTTGTTGCTTCTGCCCAAAATCGTCTTTGAGGCAGCTTAGCTTCAGCTATCATGGTTCTGGTAGCTTCTTTCAGAGTTCTGTTTCTCCTTTCAGCAACTCCGTTCTGTTGAGGGGTTCTGGCTGCAGAGTACTCATGACTGATTCCTTTGGCATTACAATACTCTTCAACATTAGAGTTTGTGAACTCAGTCCATCTATCTGATCTGATCTTTAGTATCTTCATACTCTTTTTGTTCTGAATTTGCTCCATCAGATTTGTAAGATGCTCCTTGGTTTCACTTTTCTTCTTCATGAAAATCATCCAAGTGTATCTTGAATAATCATCCACAACAGCTAGGCAGTATTTCTTTCCACCATTGCTGATTGGATCAATGGGTCCAAATAAGTCCATATGTAGCAGCTCCAAGATTCTTCCAGATGATTGGTGCTTCTTGATTTTGAATGATGACTTGATTTGTTTACCCTTCTGACATGCGTCACAAAGCTTGTCTTTGCTCATGACTGTCTTTGGAATTCCTTCTACCAGATCATTCTTGATGAGTCTGTTGATGGTCTTGAAATTCACATGATTCATTCTTTTGTGCCACAGCCAACTGACTTCACTTGGTGTTGATGCCACCAAACAAATACTTGAATTCTTCTCAGCAGAATTCCAGTCCACTGTGTAGACATTCCCTTGTCGTCTTCCAGATAAAATAACATTCTTTGTTCCAATCTGTTCAACGTAGCACTTATCTGTTGAGAAGATGACTGAATATCCTTTGTCACAAAATTGACTTATGCTCAGCAAATTGTATTTGAGGCCTTTAACATAAGAGACGTCAGATATCTCAATGTTGCCTTTGATCAGCTTTCCACTTGCTACAATCTTGCCTTCCTTGCTGTCTCCAAACGTCACATTTGGACCATCCATAGCAACAACATCAGTCAGCTCATGTATGTTTCCACACATGTGTCTTGAACAGCCACTGTCCAAGTACCAGACCTTTTCTACTTTACTCCTACTCCTAATCCTAACCTACAAAACAAAATAAAATTGTTTTAGGTACCCTTATTGAGAGGGTCCTGAAGGATTAGTTCCACCTTTGACAACCCAAGATGTTGATGTCTTAGGCTTCTTAGGTTTCTGAATTTCAACAGGAGTATGAACAGTTTTGCCTTTATCACGTTCATCAGATTTGCTATGTTGTTGATAATCAGCATGATAAGGATAATGTTCATAAGCAGAATAAGATGCATGATAAGCAGGATATGCATGCATTTGATGAGCAGGATATGGTGCATAGTAAGTTGGAAATTGAGGTGCATGATACATAGGAGGATATGCAGCAGGTTGCACATAATAGGACTCATTTCCATACCAAGTATTTTGATTTTTATTTTTCTTATGCTTCTTTGGTTTTAATAGGACTTATACCAAGCATTTTGCTTCTTATGCTTCTTTTTCTTATGCTTGCTCATTAACAGACGACTTAGTTTTATCACTAGTCTGATTGGTTTTAGCCTTATCAGAAAACTTCCTAGGACTCTTCTGTTTGGACTTACCAGTCTGTTTTCCTACACTAGGCTCTTTACTCTTTTTAGCCTTAGGAGTTTTCGTCTCCTTTAACACTTTCTCAGGTGAAGCAGGTTTAGTAGTCTGAACATACAAAATGACCTTACTGTTGTCAGCTGATATAAACTTTTCAGCATGGTTTAGTTCTAACTTATCCTGATCTAAATGTGTCTTCTGTTTACTAGACATATGAGTGGATGCAACAGATGACTTTTCATGAGACTCAATTAACTTTTCAAGTTCCATGATTTTTTCCTTTAAGTACATCACATTCAGCTTTCAGAGATTCATTTTCTTGCTCAAGCTGTTTATATTTATCTGATTCTTTTAGCTTTTCAGCCTTCAGTTTCAGTGAACTGTTTTGCTCTCTTAGCAATATCATCTCTTCCTTAAGCTTACTAAATGCTTCAGCAATGGTAGTATTGTTAAGCATCATTTGTTCAAATGAATTAAATAATTCATTATATAGAGAAGTTACCTCATCATCCTCAGAGCCATCAGATTCCTTAGCCATTAGGCAGAGAAGAACAGGTCTTCTCTTCATCAGAAGAATCTTCATCAGAAGAATCTTCATCAGAAGTGTCTGAATCTGAATCTGATGAGTAGACAGCAGCTAGCTTTTCCGCTTCTGCTACCAGCACCTTGCCTTTCTGATGCTTTCTTTCCTTTCTGATTCTCTTTTTTTCTTCTGTATACTTCTCAAGTTTAGGATATGGGCAGTCTCTGATGAAATGACCCAATTTCCTGCAGTTATAGCACATCATTTTAGATTTATAAGAATCTTTGTCATGAGAAGTAGAAGTGGGGTTAGAAGTAGAAGCATTGTTGTATTTGTTCTTCATTTTTCTTTTATAGAACTTCTTGAAGTTGTTCATCAGCAATGCAACGTCTCCAGCGGTGTACTCCTTTTTGTTGAGTATTGTGGTTTCATCAGATGAGTCCACATCTTTATTTTTATAGGCTGGCCTTCTAGGATTTTCAGCAGCAACTAGGGCAGCTGTGGGACTTGAAGTTGATGTTTCTTCAACACCTATTCTTGGCAGTTTATACTCGTATGCCTTGAGTACTGAGAACAGCTCGGTGAGTGAGATCTTTCCTAAATCTCTTGACACTTCCAGGGCTGTCACCTTCATGTTGAACTTAGGAGGTAGAGCCTTCAGCACTCTGACGGTTATCTCCTTATCAGTGAAGGTTTTTCCAAGCTTCAGAACTTCATTCAGCGTCCTTGTAAACCTTGTATCCATCTGATCAATGGTTTCCACAGACTTCATCTTGAAGTTGTCCAGCTTTTCCAGAGCAACACTCAGCTGATGCTCTTTGATAGCGTCGTTTCCTTCGCTCATATCACGAACCTTATCCCACATTTCTTTGGCAGTCTTGCAGTGCTTGACTTTGTCAAATCTGTCGTTGTCAAGGGCCTTGGTCATGATGAATCGCCCAACTTTGTCCAGGTTGAACAACTTTATTTCTTCGGCTGTCATCTCATGTAAATCTTTTTACACCGTTATATCGACTTCATCAACTTTGATGGTCTTGGTGAATTTGAATGGGCCTTTAATGATACATGTGTACATGTTATCATTGTAGGCAGCTAAAAAGATCTCCATTTTCGAGTCTTCGAAGCTCATACCAGCTATGTGGGGAACATGGCTAATACAATTCATTTTTCAAAAATTTTAATTTTTCAAAAATATGCTCTTTTGAAAAAGTTTGAAAATCTTTGAAAAACACTCGGATCAAGCTCGTTGATCAGGCAGCTGATTCTAATGAACCACCTGCTCTGATACCACTTGTTGGTCCCAAGTGGTCAGATAAGGTCTAGAGGGGGGGGGAGGGGGGTGAATAGACCTCTGAAAAATTTTAGTCAAGTTTTAACTTTAAAACTGTTGCTCAAACTTAAACAGACTAAGCTGTTACAGAACAGTATGTTTACAAGGCTGATCGCGAACAAATCTTTGAACAGCTTTGCTGACCACTAATCTGATAGTTACTTAGCTGATTTTGGTGAAAATTAGTTTTAATACCAGAGTACTTGCAGCGGATTTTTGAAGTGTTTTTCACAAGTAAACTTAGTAGTTTGAAAATTTTATCCCCAGTTTTATAAAACTCATTTATGTCTTTTTCAAACAGTTTAGTGCAGTGTTTTATGCAATCTGAAAATATGCAAGTAAAAAGCAGGATAAAAACAGAGGAATTTTCATAGTGGTTATATGGATGTAAATATCTTTTTTTTTTTTGGTTTCCCAAGGGTTTAATCCCTTTCGAGGCGTGTCGGGCACATATAAAATGGGAACCTCTCCCAACAGGGATTCGAACCTGAGTCCGCTACTTTGTAGTGACTAGTCCCTTCCACTAGACCAATCACCTGTTGGTAATGTAAATATCCTTTAATCCACTCTTTCAAGTCACAAAGATCTTGGGTTATACTAAAAACACACAGTAATCAGTATACTCCACTCCCGCCAAAACAACAAATGAATCTGGCCGTAAGCTCACAATAGGAAATCACGAAGAAGACCTATTCTACAGAGTTTTATCACTTCACACAGATGGATAAACACTCCTCACAACACTCTAACAGATTTCACTCAGAAAAATGTGTTTGTCTTTGATCTTCAGCTTCAGCTTAAGTCAACAAATGACAAGGCTGATGAGTGAGCTGTTCTTGAGCTTTTGAGACTTAGAAAATATTTTGCTTAGAAATCAATCTCTCAGTTGTTATGTTGTAGCTTGTTTTCTCTTCGTCTCTTCAGCTATTTATAGTCACTCTTTGAATTATATCCGTTGAAGTGAGACAAAATTCAAATCTCTTGATTTCTGGTCCTTAAAATCCGCGAACGACTCTCTGCACAGTGACAATACTGCAGACTGTACTTTTTGTCAGGCAGCATTAAATGCACCGAGCTGATACGAGTCTTTTCTTCAATCAATTGTCATTAATAACCTTAGACTTCATCATTTATTACTCCAGTGGCATTTATTACCGTTGGGACGACTTCTTGATCTTTACCCTTGGCTGATGAGAGAACACATCTGATAATGAACAGAGCTGATCTCAAACTTGAACAAATCTGATTTGAGTCGGCTGATTTACACCAGTATGATTTCTTCTCTTCAGCAGATCAGTAGTCTTCTGGACCTTGAATATTTGACCCGTCTGATATGTCTTCTTACTTGATCAAAATTTTTACAAGGGATTTCAACTAAGTTGTCCTTTACTTAGCAGATTTGAAGTTTTAGAAATCTTCAAAACCTCCCTTAACTAAATAACTTCAGTGTACTCCATCTTCATTTTAATCCAACAGAAGTCCTTAGATCACAGGGCTATGGGACAACCCGTGCACTGATCTCCAAGGCCGTGATCTAGAACATATTCAAGAGTCGTAGAATCCAATCGAGATATGACATCGTTGGATTCGGTCAGACTCTCACTAATATGTATACTCTGATGAACTGGAAAACACTGGGGTCCACGAGCGTAACTAGGATAGTCGATACACATAAGTGGGTGACTTGTTGGGATGACAAGTGCACTGAATATCCCAATTAGGAAATAACTCACCATGGAAGCGGTAGTCACATATCGAGGTTGAAGTTATTCCAATTTACGATAGTGTACGAGGAACGATCCCTAATACTTGAGGTGATAGGGTTTATCTGGTACGAGAACGTCTATACTTAGATGTGAGTTTTGACCAACTGGAGATTACCAGAAAGTTTATGAGAATTCACATTGGGTATAGAGGAACTCAAATGCAGGTTCATATCATCAACAAAGGATCCATTGACCCGACTTGATAGGTTGGGAATTGCTCCTATGGATTTCTGTGAGAAATTAATTCTGGTAAAATCCTTGGCCAAGGTATCTGACGACTTTATGAAAGTAGCTCATAAAGATTAAGTCAAACAGAATTATTTCAAGATCAGAATGCATAAGGTCAAGACGAAGAAAAGGGAACCGATGAAAAGTCCATGCCCTTAAGTCTCAACTGGGAGATCGATCGATGGAGAGATTATGTCGTATATGGAAATTGTAAATGATATAAAAAGTTCACTGAGTTAATTCACCAGTGATTGGGCTCCATGGGCATGTGGCCAGACATCGACCGTGGAGTGTGGGAGAATTATAATTTAGAGTATTTCATACTCGAGTAATTAAATAAATATTTAATTATAATTCACTGCCAATTATGTGGTGAACCTACGGGGGCATACACAATACAAATGAAGCGAAAGCGAAGAAAGGAAGAGCAACTAGGTAGACCAAATCGACTGGGTCGATAGGGTCGACTGGGTCCACCCAATTGGAGCAAACGTGATCCGATTGGAATTGGATCAAGACTTAAAATTAAATTGAAATTTAATTTGTGAGTTAATTAATTAATTATGAGAATGTTTAATTAAATAAGCTTGGAGTCTAATTTAATTAAATAAGAGAGAAATAAATTAATTGGCTATTTAATTATGAAATTAAATAGAGACCCAATTAATTAAATCAAATATGGGCCATGAATTAATTAGAAGACTTGGTCTTCCAATTAAAAGGGCACTGGCCCATGTAGGAGAGTTAGAATACTTAGATTCCTACTCCTATGAGGGTCAGGTTAATGAAATACCTATAAATAGGAGACTTGATGTCATATCTCATCCACACAACTTAAGAGCCAAAAGTCTAAGTCAAGAAAAATTCTCTCTCTCCTTCACACCTAAAATCGGCCGAACCCTATCTTCCTTTTGGAAGAATTTTTTGATTTCGATGTTGCTCCTAAGTCGTTCTCTAACCCTAGATCTTAATATATCCTATGTTCTAGCCGATTAGGATATATTATATTTCGTGATATTGTTGTGTATCAACCCGTAGAGGCACAACAAGTGGGGCGCTACAACAAGCTTTGGATCGACCCATCTGTAGGGAGAAACGCAACTTTGCTAGCTACTTGGATTTGTAAGGAGTCAGGTATAATTTGAATCTAATTATTCTGATCGTAGTATTTATTCATATATATACAACCAGTTTAGTTTCCTGGCAAGATTCCGTAAGAAACCCTCAAATTTTTTAAATTCCGCCGCCTGTAGGGCTGTTTATCTTACTGAATCCCAACATAATTGTCAATCCTCAGCTAACAGCAGGACATGACAGCCTGAAGTTCAGCATCGCCGCTCAAAGTAAGCCGCAAAGCTGCTTCCGCAGTCAGCGAAGCTGTTTCGAGCGAAACCATTAGATCTCAAGCAAAATAGTACGCTCCAAACGTCATGTAAGTGCCCACATAGTTACATGGCAACCTCATCTAGTAGCCATCTGCTTCATGGGCTCATTGTCAGGTAGCCATCTGCTTGATAGAAATTTGTTGAGCAGCCATCTGCTTAACGGATGCCCTTTTCAGTGGCCACCTTCTGGTTAGGAGCCTGATTGGTAGACATCTGCCAAGGTTGGGCGATCCATTGATGGTGGTTACCTGCCATCAGTGTTACTTTTATGTCAACCAACGTGCACTAATTTATACATCAGCTCATTTGGTGGGTTTACCTGCCAATCAAGGAGTAATTTTCAAGAGTTAAAAGGATCATCAGCTCGTTTTGGCAAATATATGCCAACATGGGAGCCTTTACAGTTTGCATACTTTGTAATATTTGTAAATCAGGGAACTCGTTGTAGGCTAAGACTCAAGTATTTCTTTTACATTTAATTAATATATGGAAGTATTTGACCCATATCTCCTGATTTTTATTAAAGTATGTTTTACGTCAAGTGATTTTCATTGATACATGGTCAACATGTTAAGTTTATGTTATGAAGTCAAGTCGATACAAATTAAACTGATTGATTATCAACTCAATTACTGATTTGATTGTAAACTCACTGATGTACTGAGTAAGCCATCAACATGGCTATGAAACTTTGGCATTTTAGAAAAGGTTATCATAAATTATTTAAGTCCTGCAGCCAGGCAGACATGAAAAAGAACTAGGGGTAGTTTGCCAACCCTGGCGCAATCAATTGATTAGAAGTCAGCCTTACCAGGACAGTTTACATTGATATCAATATGTCCATTTTTAAAGAATTATGTTACACGTACAAACATTGGCACGCCCACACTTATTTTACATTTATCGAGTCGTTTCCACGTCGAGGCAAGCCAGACAAAATTTTACGCAAACAAGTTCATTTAATCAGATTTGTAATCTTAGTCAAAGGAAAATCTAATAGTTGTAATAATTAGCTACCACAACCAGTTTCTAGATATTGTTAGCATTACTCGAATTGTTTGTTGAGATACAAAAGATATATAATGTTTGAAGATGAAACAAGTTGTGGCTGCTTTATTAATGAAACAAAAACACCAAATTATTACATAAAATAAATGGAAAAAACTTAAATTGTAGAAGATCTTAATGATGTAATAAAATCAACCAACTTCTCAAGAGATTGGTATGAAGAACCACCTGATTTTAAACAAACATCTATTTTCTCCTTCAAAAACATAATTCTCTCTCTCATTTCATCTCCTTCCCTTTCAACCATCAATCTTCTAATTGCATTCTCAATTTCATCTCTTTCCAAACCTTTCTCCAACTTGATCCCAATTTTCCAAACATTACTTACATATCTAGAATTTGTCATTTGATCCCCAAAAAATGACGAACAAATCATAGGAACTCCTTCGCAGATACTCTCCAGAGTCGAATTCCATCCACTGTGCGTCCAGAACCCACCAATCGCAAAATGAGACAAAACTTCTTGTTGAGGGGCCCACTTAACAACGTAACCTCGTTCACTAATCGACTCCAAAATTTCGTTTGGCAATGTCTCGATCCATTCCGACCTGTTGACCGATCCAGGGCGTATGACCCACAAAAATGGTAGCTTACTATTGGCTAATCCAAAAGCCACTTCTTGTAGCTTTTGTGCATCCATTGATGCAAGACTACCGAAGCTCACATAAAGGACGGATTTCGGTTCTTGTTTGTCAAGCCAGGAAATGGAGCTCATGTCTTCTGTTAATAAGCTTGTTGTAGAAGCTGAAAAGAACTTGTGAAAGGGTCCAATTGTGAATGATGGCAGGGGAAATTGGTTGTAGAGTTTGGGTAAATCAGGCTCTTCGAGTTCGGAAAATGTGTTGAAAATAATAGCTGAAGCTTTCTTGGTTTGTTGTACCATGGAATCTATCATTTCAAACACGTCCTCTGAATTGCTTGTTTCCACTTGTGGAATATCCTTTATTTTTAGTGGTGGGAACTCCTCAATTGGTGCTTCCTTGTTTAAGTCTGATCAAGAGAAGGTTTTTCAGTTAAAACTACAATTTTAAGTACAATTTTATATCGTGCAGAAGCAAAAGTGATACGAGTGATTAAAACTACAATTTTGCTATATTTTGTTGGTTTAATGAATTAACAAGAGATTAAATCCTTGAGAAAAAAAAAATAGTATAGAACAAGAATTTCAAACATGTTCTCAAACATACCTGGATTGGAGAGGTATCCCTTGTCCCGAAATAACGAAACAGCAGCAAAAGATAAAAAAGAACAAATATTAGTCGTCCTCAGTACAATCCTCGGAAGATTAACACTGTCGGCTATGGCTTGAGTACAGGTCCAATGAGCATCCGCAATTACGCAATAGACATGATAATCGAACATTAATCGATCCAAACACTCGCGAAACGGTTCAACACAGTTTGAGTTAAGGAGTTTGACTATAAGTACTGGATCTGAAACTCCAGTTTCTGACAAGCCATCAGAGATTTGGTGAAAGGTGAAGTGAGGATATTTTGATGGATTTGGAAAATTAAATTTGGTGTGGATTATGGATATGTTGAATCCTCTTGAATGAAGTATGTTAGCTAATTGAAACATAGGATTAATATGGCCTTGAAATGGTAATGGAAAAAGTACTATTCTGTTTTGCAGAACAGATGTTGTACCTTGATTATCCATGGATTCTTTGATTTTCCTCCGCATATGAATAAAAATATTTTATTAATTACATGGTGTTATGAGGTTAGATAGATTCATGTGATGCAAACAAAAATTACATTTAAATTCAAATGAGTGGAGCAAAGAGCGATGAACAAATAAAGATAGAAAAAGAGGATTAGTGTACCTTATTTTATGCATTCAATGAAAAGGTATGAATAATAATAGTAATAATATATTAAGTGTAGTAGGTGGACCCGTAAACCCAGAATCCAATGTGTACAAATTGTTTTCTTTTGGTATAAAAAAAATCGGATGTTGAAAATTTAGGTTGCCCGGATACTTTTAAATTATATATAGGTATTCAGTCGATATTTGTCAGATACGGTATTGTGGCGTTTTTAATAATAAAAAAATAAAATATAAAAACGATAATGTATCGGATACACCGGAAGACGTATCGGAAACAATCAAATAATAACATGTATTTCTTCAAAAAAAAAAATTGTGTGTATTAACAAAGTGATCTATATGAAACACTTAATTTTTTTCAAAAGGTCAAAGACTTTACTTATTGTATTGATACTACGGTTTTACTTGAAGTTATATATATGAGAGGGAGATAATGTATGGGCCTGAGGTCGACACGTGACTGCTATGAATAAAATATTCATACAATAACCTTAATAAATTCCAATTGATGCATTTCAGAGCTATAACTATCAATTGCAATACAATAATTTTCCCAGCTATCTAGTTACATTAAACTTATTATTACATCATGATATTCACCTGACTAGTTCTAGAAACTCCATGGTAGGCTCCCCATTGAAACCCCTTACTGCGATGTTGTGCATCTTGTTCTTCGTTGAGATTCTTAAAAAGTATTTATTTGAAAGTATAAGTTGCAAAAATAACTTAGTGGGGCCAATGCAGGGGTGCAGTAATTTTTATGTAGAAAATCGATTTAGAAAATCCATGAACTATGTAATCAGTTACAAAGCCAATAATATTTCACAACAATATATCATGTACCATTATAACACGAGCTATCTCACATTCGATTACCCATTAACATGGGCTAAACCACCACCCCACCTTAAAAGAATACATGACGATTAAGGGTGGGGTTCAAATTGTTATCCCATCGTTAGAAGTGATAAGGAGCGACCTTACCTGATTAGTTAGTCCAGATGACATTGACATGTCGTAGCCTAACAAGTGAACCACTCCCCAAGGGGCTCCAATCCTTGGCTTGTGATTCCGATCAATGGTAGAGCCTAGAGTAATTTGGTAGACCTCATGCTTCAATTTCAATAACGTTTTATTGAGGTGTTCAGTTTTATCAGGCTGGAGATGCTTATCCTCAGTAAACAGTTAACCTCGTGACCTGTTATCGCTTTCACCAAATTGACTCAATAGAGGACTTTCCAAGTCTTGACTCTATAATCGATCAATCACATACTGACAAATCTTGAATTATGTACAATAGGTATTTCAATAATATCAATAACCATCGTATGATCGATTACTTTTAATATTATCTTATCTTTGCCGTTCTATTTTTTGTTCGTGGTCTATATCGATATTCATTACACTATTGAGTTATTTGTAGCTTAATTAAAATCCCACATTGATCCATATTATTAACTTTATAAATGAAATTATCGCACTATGTTATCACTCTACACCATGATCTACAGAAAAACTAACCTTTGTTACACGGACAGAAAAACTAACCTTTGTTACACGGATTAAAGTACAATAAACCATCTAGTCATTGTCATAATATTATTGTTCTCAATGGCTAAAGATAATCTCAATTAATTGATTACTATTGGAGATAGTTAATATTAGTGTATTCTATATATTAAACCCCATTAGGTGTTTACTAACTAGCAATTATATACTCTAGTTTAAATTACATACTTCATTTATGTTCAATAGTGAAACTTTAACCATTTTAATATTGAATAAATTATTGTCTAGTAGGTGATATATAGTTTAGTCCTCCATGGATCAATGTTTTAATTTATTCAATTATGTTACGAAGGAAAACCGATTTTATATCAAATTTTAGTTCAAAAGATACATTTAATATTAAGCTTTTCGAAAAAATATATTTAATATTATGATTCATATCTTCTTGACACATTTGGTTTCGCCGTCAATTTTTGGACGGAATTCAGCACATGCCGCTCACGTGTTCGTTAATTAAGTTAACAATGAAAGGCCTTTAAAACCAGTGCCTATTTTTTCTCCCATTGTCAACTTAACGGGGACATGTGAATGGTACGTGTTGAATTACGTCTTAAAATTAATGGCAAAACTAAATGTATCAAGAGGTGTGAATCATGGTAATAATATGAAATGTATTTTTTCAAAAAAGTTGGTACCAAATGTGTTTTTTAAACTATAATTTGGTATCAAAAGTATTTTATGTATTCTATACTTTTCTTTCGTTTACAGCTTCAGTAGGAGTTAAGCTATATATCCCTTTATTTATTTAGCTATAATATTAATGGATTTGCATAACCTAATTATGTAATTATTGATGTCAATGATTAAGACGACATTCATCTAAGTTAGGTCCACCCACTTCTCAATTATTTAAATTAGATAGTTCATTGAATCAGATTTGTAATCTTAGTGGTCCAAGGAAAATCTAATTCTTAATAGTAAATAGCTAAATCAATACCATTTAAATTGGCTAAGTACAACATGACCCAATTAGTGTTTTAGTGTATTAGCTAAATCACTAACTAGCAATTATTTACTCTATTTTAAATTACAGACTTCATTTATGTTCAACAGTGAAACTTTAACCATTTTAACATTGAATGAATTAATTTAGTACTATCTCCCAGCTCATTTAAATCAATATGCAGTAGGTGATAGTTTATTCCTCCATGGCTCAATGTTTTATTTACTCAATTATGTTACGAGGGAAAACCGATTTTGATATCAAATTTTGTTCAAAAAATATATTTGATGTTAAGCTTTTTGAAAAAATATATTTTATACTATGATTCACACCTTCTTGACACATTTAGTTTTGCTGTTAATTTTTGGACGGAATTCAGCACGTGTCGCTCACGTGCCCATTAAGTTAACAATTGTAGACCTTTAAAACCTGTGCCTATTTTAATTTTCCTCCCATACATGTGAGTGGTACGTGCTGAAGTCCGTCCGAAAATTGATGACAAAATTAGATGTGTCAAGAGGGTGTTAATCATGGTATGACTATTGTTCGTTTGGAAATTTCCCGAAAAGCTAATCATAGGTTCTTCTCTCCATCAGAACAATAGGGTCGTTAAGCTCATTACTAAACATGTGTTTTTCCGAAAAAACTTGATACCAAATTTATTTTTTTACTAAATTTTGATATCAAAAATATTTTTCCTATTACTATTCATTATATATTCTCTATTTTTCTTTTGTTTACAGCTTCAGTACTAGTTAAGCTATCCTTTTATTTTTTTAGCTATAATATTAACTTATTTGCATAACCTAAATATCAAATTATTGATGTCAACGACTAAGGCTTGTAGGCATTCATCTATGTTTAGGTCTTCTTTAAAATACCCACTTCTCAATTATTGAAATTAGATAGTTCATTGAATCAGATTTGTAATCTTAGTCCAAGGAAAAGCTAATTCTTAATAGTCCAAATGATAAATAAATAGCTAAATCAATACCAATAATTAAATTGTAATCTAACCGGCATGCTACACGAGGACATTAAAATATGAATTGATCAGAGTCTAAAAATAATGCAAGCACTTCAATTGTAGGCCATGTTACGAGAATTAGCAAAAGTTTTTTCATGACAAACTTTGGTTGATATTTTTTAAAGAATGGTGTAAAAGAAGGATTCATAGTCTTGATCATAAAAAAAATCTAGAGATTTTGTTTTCTTTTTTCACAATTTTCTTGTTTGATTTACAACATATTTTAACGTTTTAAAATCTATTAAATATCGGTATATGTTATCCGATATATAACAACTTTTAAGAGAGAGACACATGTCAATCATATATTGGTGTGACATAAAGGTGCGATACTGATATGTGATAGGAAATCCATTCCGACTGCCACGTCACCGTTTAGTTGCAATTTTTAACGGTTGTACCAAATGTGTCACAATTTGTTAAAGTTTTAATCCAAATGTGTTGGACACATAAATCGATGTACCAAAAGTCGGAATTGACCTAAAGCGCAATACTAATAATGCAATTCTCTCATTTACCTTATTAAGTTTATCGTATTTTCACAAAATTTTGGGCGTGTATGTCTTGTTTTTCTGGAAGTAGTATTCGAAATATGTTGAGATTTTAGAAAAAAAATCGATTTTCAATGTTGTTTGTTTGAGTATTTTGAGATGAAATAAATAACAAATATATGCTTAAGAAACTAGTAGTTTTTTTTGAAAAGATTATGGAAAAATGAGAAATATTTTAAGAAATAGGCTATTTTATTCAAAATCATGTTTATCATGTGGGATAAGTATTGTAAAATACATGTTTATTTATGTCAAATCAAAGTAAAGTAGCTTAGTTCTTTAAGATATAAGAATTTTTTTTTAAGATGATATTATTTAATTTTGTAAAATTTGATAAGTTTTTTTGATAAAAAAAGAAAAAATTATTTAGTTTTCTAAAGAGTACCAAAATGTTACCTGAAAAGCGAGACAAAACTCTGGTCAAAATTATTCTCCCTAATTTTAATTGAATCAAAGTATACTTCGTTTTTCTTTTCTTCATTTTCCTTATTCATATGAAATACTTTAAAATTTTATTTTTTATTCGTTTTTTATAACGGATGGAGTTTGAATCAATTAATTTTGTGTCGCGATCCTCATCAATACTGACCAAAAGCGTCAGTGCAGACCTACTTGTACTCCCTTTTTACCCTTTTTGCTGAAATTGACATCAAAGTAAAACATGTTCACCCTTTTTACCCTTTTTCTTCTTATCAGTTTATTAAAAAATATTCAACGTACTTATGACGGATTTATGAGACCTTACTCAGAAAGTGGTCCTTGTGGATCAGCGCAAGGCCATCTCCAATGGTTGAGGGCTAGCCCGGGGCCGTGCTGGTCGTCTCCAATGGTTGGGGCTTCGTGGGGGAATTAATTCCATTTTTTTCCACTCTCACCTATTATTATTATAGATTTATAATTTTTTAATATTAATATTAATAATAGTAATTATATTAGTACTCGTAATTTAATTATTAATTATACCATTCTGGACCCAGGTACAATCATAATACAAGGCTAAGGATTTGGATATATTACAAGAATATAAATCTAGACAGTTAAGAATACCATTCTGGACCCAGGTACAATCATAATATAAGGCTTAGGATTAGATTTGGATATTTATTACAAGAATATAAATCTAGACGGTTAATAATCTTAATAAATTCATTTTCAATATCAAAAGCCCATGAAAAAGCCTTCAAATGGCAAAAGGGGGGCAAGGATATTTACTAGTGAATTTATAAGATTATTATTGCCAGAAATATTTTCTTACCCATAATCCTAGTTCCTTATATTATTCAAGACCCATGTTCAGAATAATATTAAAACATTGCCAGAAATATTTTCTTAACCATAATCCTAGTCTCTTATATTATTTAAGACCCATGTTCAAAATAATATTAAAACCCATGGGGTTTATGATACATAGTTATATATGATTCAACACATGATTAAAAAGTATTTAGCCTATCATTAGACTAAATATAACACACAAATATAAAATTAATAACAGAAAAGTAAAAAGGAATACCTCAGATGAAGCTCCAAACCAAAGCTCTTATTTATTTCTTCAATATATTACAAGATTTTTTACAAACTTCAAAATTTAAAATGAAACTGAATTTTACAAGTGGTAGTAGTAGTAGTAGTAGAGTAGCAGCAGTCTCTATTTCGGAAGCTATCTCTTCAGGCTGGGATGCATCCTATTTATAGATAGGTGGATGTCTCAATTCCGCTAATCCCTCGTGACATGTTGAGGATAGATAACCAAAATTTTTGGTCTTTTCCTTAATCAAGGCTTTTGGCATTTTCTTTGATTAAGGTTTTTGACTTTTACCTATTTTTTTATCAGAATTTCCCAAATATAGATTCGAGATTATCAGCATTGAGCAGATCTTCATCATCCTCATATGGATCTTGGGATTCCCCTGCTAAATCATCTTTTGGCGCCGACGTCATAGACGTGTCAGATTTTGAATCATCTTCCAGGAATTCTTTGAAATTCTTTTTCAAATCCCTTTTCATTTCGTCCATATACGCTTTAATAATTTCAGCTCTAGACAAATCTTGTCTCTTCATTTTTAACTTTCCAGATATAACTTGGAATGGACTAGGAGTATCTTCTTGATCTTTACTTTTATAAGTTAAAAGTTTAGACTGAATTAATTCTTCAGTTTCTGCTCCGAATAATTTTCCAGAGGATGGATCAGTCTTGTTCATTTTTTCCCAAAATTTTGAGAATGAAGTCCTATAAAGACAAGGGGTCTGGTGTTCTGTATAACCCACTACAGGGACCCACTTTGATATCCAAGGAATTGAAAATTCAATAAAAAAGTGCATTGAAGCTATAAGCTCATCTGCCTTTTGTGAAGTTATTAACTGAGAAATCTGAGAGGATAAATCTATCCATTCTGAATATAAATTTTTCCATTTATCAGGAAGAATTTTATAAGAAAGACCGTGGTATGACCACCAATTTACAAACCAATTTGGTATAGGAGATTTATATACTTCTCCACAAATCTTTATGAACCATGTATGTTTTTTCTTATTATTTTGGTAATATAATACCTTATCAAAAGCTGAGATATAATCCCAGTAATTAAATTTGATAGAAATATTTTTCTCGGAAATGATATAATCTTTTTCCTTGAATGTGGATAAACCCCATTCTTGATATGAAAAAATCTTTTTCACAATGATTTTGCTAAAAGTATAACTTTTTTTGATCATTTGAAGTAAAGTGAGTAATTTCACAGCTTTCAGTTGCTTTAAGCAAACTTTCATAAAAAATTTTTTGCTTGTATGACGTAGCAGTGAATTGAGTATTATCAATATACCTGTTCATTAGGAACCATGGGTCTTCTTTCCATTTCAAATCGGAATATTCCAGATGAAGTATGACTTCCTTTTTATTATTTTCAGCATAATCTATGCTATCATCATATTCGTTTTCTTGCAAGATATTTGCAAATGTTTGGGAATTTCCCTTTGATGACGTGGATGATTCACCCATTCCAGAAATATTTTCTGCAACCAATTTCTTTCCATGAATTTGGGAGATTATGTTCCCCCTACCTCCTCGACCTCTGTAATTTTGAGGCCGTCCTCGGAATGAATAATCTCGAGGTATCATAACCTGTAAGACAATTTGTGAAATTATATGAGGATCAATCATTTATAGAATCCTTGAAGTTTCAACAATTTATGCTGAAAATCTTTTATCATATGATTATAAAAAATCAAATTTCCATCCTTCATCCATTCACCTTCTTCTAAATCTTTTAATAGAAACTTTCTTTTTTCTTCATAAAATTCTATTATCATTTTAGTATATCTAATTGTGCTTTTATTTTTGATATAATTACTTTTATTAAGAGTATTTAAACAGGAATGTCCTTGACAGGGATATTTTCCAAGTAATTTGACTGGCTTCATGAGTCCTGTAAAAATTCACGTGTTAAGAAATCAGGAAGATGATTATCTTCTCCCTTTTTATAAAATATTTCAAAATCAAAAGGGGCTAAATGAGCCTGCCATCTAGCAAACATTTGTTTAGAAACATCATGTTTAAAATCTTTATTAAACATGTATTTAGCAGATTTACAATCAGTAAATATTTTAAACTTTTGATTATATAAATCATCTTGGAATTTCAAAATACATTTTAGTATAGCAAGGATTTCTTTAGCAATTGTAGCATAATTTTTCTGGCTATTATTCCATTTTCCTGAATGGAATCTCACTAAAAATGTTTGTTTTGTAGTAGGACAAATTTGCTTAAGGACACCTCCAAAACCTATATCAGAGGCATCAGTTTCAATAATTTTTTCCCATGTGGGATTTGCTAGCATTAGGCAAGGAAGTGATTTTACTTTACTCTTAATTAATTTGACAGCATTAGTATGTATATCTGTCCAAGGAGTAGGAGACTTTTTAAGCCTATCATATAAAACAGCTGCATCAGTAGCCAAGTCTTTATAATAAGACGAGATATAATTTAAACTTCCAAGAAATCTTTGGAGTTGAGTTTTATCTGTTATAACATCAGGAAATTTAGAAGCAAATTCTATACTTCTATTAATAGGAATTATTTTTCCTTTTTCAATATTGTGACCAAGAAATCTAATATTAGTTTGAAAAATAGACATCTTTGGTTTAGAAATAACTAAACCATGTTGAATGACAACTTTTTTAAATATTTCTAAGTGTTTAAAATGGTTTTCAATAGTTTTTGAAAATATCAAAATATCATCAATATAAACAATTATAAAATCACTATAAGGTATGAAAATATCATTCATGATTTTCTGAAATTCAGAAGGGGCATTTTTTAATCCAAAAGGCATAACTTTCCATTCATAATGTCCAAAAGGTACATTAAAAGCAGTCTTATATTGATCCTTATCACATATTTGTATTTGCCAGTATCCTGACTTTAAATCAAATTTAGAGAATATAATTGCATCATATAACCTATCTAAAAGGTCTTTCTTATTAGGTATAGGATGCCTAACCCATTTTAAGACTTTATTCAATGGTTTATAATTTATGACTAATCTAGGAACTCCTCTCTCCTGTTCACTATGTTTATTAACATAGAAGGCTGTACATGACCAGGGTGAATTAGACGGTTTTATTAAACCTTTTTGTAATAAAGATTCAATTTCCTTTTTACATAATTCTAAATATTCAGAATTCATCTGACAAGGTCTAGCCTTAGTAGGAATTTTCCTTTCATCAAAATCTTCTTCATAAGGTAAATCTACAATATGTCTTTTTCTATCCCAAAAAGCATTAGGATGATCATTACAAATTTCTAGAGATAATTTATTATAGATTAATTTTATTTTTTCTTGCAAAGTATGACTTTGAAGTTTCTCTTCAAGCGTAAGAATACTAACTTCTTGTTTTAAATAATTTAAATGAGAAACCTTATGATCTAATAAATCTTTTAATTCATGTAAAAGTTTAGGGAATGGCCTGGTAATAAATTTAAAAGTTATATCTTTTCCTTCAAAAGTTCCTGTAATTCCCGAGTTATCAACTCTAGTTAACGGATAAATTTGATCAATAAAAGGTGTATCAAGTATAACTTGATTAGTAATATTTTTAACAAGTAAAAAACTTGTAGGAATGCAAACCTTATCTTTGCAAATATAAGCCAAAGGGATTTTAAATTTAATTTCTAGTTTTTCTCCTCCAGCATGACTAAGAGAATTTGTAGTTTTATGAAAATATCTAGTAGGAATTATCCCTTCTTGTATAACGTTCATATCTGCTCCACTATCAACAAGAGCTATGATTTCTTTTCTAAACTGGTTATCTATAAGTAATGTAATTTTTATAAACCATTTCTGAGATATTACCATATTGAGATTAGACAAGAAATTTTCTTGGATAATATTTTCATCAAACTCATTATGACTATAATCTACATGAGTATTAATTTGTTTAACCATTTCTAGACGAGTAATTCTTTCTTCTAATTGTTGATTAGTGTTTTTCAAATTTTAAATTTCTAATTTTAAATTCTTTATCTCTTTATTTAAATCATTAACAGAAGTAGGTATTTCGATATTCTGTCTTTCCTTTAAAAGTTGATAAACTTTATTCATAGTATAAGGTTCTGAAGAACTTATAGGTATAGGTGGTTGGATTCTATCAGAATCTTTACTAGTCGAAGGAATGTCTTCTATTTGTATTTGATCTATTAGTTTTAGTCTTAACTCTGGGTCTTTAATTTGTTTTAGGAATTCTATCATATTCCCTGAAGTTAAAACATTTAAATGCATATTTTTAAATTGAGACAAGATCTTATAATAATCTTCTTTTTCTCCATGAATTTCACAAGTTCCTCCTTGTGCACAAGAATCACAACAATGACTAGAATCTTGAGAAGCTATTTCTTCTTCTTCTAATATGTCAATTTCTTCTGAAGAGTTACTAGAATTATTATCACTATCTTGAGAATCTTCAGGTTCTGATTCAGAATTTATGAGTAATTTTTCTAGATTTTCTTTTAAAGACTCATCAATTTTTAGTTCATTAATCTTTTTCTTCATTTTACACCTATTAGCGTAATAGCCTATTCTGCCACACTTATAACAAACAATTTTCTTTTTATTTGAAGCTCTTTCTTCTTTCTTTTTATTCTTTTGTTCTAATATCTTTTTAGAAAGATGTCTTCTTTTCTTATGGTGAGAAACATTATCAGTTCCTGAATTAGGCTTATAATTCTTTCCTTTTCTTGTATTGGTTGGAATATCCATACCAAATTGATTACAAAATTGTCCTAATTGACTTTTTTCATTTAAGTTTTGTCTTTTAATTTGTTGATTTAGTTTAATCTCATTACATAAAGCTAGTCCTTCTTGAATACAAGTACCAATTAACTTACCATAAGTATAATCTTCATAGGGTATATTAATCCTATCTTTTCTAAGATTTTTCCTAACTCTTTCAGCAAATAAGTTAGGTAATCCATCTATAAATTTTGATTTCCAATGAGAGTTATTACATTCTGGTAATTCCATGACTCTACTTAGGAAAGTATCCTTATACCATCTAAAGTCTGTAAGAGTTTTACATCTTAGATTTTGTAACATAGTTCTTATATTTTCACTATTGTCAGAAATTCTCCCGGTAAAGTGTTCTAAAATTGTGACTATAAGTGTATAGACAGCATTTTCAACATTTTGACCGTCTTCTTGTTTAATAGTTCTGTAAATGTCTAATTTACTTCTTTCTGTTAAATAATTATCCCACCAGCCTTTTAATTGGCCAGTAAATCCAGCAACTATCATTTTAGCAACAGTGCTATCACTGTTATTATTACTCTTACAAATAGTACTGTACATAAGCATCCTATGGGCTAAAGTATAGATCTGTTTTTCAGTATAACCATCTAAATTCCATTCATAAATATTTTTCCCATTATAACTGTTATTAACAGTATATTCTTGTTCTTCATGCAAAGTGTCCATAGGTGAAGGTCTCCTATAGTAATATAATCTTTGGGTAGGCCTATCAGCAAATTTTTCAATTTTGTTTAACTCATCGTTTAATTTTTCTTTGTAGTTATCTTTACTAATATTCTCAGTAAACTCATAATTTAAAGTATTTAATTTTAATCCTTTAAATTTTTCTTCTAGAAATTTTTCTAGTTCTTTATGGGATTTTAATTTAAAATCTGTTATTTCAGGCGGTGGCTGAAGATGAGATGTAGAGACAATACCATTTATAGGCTTTTCTTCTAGATCTATCATAGGTCTTATGTTTTTTATTACAGAGAAGATTTCTTCTACTCTATTATGTAATTCTTTAATTTGATCTCCTAAGATATTTAGATACAGATTTGTATAATTATTTTGTTGTAATATATTATTTATATTACTGGTTGTTATCTGTAAAGCATCATTTTCTAATAATTTAGAAAAAGCTGTAAAATTTATCGTCTTATGGTCATTACCAACAGTAAATGAACTCTGGGGAGGGAAAACACTCCTTAAAACATCTCCATTGGATAATTTGTAAGTTCTTTCTAAAACTGAAATATGATTTTCAAGATATGTTATAACAAACCAAGGAACAAAATGGATAATTTTATTTTGTGAAGTAGTGAATTTATAAAATTCATTTTGAAAATAATTTTGGTCTTCTTTAGAAATATTCTTAAAAAACCATTCTCTAAAAAGTTTCCATTTTGGAAGATTAAATTCTGTTTTAATTAATTGTCTTGCCTGAGAACCAGGGCTAAAATCAATTTCTTGTATACAATCCATTAAATATCGTCAAAGTTTGCCTCTGAGGGAGTTATATCTGCCTCTCCTATATTTCTGGCAGAATTTGCCGAATTATCTTCTTCAGTATTTTTATAAATACCTTTTCCTATGTTGTCTTTGTTAAGAAGAATTTTTTCAACTTTATTATAATCAGTATTTTCTCTAAATTTGGATGTAGAATTTCTAGCAGGAAATCTCTCATATTCATACGAAGTTGAAGTTCTCGTAGGTATAACTAATTCATCTAAAGGTGATATAAAAGACCTAACTGAAGAGCTTCTAGAAATATTATTTCTAGTATTTTCTATCATTTTTATAGAAATATCTCCTGTTTGAGATTGAAATATTTTAGAAAAATCATTACTTATTTGAGGTTTGGGTTTGACCGCATCCGTTATTTTCCAAGTATCAGGAAAGGGGATTTCATCCCACTTAATTGTTCTTCTAGTGGCTATATTTGATTTACCAAGATTGGTTTCAATTATCACGGTTTCATTTATTTTTTTATCCATTATCCTGCAATTTGGATTTAAAGTATAAAGAGGTTTAAAATAAACCCTATAGCAGACACACATAACTTCTGTTCCATGTTCATAGTCATAACCATGAGTTTTAACATTTAAAGTTAAAGCGTCTAGTAAATTAACATCAGTTAATGATAACTGTAAATTAGGATAAACATTAAAATAAACTGGTCCATGGGCCAGACTAGATTGTATTATTCCCATTAATGATTTTTTCCAATTTAGATTCCTACCATCACGTAAAGCTGCAATAAAGCTTTCTGGTAATCCTACCAAAGTTAAAGGTTTAAAAGCAATTTGTACTAATCCTATATGGATAAATTTATGAGTATTTCTATAAGGTAACATATCATTTTCATTTAATAATTTAATAGTTAATTCATCATTATCAAGAGATATAGATTCCTCTGTAGTCTTAATAATCTGTTTAATTCCAATTCTTTCAAAAGTACCCATTTTATAAATGGTTCTTGTTTTAATTTTTGGAATAGTCCACTTATTTAGTAAATCAAGATTCTGAGGAATATCATATTCCTGATTCAAACTATTCTTAATATTTCCATTTTTACGGAATATATTCATGTTCGGTATAATTTAATCATGTGTTAACCCATATAATAACAATATATTAAATAGAATATTTAATTAAAGTAACTTAAAATTAATACATAATACGCAAACAAACATTTTTATAACAAGAAAGAAAATACAATCAAGGAAATACATTTTTAGAGTTTGAAGATGTTGCACGAAGAAGACAAACGTTGGATAATTATATGCTGCGTCATGAAGCAATTCGTTCCAAGGTGACCAACCGTAGATTCCAAAAAGACTTAATAGAACATGTTTATGCAAGATACGGTTAATTATGAGTGTTTAAATTTAATTTTCTTGTCTATTTTAGTATGTATTTAAATATTTAATTTAGATTAAGTATTAATCTAAATTTTATTTGTATGAGTGCTTATTTTGTATTTTTAACTAATTTCGTATTTTAAAAAAAAATTTGTATGAGTGTTAAATTAAATGGACTATTTTTATATTTATTAGTATATCATAATTTTATTTAAAATATGATTAAATAATTAATCATATTATATACTATATAATTATAACCCTAATTAAAACAACACATTAATTAAAATAATACATTAATTACTATAACACAATTATTAAAATAAAACACTAATTAAAATAACACATTAAATAAAATCACATTAATTACAATAACACATTAATTAAAATAAAACACTAATTAAAATAACACATTAATTAAAATAACACATTAAGTAAAATCACATACAACACATTAATTATACAAAATTAACCATACACACATTAAATAAACCATACACACATTAATTCAATAAAAGAAAAAAAAAATAAAATAAAAGAAAGACCAATCAGGTGCCGCCACCTGTTTTAAAGAGGGGCGCGTGTTTTACTCCATCAAACCCACGCGGGCCACGGGCTGGCCTGCGTGCTCCGCGGAGCCCGCGGCCCCGCCCGTTCCACCCTGCTGCCGACCCTGACCCCGGCCCCTCTCCATCTCCAACCGTTTCCCCCGCCGACCCCGACCCCGGCCCCGCAGCTGCCATTGGAGATGGCCTAAGGATATACGAATTAAAGATGAGTACGCTGACATTTCGGAATTTATTCTCAATGAACTATCTCATACTAAATCATTAAGAGTTATATGTACTAAATTAAATATGTACATCCATAATAAGCAATTAGTCTGATGCAAAATTTATGTTATCGATCATTAATATAAATAGGATCAATCAAGTACGAGGTCTTCCTCAACCAAATCGCCTTATTTCCTAACGGACTTTATGTTCGTCTTCTTGATGGGGAAGAAGAGAGCGGTATACTAATTCGGTGTGTTGTGGACCATTGTTCTTTATATAGGAAGAATTCTCTAAAACTCTCATAAATAGGTATCTACTCATTATTTGATTCAAATTTATATTGGAGTTGGTAACTAAGTAGACCACAATCCATTAACTTTTTAGAAATTTTCCTAACAATTTCCCACTTGGGCTATTTTATCAATCTTGAATCAATTATTTCACATATTTTCATGTATGTTATTTGTCGTTAGACTTTCTTAAACAATCTGGTTCATGTCATATATTAACAATGAAACTACTGCGGCTTTTATCACATTATAGTCGTGACTAAATCCCGATTATCACCATACTAATACAATCAATGACATAGATCAAATGTGGATTAGTAGCATAAAAGTTACATGCAATGTGGCCTTATACATGCTTATTTCCAACCCATCCTTCTTTACCTACTTTCTTAAAACCATATGTAAAACCATTTATTGAAAGTCAATAAATTTATTTCAAAGTAATCAACCAAGAAATTCATTCATACCATAAAATTTAGGTCTGTACATAAAACAGCCATAAACATGTCAAAAGAATTAAATCAAAATAAACTCCCACGAAATAGACATATCATAAAGTTTGATGATGTTCGTAAGAGTTTCATCCTCAAGAAATTACCTTAGACGGCCAACCATTGGTGAATGGATCTTTAACCAAAATTTTATTCTTATATGCTTTATCTACAATTGAAAAACTTTGAAACTTGATTTTACACTAAGTCAAAGAGCACCTAAAACAACATTGATATTTAATCTTTGGACATAAATATCAAGTGTAAATGGCAATGTATAAGTGTTATTTTAGGCCAATCAATTGATCGCATGATGTAACATTTATACTTATAAGTTATAAATCAAAGTGTTATATAATCTCTAAAAGATTTGATCTCCAAGATGTGAAAATGGAAACCTTAGTTCTCTACCTTTATTGACATGCTTGAATCACTCAAATATCAATCCAAATTTCTCATGATAAATTTTTGAATTGAGTGCAAACTTGAGTATGCATTCCTCATTGTCAATGCAGAAGAAAACTTATGTATATCTTTTCTTTAAAGATCTTTATTAGGGTATTGTCTGAGATTGCACTTGTCTCATTACCAACACAAGGAATATATGTTTGCTCCTACTGAAATTGAGATATGCACAATTATCAGTTAAATTCACCTCAAAATTATAAGAGGTGGACTTAACAAAAATTGTGATACTATTGTCTGGAAACCTAAAAGACGAATCTTGTAAGAGGATCTCCTTAATAACAATTCTTGAGGTTGCTGAGTTTCTTTTACAGGTATCTTATTGTTGTCTTGTTGTAGAGGAATTTCATGATTAAACTTGAGCCTGATATTCATTATCTTCAGTCGAAACTGAGTCTCGAACAACAATAGTTATAAAGGACAACCATTGCAAATGATAGATTCTACTTTAAATACAACATTAATTATAAATCCTTCCCCCGAAATTCAATATCATCAAGGAAAATCACAATTCCAGTTAGATAAAAAAGATCTTTATGTGGGATCTTAAAAGTTGTAGCTATGAGAGCGCTTGAGTTTACCAATAAATTAACAAGTAAGTGAGTAACCATCCTTAGTCCAATTTTATTTTATATGGACTATAAGACCATGCCTTAGTTGGGCAATGCTTTTGATGTGTCACTATTAATGATGTATACTGCATTCTTAAGGTGAAAGAAAAAAAAATCTATCAAATTAGAGGACTAAGAATCACATCTGACAAAAGAATTAAGTGAAGCGAGCGGTATATTGATTTGGTGTGTTGGGGACCATAACCCTTGTGTTCTTTATATAGGAAAAGAATTAGAGTTCTCATAATTCCCTAGAACTCTCCTAAATAAGTATCAACTCATTATTTAATCCATATTCATATTGGAGTTGATAACTAAGTAGACCACTTAATGTCAATCCAATAAATTTATAATAGTTATCATAATTGATTAAATAGTCCACTTAGGATTAGAAAATAAATTTTCCTAACATGCATACACATGGCTTCAAATTTATGAGGAAATGATTGGTATGTTGGAATTAACCAAATAACAATAGATATTCATTCCTATACTCCAAATTACATAAATAAAGTATAATCTCAAGAACAACTATATATGAATATCTATAATAGGATCACATGTTATTGCTTGAATATTATATATAAAAGACATAATTCAATTAGAAATCTAACCTGACTCCATTGATGCCATGGTTGGAATTTCACCAAGAGACAAAGCACTGAATCTTCTAAGGAGGTGGATGGAGATGTACGACTGATTATTTTCTGATGGGGATTGAGGAATAATCACATGTATTTATCCACTCCTTAGGGACCATTGCTCTTCCAATTTATTGTCTAATTTGAAACTGACCCATCAATAATAACAAATTAGACATTTAGGCTTTCTACACATTAAACCCATATAATATTATATAATAAATAGTATTTCTAAAACCCTTTATATTCGATCAGATCACTTAAGTGGGTTTTGTGCCTTAATTTAAATAGCTGGTCCATATGTTATAATAATACATGTTAGCCCACAAAATATAAAATTGCTAACAATCTCCCACTTGGGACACATGTATTTACTGTATATAAAATATGAGAATAACTTTATTGAGCTCAATAGTGCTATTTAATATCAGAAATACTCATAAACAATCTGGTCCAATAGTTTTATCAATAAAAGATCAAAGAGGTCATCATTACTATTTTATGTAACAGACCCATCATTGATCACAATATTGATTCAACCAATGACAAAGATCAAATATGGATGTGTAGCATGAAAATTACATGTAATGTGATCTTGACATGCCTATTTCCAACTGGTCCTCTTTATGACTCAAGAGAGTCTTGTTTGTCATACTTACAATCACTAATTGCTAAACAACAGCAATAAGTCATGACAATTATCTCAGAGTTACCAAAACATAAAACACAATATTAACAAACTTGTACGTACAAAATCATAAGAAAATATTGTGTACTTGATAATGTCAAACTTTAGAAAAAGTATACACAAAAGATATCCATATACAGACTCCCACTAGTTTGGTACATCGTCCAAAAGACAAACACCCATACGAGCTACATGCTCATGAAACACCTTGGGTGACAAACCCTTGGTGAGCGGATCAGCTATATTGAAGTTTGTACTAATGTGTTCAATTGACACTTCATCATTTTGAACTTTTTCCTTAACAACTAAATACTTGATGTTGATGTGTTTGGACTTTGATGAACTGCAGTTTTTCTTAGAATACATCTCTGCGGATTTGTTATCACAATTAATCCTCAATGGCTTCTCAATGCCATCAACAATTTGCAGCCCAGAGATAAAATTCCGCAGCCATATAGCTTGATTTGATGTTTCATAACATGCTATAAACTTTGCTTCCATAGTAGAAGAGGCTACAAGTGTTTGTTTAACACTTTTCCAAGAGATAGCTCCTCCGGCCAACATGAAAACATAGCCTGAAGTGGATCTCATGCTATCCACGCACCCAGCAAATTCGGAATCCGTATAACCAATAACCTCCAAGTGGTCAGATCTCCGAAAAGTGAGCATAAAGTCTTTTGTCCTCTATAGATATCGCATAACCCATTTTGCTGCTTTCCAGTGAGCCAATCCTGGGTTACTTAAATATCTGCCCAACATCCCTACTATATACGCAATATCCGGACGCGTACATACCTGAGCATACATGAGACTGCCTACTGCAGAAGCATAAGGGAACTTCTCCATTTCCTTTTTTTCAAGTTCAACTTTAGGGCATTGGTGCAAACTAAATTTGTCACCTTTTGCCACTGGTGTATCACCTGGTGCACAATGTTGCATATCATACCTACTGAGTACCTTATCAATATAAGTCTTTTGTGATAAACCAAGTATACATCTAGAACGATCCCGATGGATCTGTATACCTAACATAAAAGATGCATCACCAAGATCTTTCATTTCAAAATTCTTAAAGAATAATTTCTTGGTGTCATGCAACAAGTCCTTATCATTGTTTGCCAGTAGTATGTCATCGATATAAAGCACCAAAATGAGAAAATTTCTCCCACTGAACTTGAAATAAATGCATTGATTAACAATGTTCTCTTTGAAACCGAAAGAAGAGATCACTTGATCAAATTTCCGATACCATTGTCGGGAAGCCTGCTTTAAGCCATAAATGGACTTCTTTAATTTACATACTAGGTGCTTTGAGCCTTCCGGCTCAAAATTCTCCGGTTACATCATGTAAATTGTTTCATCAATGTCACTATCGAGAAACACTGTCTTTACGTCCATTTGATGTAGCTCAAGGTCATAGTGAGCCACAAGTGCCATGATTACCCTAAATGAGTCTTTCGTTGAAACCGGTGAAAAAGTCTCCCTGTAATATATGCCTTCTTTTTTAGTAAATCCTTTTGCGACAAGGCGTGCCTTATACCTCTCGATATTGCCTTGTGAATCACGTTTGGTCTTAAACACCCATTTACAACCAATCGTTTTAACACCTTTAGGCAAATCAACAAGTTCCCAAACACCAATGTCTGCCATGGATTTCATCTCATCCTTCATGGCTTCAATCCACTTAGCTGAATTGGCACATGATTTGGCTTGATTAAAAGATATAGGATCATCCTCCAAACCTGTATCAAATTCATGCTCCTGGAGATAAACATAATCATCAGAAAATGCATTTCTCATTTCTCTAGTGGATCTCCTTAATGACATTTCCATTTGAGGTGGTTGAGGTGCAACTGCTACCACATGAGGTGTTTCCTCAACCATTATGGGATCCCCAAACTGAGTTGGTGGTTCCAAGGAAATGTCTACAACTACTACATTGTCTGGATTTGCAACACCAACAATGTCAGGAATGGTTACCTGATCACTATCAGTTGCAACTGTAGTAGAAGTGTTAGGAAAATTTTGATTTTCCTCTTCAAAGACTATGTCCCTCGAATTAGTGCTCCCACTATCCTCAATAAATTTGGCATTCCCAGTTTCGAAAAAGGACATGCTTGAGGGATTATAAAACTTGAATCCTCTCGATCTTTCAGAATAACCAACAAAGAAACAGCTGACTGTTTTTTAATCCAACCTTTTCTCATCAGGATAGTATTATCGAGCTTCAGCTGGACAACCCCAAACATTCAAATGCCTAATGCTAGGTCTTTTGCCTGTCCATAATTCATATGGGGTTTTGTCAACCGCTTTACTGGTTACTCTGTTGAGTATATAAACTGCAGTCTTTAATGTCTCACCCCATAATGATTCTGGTAAAGAAGAATGACTAATCATGCTTCTGACCATATCCTTGAGGGTTCGATTTTGTCTCTCAGCCACACCATTCTGACTTGGTGTTCCTAGCATGGTACATTGAGGAACAATCCCACATTCGGCTAGGTACCTTGCAAAAGGCCCTGAACGTTGTTCACCTGATCCATCATTTCTGCCGTAGTACTCACCACCACGATCAGATTTTACGGCTTTAATCTTTTTTCCTAGTTGAAGCTCAATTTCGGCTTAAAAGATTTTGAACATATCCAAAGCTTGTGACTTCTCATGTATAAGGTACAAATAACCATAACGGGAATAATCGTCTATGAACGTGATAAAGTATGTTTGGCCATTCCAAGATGCCTTATGAAATGGTCCAGATATATCTGTATGTATCAGTTCTAAGACGTCATTACATCTATTTGCACCTTTTTTCCGTTTGTCAGTTGTTTTTCCTTTAATTCACTCTATGCAAATTTCAAAATCTGACATATCAAGTGATTCTAAAATTCATTGTGACACTAACTTTTGTAAGCGTTGTTTGGAAATATGTCCTAAACGCTTATGCCACAACATAGAGGAATTTTCTTTTGTTAATTTGCGTTTTGTACCAATATTACTTAAATGTAAACTTTCATTGTCAATTGAAGTTAAAGTGTTCAATTTATAAAGCTTGCCAATTAGTGAACCAGTGCCAACCAAAGTGGAATTATGAAAAATACGAAATAAACCATTTCCAGATGAACAATGATATCCAAAGTTGTCCAAACAAGAAATAGAAATTAAATTCCGTCTAAAAGACGGTACTACAAAAGTATTTTCCAAATCCAAATAAACACCAGTTCTTAAAACAAGCCTAAAAACACCTATGGCTTCAACTTCAGCCTTATTTCCATTGCCCGTAAAGATGTATCTTTCACCATCAGTTGGCTTTCGGCTCTTCAGACAATCCTGCATTGTGACACTTATGTGAGTAGTAGCACCAGTATCTATCACCAAGTGTCATTTGGTACAATTGCTAAATTAACTTCTGAACTGACAAAGTTTAGAAGTGTACCTTTCTTTACACGCTAATTGGCGTATTTGGGACAATCTTTCTTCATATGCCCTTTCTTCTTGCAAAAGAAACAGGTAAAAACTGGATCCTGTGTCTTTTGCACCTTAGGGGTTGATGCCCCAGTTCCTGCAGTTTTCTTTACCCTTATTGTTGTTCCTTTTTCTTTTCTTATTCGGATCATTTGAAGCAGATGCCAAGTGAGCACTTTCAACAGTTTCGAGTTTCAATCACTCCTCCTCCTGCACACATTGAGCTATATTCAAAGTCCATTTGTCCCTTTGAGTATTGTAGCTTATCTTGAGATGACTGAACTGTGCAGGGAGAGAAATCAAGACTAAACGCTCGAGAATGTCATTAGACACCTCTATCTTTAGTGCCCTTAGCCTTGTTACGATATTTGAGACCTCCATAATGTACTCACGGATGTTTCCCTTTCCTTTGTACCGCATAGAGACAAGCTTAGATAGGACAGTGCTTGTCTCGACCTTTTCATTGGCAGTGAATCGGTCTGCTATTTCCTTAAGGAAAGTTTTTGCATCTCCTTCATCAGGTATTGCACCTCTAACGGATTCCGGAATGGATAGTTTCATGATCATAAGACTCATGCGATTGGATCGCTCCCACTTTTCAAATGCAGTTTTCTGATCAACAGTACTTTCACTGGTCAGATCTGCGGGGCGATCAACCCTTAATGCATGGTCAAGATCCATGCAACCCAACACAATCATAACGTGTTCCCTCCATTTCTTATAGTTTTTGCCGCTAAGCACAGTGATGCTGCTAATGTTTGCAGATATTGAAGATGCTGAATCAAACAAAAATTATTCTCACAATTAATAATCAAAAAACGCATATATATAAAATCCAAACAATTTATAAACATACATATGTATGTAAGTGGGCCCCATCACAAGATACCAATCACAACATTGAATTTAGTCTTTGGACAAAAATAACAATTTGTTAACGATACTCTTATAAAAAATGGCTCAAAAAATATAACTTAAACCGGTCACACAATATGCCTTTCTTTGGATCGACATATTGAATACTTGGTAAAATCTTAAATATTATTTCTTTAAGTTGAGCTAAAATAACCTATATCTGGCCTAAAATAATTTTCCTTTGGCTAATTATTTCAGCATAGATATAACATGTTTATAACTTTAGACTAATAATTTAAATTTAATAGTGGTTACTTTGGCAACATATTAAACTCAAATTATCAATTTCAAGAAATAAACACATGAATTGTACACTGTATATATTAAATACTTGAATTCCATTGATTATGTCAGCTATACATCACGATGACATCATGATTAGAAAAACATAGCAATTTAACATAGCCAGTACAATTTTCAAAAAAAAATAACGATGCATTATACCATTATGTCCATTATGTGCAAAACACCTCTTAAATGATGCTGGTGTTCAAGCTATAATGTTCTGGAATATAATACACTGTTTTCAAGACATTAACTAAAGAAACCAAAAAATCAGCCAAGCCAATTAATTTCAATCAGTACACAAAGTCTTGAATTATTCCGTATTTCCGTAACACAGATTAAGAGCAGTGCCAAAATGAAAATCGGTTTTCCGAAAAATTGATTCAACAATAATTTCAAAAAACTGGAAAAATGATTTTTATATACTACAAAATTTTGGCCCATAAATTTCATCAAATTCATTTCAAAACAGTCCAAAATTCTGAAATTTGATTTTTATGTACTCTAAACCGCATGAGTAAAAATCAATTTCAAATAGCAAATCTTTCATTGCTTATGATTTACAACACAATAGCCCCAAACACACGATTTCACCAATAAAATATTAGAAATTCAAATAAACATGAACCCTAGTATTTCTATCATGATAAACAACAAGAGGGCAATATACATATACCATAATCAACAATTAACATGTGGCTCTGATACCACTTGTTGGAATTAACCAAATAAACAATAGATATTCATTCTTATACTCTAAATTACATAAATAAAGTATAATCTCAAGAACAACTATATATGAATATCTATAATAGGATCACATGTTATTGCTTGAATATAATATATAAAAGACATAATTCAATTAGGAATCTAACCTGACTCCATTGATGCCATGGTTGGAATTTCACCAAGAGACAAAGCACTGAATCTTCTAAGGAGGTGGATGGACATGTACAACTGATTATTTTCTGATGGGGATTGAGGAATAATCACATGTATTTATCCACTCCTTAGGGACCATTGCTCTTCCAATTTATTGTCTAATTTGAAACTGACCCATCAATAATAACAAATTAGACCTTTAGGCTTTCTACACATTAAACCCATATAATATTATATAATAAATAGTATTTCGAAAACCCTTTATATTCCATCAGATCACTTAAGTGGGTTTTGTGCCTTAATTTAAATAGCTGGTCCATATGTTATAATAATACATGTTAGCCCACAAAATAGAAAATTGCTAACATGGTATGTTAAGTTTTTTAATCTAATAGACATATATCTATTCGGAGCAACCTTCAACTTTAAGTTATCATGGAGTTGAAAGGGTGTAGACTGATAGCCAAAGGATTAATGATTAACAAATAAATTAATATTTGAGCTTGTATCATGAGGTTTATCTTGAACATGAACTTAATTTAAAGACACAAGCAAGATTAACTCATTATTTGATGAAAGACCATTAATGAAGAAAGGTTCATTTGAAGGAAGAACGTTTGAAGACCCTATCACCCCTGAATTAAGTGCTCAATTTTCGATAAAAGAAAATTGTGGTCTCGTAAGCCCATTTATATTCGATTGTTTTAAGAGCAAGTTTTCACATCTATCTTTTGTCCCAAAGTTTTTTTAAATACTCCCACACAATTTTTAATTGGCATATACCATATTTTTCCTAGCAAAATCAGTCCCTTTTGTTTCCTAGCAAACCCGGCCAAAGAGAATTAGAGCTTTCATTTGCAAAATTACTCCATATCCCAAGATATGTTTTTAAAATAGCTCTTGCAAATTATTTTCTCTCTTGAAAACCCAAAATCCTTCTACCTTGCTCTTGAAAATTTGAAATATACGTGAGTAGTTAAAGAAAAGGAGTGTGAGAATATTAGATCTCCAATCTAGTTTGATAAGGAGCATTTATTGTTGGTAGAAAAAAAAATTCTTTGTACAGATTGAGCGAAAGTAAGATACTTGTAAGCTCGTATTTTGGAGTGATAGAGTTTAGATTCAAGCAAGTTGATAGCTAAGAGTGATAGTAGGATGCTTGTAAGCTTGAAATTTGAGCAATAGGGTTTAGACTTTAGCAAGTTGATAAGTTGAGAGCGAAAATGTTTGATTTTGTAAGCTCGGGAGAGAAAGAGGAAGATACTCTTGTAATATAATTTTTCGGCAAAGGACAAGTCATCCAAGCCGGTTTATAGTGAAGTTCCCAAGGGTGCTGAAAGAGTGGATGTAGGCCAGAGTTTGGCTCGAACAACTATAACTTGGTGATTTCGTTTTACTTTACTTTTATTTTTTTCGTACTGAAACTTATTTCAATCTCTGGAACATTGTTCTTTCATTTGTCAGAACATAAACTTAAACTTTATGGAACTTGCAATATTGAAGGAAATTTGTTATTAAGCTAATTCACCCCCTCTAGGCTTGTAGGTACATCTTGGGTACGATAGACAACCCCCTTTCCACATAATATAGCGTATAAACAACTCAAGTACACATACAAGTTAGAGTTTGACTTGAGCTTTTTTTAAAATTTGAATTTGTATTGAACTCGATTTAATCTTTAAAGAAATCGAGATCGAAAGAGTTTTAGTGGCCTTGCTTGAATGTATTTTGATCTGGTTATATTTGGTTTGATTGAAAAATATTTTGGTTGGTTATTGAAATTAAACAAACGAAACATGATTTGATGTATTTTGGTTAAAACTTTTAGAATGTAGAATAATGTTAATTAAATGGCGAGATGAGTTTGAAAAATGTGGGTTTTGAACTAGTGGTTTGGATGTATTTTAGATGTTAAAAGGTCAGAAGGAAAAATATAGGTTATATGTGTCAATGGTGTATTTCAAATTAAATTAATAATATTTTATTTAATCTAATTTAAAATATTATTTTAAGTTGAAACACGTATTTCGTATAGTAAAATCCATTTTAAATGATGTTTCGTCCAACTCTAAAATTTGAAACGCATGAACCACTTTATTTTGTATGTTTGACTCTGTAAAATCCAACTTAAATAATGTTTGATCCAACTCCAAAATTCTAAACGCATTAAACAGGAGACATCCAAACTAGGCCAATCAAACTGAACACAGATTGAAGTCGTGTAGCGATCTATATCATCACTTATCAGTACATAATTTATAATCAACTAGTTTATTGCCCTCTTCTAAAAAAAAAAAAACTAGTTTATTGCCCCTCAATGAAATCACATTCCAGACAACCTCAATAAATACCTTTGGCTAAAATATCTTATGTTGAGATATTGCTCGATTGTCAAACAACAAAAAGTTTGGAATTTAAATTTTTGAACAAATCCAAATAGCCCATGTTATGTTCATCTAACTCAAACGAAAAGGGTTGAATCAAAATTCAACAATTGCATAAATAAAAGGTGGTAATCGAAATTACCTCACCAGAAGTAAGGTGGTAGTTATTCTTCGATCTTCTCTTCGTTCACTAGAGCACCCTAAGTGTTGTGCCTCTAAAGTAATCCACACCAGAAGGATTGTAGCAACACCTTCACTTCATAGGCGCATAACTAGAAGTTGAATGTTTGCCAATGGAGGAAATGGATCCATCGATGGAGAAGAAAAAATGGAGAGAAAGGGCGGATAGGGCTGGAATTTTCAGCTCTTGTGTTAATTTTGCATTAATTTATTATGAGTTATTTACATTAGAAGATTACTTCTTCTAAAAGATATCTCATATCTAGCATATCTTTACCTCTTTCCTTATCACATAAGGAAATAAGATTTGCATGAATCTCTTCCTTCTTCTTGTACCGCAAGAAGATTACTCTTCCATTTTTAATCTAGCAAAATCGCTCCATATAGCTTTATTATTTAATTCAAAATTAATTAATTAATCTTTTCAATTAATTAATACTTTAATCAATTAGACATTTTAATTGATAACTCTCCACTTTGAATTAACACTTTAATTCATATTTAATTAATTAGACCATCTAATTAATTAATTATCATTCCTATTGAATTAACACTTTAATTCATTCATTGATTTAACTCCTTTAAATAAAATATTTTCTTTTATAACTGTCACTGTTCAATTGTATTGTGTGTGACCCTCTAGGTTCACTATCAATTGGCAGGCGGGCCTACGACTCTCGTGATTTAATTAATGAGCAATTAACAAGCAATTAATTGCTCCGATCAATTAAACAATTTTAATTGACCACTCCATAATTAATCTTCCATTATTTCAGGAGTACCCACACCTCATGGTCGATTTCTAGCCACAAGATTATGATGCTCATCTTCTGGTGAATTGATCTTTGTGAACCTTGCCTCTTATAACTGCCATATACATACGATTTTTCTGGCGACTAATTTCCCGATTGAGACCTAGGGTGTATGAATTGATCGGCACCTCTAATTAGCTCAATTCTATACTTCCTAATTCTGGATAATAATTCCAGTGTGACTGCTAAATTTGGAAACTCCTTTCAAAATCCGTCACCGACCACAGCCGTGGGTTTCTCAGAATCTATTATTTAAGAACGTACAGAAAATTCTCTCATTTTATCAGGATGAGTCGAGAGATCCTTTCTTAGTACTAACCATTCGCGTACACGATCATTCGTACCCAAATTAGTCGCACAATGATCAGGCTACGTGATCGGCTCCTAAATCAATGTACACATTCTCGTGTACAGAATTTCCCCTAATACCTCAAGTCTGAGGATTAAATCGTACACTATTATAAGCTTTGAGAAACATCCCATTACCGATATGTTCAATGCACTTTCACGATGTGTTTCTCTGTTCGGGTCATTCGATGCGTTTGATCCTCTATCGAACCAACTAGTCATATGCATTAGCATCAGATGCCTTGTTCATGAAACTGTACAAATTCACATCATGTGAATCATGCATAATCGTACAAGTCTTAGCGTTTCCTTCGATACCCCATCTCGGTCTGAATCTATGACTTGGAACGTTTTTAAGATCACGACCTTAGTGACTGTTTTATGACTTTGAAGTGAATCGTCCCATAGTCGAATGTGATCTTAGGATTTCATCCAATCACTTAGATACTTTTGCGAGAGATGAAGATGTCTATTGTAACACCCCGTAAATTTAAAATATTTTAAAATAAAGTTATTGAATTAATAACCCGATTTTGTGTGGCGTATTTTATTTTTAATAAACATAGTATTTCTTTAAACCTAAACGTACAATTAAAATTTTCGAGCACAAAAATTTGAACTCTATTTTGTGCTTTGTGTGCATTAATTATTTCTTATGAAATATTAGACTTAGAAATAATTTGGAAAACATGTCTATTGCATTTTAAAAATATTGGGGTCATTTTGTTATTAGGTTGGACCAAAGTGTACACAAAATTTTGATTTAGGGGTTATTTTGCACTTTTCGAAATTTTGGGGATCAAAAGTGCAAAAACCGCCGATTTTCCTTCCTTGGCTGATCATGCCATTATTTCTCCTACTTGTAGTTCAAAAATCAACCCTTGGAGACATGGAATAGACCCTATTATGTATAATCATGCCCATACCCCTATCTCCAATCAAACACTCCACCCCTTTCCCATTCAAACACTTCACCACTCTTTTTATCCACCAAAATCAGATTTTATGTCTCCCCTTCACCATTTGTCTTCTTCAAGAAAATAAGAGAGAGAGAGATAGAAGAGGCAACACAAAGAAAATTTTCGGATACACACAGCACAGTCTCGGTTGTTCGACCATTCCGCCTTCGTCCACCGTTGGATCGTGCCCAAATTTTTTCTGAAGGTCCTACACACATGGGGCTACATATTTACCGTTCGGATCGTCGTTTGGATCTTCCAAAGTGAATCTCCAGTCGTTACACATTTAGAAAGATAGTTTTCGGGTATACTCAGCACAGTCTCGGTTTTTCGACCATTCCGCCTTCGTCCACCGTTGGATCGTACCCAAATATTTTCTGAAGGTCCTACACACATGGGGCTACATATTGACCGTTCGGATCGTCGATTGGATCTCCTAAAGTGAATCGGAAGTCATTAGAAGTTGGGGAAAAGTAAGGATTTGAGGGCTTTTGTTATAAACCACCACCAGAGCCGCCACCACTGCCACCGGAGCTACAACCACCACCTTCGGAGGTCTGGAAATGAAGAGAGTTTCACCCCCTTCGTTGCTTTGGGTAAAGATCCATCTTTAGTATTTGTGATTTTACATTCTTTTCTTCAAAGTATATATTCAAGAAGTTTAGTTATTCTTGTGGCTATTGTGATAAGTTGTTGAGTTCATGTTTAATATTAGATATTTAATGTGACTTGCTTTGGTTTTGTTTAAATATTGCTTATATTTTTGGATCTTGATTTATTTTCGTAAAAAAGTTATTGTTCATAATTTCCGAAACTTTGGGGGGTATTTTTGAAAGGTTTTAAAAGTTGAAGGGCTTAGGTTGCGATTCTTGTTGGGATTAAAAAGGGACTGAAAATATAAGTTTTTGTTTGATATTTGGTTAGGTTTACTTGAAAAGCATTTGTTTTAAAGTTTGTTCCGATATTTTGCAAAAATGGGAGTTTTTGAAACATTTGGGGTTATTTTTGTAAATCTGAACATAAGGGGTTAAAGTTGCTGTTTTTACATGGTTCTTTTATAAACTCTTGATTAATTGATTTGAAGTAGTGTTTTATTCATTTTAGTTATAAGATTGAAAATTTGTAAATTTTTCCGAAGAAAATTTATAATTAAAGAACATTTTGTTTCTCAATGTTAGTTTGTGAAAAAAAAAAATTATTAAAACTTATTGTTAATCTTAGTTTTATATTGAAATTATGCTTGACTATTTTTAAATTATTGCTTAAATGCTTGAATCTTGAATTATTTTTTTCAAGAAAGTTGATTTTTCTATGTTTTCAAAACTATGGGGGTATTTTCGAAAAGTTTTAAACTTGTGGGAATTTTAAAGATTTGGTTTTTGAAGTAACAAGATACTTAATACTTTTATTTGATTTTCGATATGAGTTTAGTTAAAAATATTTTGATTTAAAGTTTGTTGCAAATTTTCGAAAAAATGGATGTTTTTAAAAGTTTAGGGGCTGTTTTGTAAATCTGGAAAATGAAAGAAAAATTTTGCTATTTTGGCACTGTTTTTGTAATTGGAATTTCGAGTTTTGAAAATAATAACTTTTAGTTGGAGTTTGATGTCGAAAGTTCTAAGTTCTTGTGTGCGATGTGTTAGTTTAGGAAATCCTTTTGTAGGATTTTCATCGGTAATGTTTAAGTAAGGTTGTTAAATACATTCTAAGTCGTATACGTACTTGCTCAGATTTCGGATACACATCATTGTGGAATTTTGATCGCCGTAATAAGCTTTTCAGGTGAGTGCTATGTGTTACTTGTGTGTAAGTCTAAATGTGCTAGTAGGTCGAGTCATAAATGTAACTTAGTTACTAAACGAACAAGCATGTGATGTAAGATAACATAAAGAACTCGGCTGCTAGGACAAGTTACACGTTGAATTATTGTTTATGTCTATGTGCTTATGAGTCATTGATATTGTATGTTGAACTGTTATTGAGTTGTTTACCGATTTCCTGTTACTGAACTGTTACTGTTACTGTTACTGTTACTGTACTGTACTGTTTACTGTTTACTGTTACTGTGTGGGCCCCTATTTTGGTGTGCGGAATCGTGGTTAACCCGGAAGGTAAGAGCCGGAGGGTTACCTCGATCCACCGTAGACCTGCTTCACGAGCCAAGTGTGGAGGTTACACTTGGGGAGTGAATGTCAAACTCCTGGCATTTGACGTCAATGCGCACTGTTATGTAAGGTCGCACCTTACTTGGAGTGTTCGGTGGTGGTTTTCCTGACTGTGGATTGGAGGGTAAGAGGAGGACTGCATCAACAAATGTTGGTTACTTGTTTAACGTGCTTAAATTGTTATAGCATATGTTCAATATTGTACTGTTGTATATGCTCATGTATATTATGTTGCATCAACGCACATGTGCACTATAGCCTCACTAAGTTGGACGATCAACTTATGCATTCCATGTTTCAATCTTTTCAGCTACAGGTGTTTGGGGTAAACAATAGTTCATGTTGCGGTTAGGTCATCAATGTCGCGGTCCCACCCTAGTTCCAGAGAGTAGTTGAACTTTTGTTTAAATTCTTATTTGATTTTAAAATTTTCGTTTGAACTCATGTTTTAAATCTCCTATAACGTTTAAGTTCATTTTTATTATATTTTGTTAAATATCTTGGTATTTTAGTTAATTTTGTAAAATGGGAATATCTATCGCAAATGATTTTTAAATTTTATCAAATACTAATCTTAATCTTCTTGTATTTCTATTGGGTCCCATAAGTTGTTTCAACATGTTATGTCATCCGCTAAAATTTGTTTTAATTACTTTCGCTTTAAACTTAGTAATCAAAATTGTTCTTATATCGTTTTAAACCGCTTCCGCTTAAAATCTTTAATTCTAGATTTTAATTTATCGTTCTTTTTAAAGGTTTCGATATTTTAACTCTTTTTCAAAATAATAATAACTTTTCGACCGTTATCCGACGGACCCGCGGAGTCGGGCCGTTACATCTATTGTTTAATTTACATACTATAAATAAACGGGCTTATTATCTTTTAAACCATAAGAACGCAACCCAATGTAGTCCTCTTACAAGATTGTATTGTTGGCTTGCTGTGCACTATCCTTTCAATCTCTCATTTGTCCTAAAGCCAATCACATACATTTCTAAAGTCCATATTCCCCAAGATGTCCGCTGAACTTTTTTGTGACTAGCTATGGCTTCAATTAGTGGATCTGCTAAGTTGTCTATTGACACGTGTTTTTCTATCTAAAATTTCTCCAAAATCATATGGTGTTCTTTAATATGTGTTTAGATCGTACGTGAGATCTCGACTCCTTTGCTTAAGCAATTGCCTTATTGTTATCATGGAAGATAATCAGTGCCTTGCATTGCTAGGTACTACTTCCAACTATTGGAAGCAGTTTTCATCCAAACAATTTCTTTCGCTACATTCAATACTGCGAGATTTTATGTTCTAGTGGTTGTGTTGGCATCGACACCTCATTTGAACTCCAAATCATCGTTGCCCCATCAAGACAAAATGTATTCTTTTAATGTTTCGAATCTAATGTTTTAAACTAAATTTCATATTGTTAAGAACTTTTTATTAAATTAATCTCCCCCCTCCCCTAATATCAAATTCGGCTTCGTCCCTGGCGATGGGAGGCAGAAGTGGTTGCTCGGGGTGAGGAGGAAAGCGAAAGTGGTGGTGAGGATGAAGATGATGAATTAGAATATTTTCTTGGGATGTAAAGGTATTTTAGGTAATTTTTTATTTAATATTTGAAAAAACTGAAAATATAGAAAAGTTGCTATTAAAAAATTGAAGGGTTGAGATGAAAACAACTCTGATCTAAAGGTATTTAGTGGGGTGCCTGATTTATACGCAATACAGATGGTCCTAATAGTAGAAAAGTCCGACTTAGTTTAGTTAAATCATTTCATGCATAAATAATTTTTTTCATATAAATTAATAGGAGATTATTTTAATTAATTGTATAGATAGAAAGATTTAGACTCCTTATAAAAAAATGAACTCTAATTACTACAAGTTTAATTATATAATAAATTTTTCTATGTGTTCATATAGGCATAAATCAGAGATAAGTTAACCAATCACATGAATTCTTCGCTAATTTAATTAGTTGATGAGAAAACAATATTTAGTTAAGTCATTATAGTTGTTGGTAATATTCTTGTGATGTAAAGGTATTTTAGGTAATTTTTTATTTAATATTTGAAAAAACTGAAAATATAGAAAAGTTGCTATTAAAAAATTGAAGGGTTGAGATGAAAACAACTCTGATCTAAAGGTATTTAGTGGGGTGCCTAATTTATACGCAATACAGATGGTCCTAATAGTAGAAAAGTCCAACTTAGTTTAGTTTAATCATTTCATGCATAAATAATTTTTTTCATATAAATTAATAGGAGATTATTTTAATTAATTGTATAGATAGAAAGATTTAGACTCCTTATAAAAAATGAACTCTAAATACTACAAGTTTAATTATATAATAAATTTTTCTATGTGTTCATAGAGGCATAAATCAGAGATAAGTTAACCAATCACATGAATTCTTCGCTAATTTAATTAGTTGATGAGAAAACAATATTTAGTTAAGTCATTATAGTTGTTGGTACATACGTATGAATAATCCAAAAATTTTGATAAGTGAGAATAGAACTAAGTGTCAAGGCACCTGAAAATTTAGTAATGTACCGTTTTAAAGACATTATGAGGAGTTGAGTTAAAGACGTTTTAGGTAAAAATAGAAAGAAAAAAATTTAAAATTAAAAGTTTTTGCTATTATGAAGTATATACTAGAAAAATGCATGTATATCAGATGTGGCTAATTAATTTTATATCTTAATTGTATCATATGATAAAATAATTGTTAAATATATTATGATAGTTGTTTTTTGAATTGTTTATTATATGATAGAATTAACATATAATCCATGATATAGTTGATAACTGAAATATAATTAAATATTAAGGTACAATGATAATACAATAATGTACTTTTTTAAGGACATTAGGAGCCAAGTTAAATATATTCAAGGTGAAAATAATAAGAAAAACACTAAAAAATAATTTTTTTTAATTATTACTATATATTCTAGAAAAATGCACGTAGATCGCACAAGACCAACTAGTTTCATATGATAATTGCATCGAATCATATAATAAAAGAATTGTTAAATATGTTATGAGAAGAATTGGAGAAGGAGATTGATAAATTGAACGATCGGTATTGGTGTACCATATTGCCTTAGCGCAACTGTAATAAGCTCCATATCAATAATATGTCATGGCCAATATGATAAAGATGGAAGAATTGGAGAAGGAGATTGAAGTTAGGGCTGGAATTGGGGAAGAAATTGAAATTGAGATTGGAATTGATATTTTGGACGGGAATAAAATCAAATTAGCTTAAGGAGATGCCAACATGGAGGGAGCACATGGGAGCATCACACTTGATTAAATATTAGGAGCTAGTTATTGGCAGTTCTCGTGTTACTGAATCTGCAGGAGTCCTGTGGTTGACCCCTAGCTTAATCCATGGAAGAAGGGTATCCGTTGGATAATCAATGCTTTGCCACATGATAATCTCTTGTTCGTCGTTTGAAAGGATAAAGTTACCGGAATCCAACAAAGTAGCAGACACGTTATAAGTGCTTAATTCTTCCCCGGCATACAACTCGAAAGGATTTTGTCCAAATCCACTCCGGTTGGTGATGATTAGTAAGCTTCCATTGTTGTTTATCGTGAGAGTTGCACTGAAATTGTTGGGAATAGGCGCGTCTCTGTTGCCAATCCATACAGGGACATGATACATTGAACGATCGGTATTGGTGTACCATATTGGGATGTAACTGTTATTAGTATCTTTCGGGGTGTAAAATCCTAAGGTGAAGTTGTTCCCCGCGGAAATGGGTTGCGAAGTGAAATTTAACGCGTCTCCTTGTCGGAGGGCGTCGAGTGATGAAACTTGGCAGGATGCTAAGCTACAACATAAACAAATTAGTATAATAACTTCTATAGAAACATGTGCATCATTATGAAATTATTGTTTCAGAAATATTGATGCAATAATGTTTTAGAAATGAAAATGTTATAGATACTGAGTTTTTAAAAACTGATGATTGAAAAAGTAAAAAATTGAATTGTTATTCGGATTAATGGTGGATCAAACATGGATCCATATTAGATCCAAAAAAATTTCTCCCGGATCGGGTTTATTATGATAGTATTTTTTTTAATTGTTTATTATATGATAGAATTAACATATAATCCATAATATAGTTGATAACATAAATATAATTAAATATCAAGATACCATATTTGAAAAAGTTATAGAAATGAAAATGTTATAGATATTGAGTTATCAAAACCTGATGTTTGAAAAAATCAAGAATGGAATTGTTATTCGGATCAATGGTGGATCCACCATGGATTCACATTAGATCCAAAAAAAATTCACCCGGATCGGGTTGGTTATGATAGTTTTTTTTTAATTGTTTATTATATGATAGAATTAACATATAATCCACAATATAATTGATAATTGAAATATAATTAAATATCAAGGTACCATGATAATACAATAATGTACTTTTTTAAGGACATTAGGAGCCAAGTTAAATACATTCAAGGTGAAACTAATAAGAAAAACATTAAAAAATAATTTTTTTTAATTATTACTATATATTCTAGAAAAATGCACGTAGATCGCACAAGACCAACTAGTTTCATATGATAATTGCATCAAATCATATAATAAAATAATTGATAAATATGTTATTAGTTTTTTTTAATTGTTTATTATATAATGCAGTTAATTTATAATCCACAACATAGTTAATATATTTTTTTATTATATTATAATGCAATTAACATATAAAATTAATTTTTTTTAATAATAAGAAAGGACTATTAATTTAGATTTATCTTCATAACAAGCATGTTCAATGTCTTATTTAATGGAACACGATCCACATTAGATAAAACTCCTCTTCGCTTAAAACTAAGAGGAGCCTTAGCGCAACTGTAATAAGCTCCATAACAATAATATGTCATGGCCAATATGATAAAGATGGAAGAATTGGAGAAGGAGATTGAAGTTAGGGCTGGAATTGGGGAAGAAATTGAAATTGAGATTGGAATTGATATTTTGGACGGGAATAAAATCAAATTAGCTTAAGGAGATGCCAACATGGAGGGAGCACATGGGAGCATCACACTTGATTAAATATATTAGGAGCTAGTTATTGGCAGTTCTCGTGTTACTGAATCTGCAGAAGTCCTGTGGTTGACCCCTAGCTTAATCCATGGAAGAAGGGTATCCGTTGGATAATCAAAGCTTTGCCACAAGATAATCTCTTGTTCGTCATTTAAAAGGATAAAGTTACCGGAATCCAACAAAGTAGCAGACACGTTATAAGTGCTTAATTCTTCCCCGGCATACAACTCGAAAGGATTTTGTCCAAATCCACTCCGGTTGGTGATGATTAGTAAGCTTCCATTGTTGTTTATCGTGAGAGTTGCACTGAAATTGTTGGGAATAGGCGCGTCTCTGTTGCCAATCCATACAGGGACATGATACATTGAACGATCGGTATTGGTGTACCATATTGGGATGTAACTGTTATTAGTATCTTTCGGGGTGTAAAATCCTAAGGTGAAGTTGTTCCCCGCGGAAATGGGTTGCGAAGTGAAATTTAACGCGTCTCCTTGTCGGAGGGCGTCGAGTGATGAAACTTGGCAGGATGCTAAGCTACAACATAAACAAATTAGTATAATAACTTCTATAGAAACATGTGCATCATTATGAAATTATTGTTTCAGAAATATTGATGCAATAATGTTTTAGAAATGAAAATGTTATAGATACTGAGTTTTTAAAAACTGATGATTGAAAAAGTAAAAAATTGAATTGTTATTCGGATTAATGGTGGATCAAACATGGATCCATATTAGATCCAAAAAAATTTCTCCCGGATCGGGTTTATTATGATAGTATTTTTTTTAATTGTTTATTATATGATAGAATTAACATATAATCCATAATATAGTTGATAACAGAAATATAATTAAATATCAAGATACCATATTTGAAAAAGTTATAGAAATGAAAATGTTATAGATATTGAGTTATCAAAACCTGATGTTTGAAAAAATCAAGAATGGAATTGTTATTCGGATCAATGGTGGATCCACCATGGATTCACATTAGATCCAAAAAAAATTCACCCGGATCGGGTTGGTTATGATAGTTTTTTTTAATTGTTTATTATATGATAGAATTAACATATAATCCACAATATAATTGATAATTGAAATATAATTAAATATCAAGGTACCATGATAATACAATAATGTACTTTTTTAAGGACATTAGGAGCCAAGTTAAATACATTCAAGGTGAAACTAATAAGAAAAACATTAAAAAATAATTTTTTTTAATTATTACTATATATTCTAGAAAAATGCACGTAGATCGCACAAGACCAACTAGTTTCATATGATAATTGCATCAAATCATATAATAAAATAATTGTTAAATATGTTATGAGTTTTTTTTAATTGTTTATTATATAATGCAGTTAATTTATAATCCACAACATAGTTAATATATTTTTTTATTATATTATAAAGCAATTAACATATAAAATTAATTTTTTTAATAATAAGAAAGGACTATTAATTTAGATTTATCTTCATAACAAGCATGTTCAATGTCTTATTTAATGGAACACGATCCACATTAGATAAAACTCCTCTTCGCTTAAAACTAAGAGGAGCCTTAGCGCAACTGTAATAAGCTCCATAACAATAATATGTCATGGCCAATATGATAATGATGGAAGAATTGGAGAAGGAGATTGAAGTTAGGGCTGGAATTGGGGAAGAAATTGAAATTGAGATTGGAATTGATATTTTGGACGGGAATAAAATCAAATTAGCTTAAGGAGATGCCAACATGGAGGGAGCACATGGGAGCATCACACTTGATTAAATATATTAGGAGCTAGTTATTGGCAGTTCTCGTGTTACTGAATCTGCAGAAGTCCTGTGGTTGACCCCTAGCTTAATCCATGGAAGAAGGGTATCCGTTGGATAATCAAAGCTTTGCCACAAGATAATCTCTTGTTCGTCATTTGAAAGGATAAAGTTACCGGAATCCAACAAAGTAGCAGACACGTTATAAGTGCTTAATTCTTCCCCGGCATACAACTCGAAAGGATTTTGTCCAAATCCACTCCTTGGTGATGATGAGTAAGCTTCTATTGTTGTTTATCGTGAGAGTTGCACTGAAATTGTTGGGAATAGGCGCGTCTCTGTTGCCAATCCATACAGGGACAGGATACATTGAACGATCGGTATTGGTGTACCATATTGGGATGTAACTGTTATTAGTATCTTTCGGGGTGTAAAATCCTAAGGTGAAGTTGTTCCCCGCGGAAATGGGTTGCGAAGTGAAATTTAACGCGTCTCCTTGTCGGAGGGCGTCGAGTGATGAAACTTGGCAGGATGCTAAGCTACTACATAAACAAATTAGTATAATAACTTCTATGGAAACATGTGCATCATTATGAAATTATTGTTTTAGAAATATTGATGCAATAATGTTATAGAAATGAAAAAGTTATAGATAATGAGTTTTTAAAAACTGATGATTGAAAAAGTAAAAAATGGAATTGTTATTCGGATTAATGGTGGATCCACCATGGATCCATATTAGATCCAAAAAAATTTCTCCCGGATCGGGTTTGTTATGATAGTATTTTTTTGAATTGTTTATTATATGATAGAATTTACATATAATCCATAATATAGTTGATAACAGAAATATAATTAAATATCAAGATACCATGTTTGAAAAAGTTATAGAAATGAAAATGTTATAGATATTGAGTTATCAAAACCAGATGTTTGAAAAAATCAAGAATGGAATTGTTATTCGGATCAATGGTGGATCCACCATGGATCCATATTAGATCCAAAAAAAATTCACCCGGATCGGGTTGGTTATGATAGTTTTTTTTTTTAATTGTTTATTATATGATAGAATTAACATATAATCCATAATATAGTTGATAACTGAAATATAATTAAATATCAAGGTACCATGATAATACAATAATGTACTTTTTTAAGGACATTAGGAGCCAAGTTAAATACATTCAAGGTGAAACTAATAAGAAAAACATTAAAAATTAATTTTTTTTTATTATTACTATATATTCAAGAAAAATGCACGTAGATCGCACAAGACCAACTAGTTTCATTTGATAATTGCATCAAATCATATAATAAAAGAATTGTTAAATATGTTATGAGTTTTTTTAATTGTTTATTATATAATGCAGTTAATTTATAATCCACAACATTGTTAATACATCTTTTTATTATATTATAATGCAATTAATATATAAAATTAATTAATCACATGTAACATACGTGTATATTTTTAATAATAAGATAGGACTATTAATTTAGATTTATCTTCATAACAGGCATGCTCAATGTCTTATTTAATGAAACGCGATCCACATTAGATAAAACTCCTCTTCGCTTAAAACTAAGAGGAGCCTTAGCGCAACTGTAATAAGCTCCATAGCAATAATATGTCATGGCCAATATGATAAAGATGGAAGAATTGGAGAAGGAGATTGAAGTTAGGGTTGGAATTGGGGAAGAAATTGAAATTGGGATTGGAATCGATATTTTGGACGGGAGTAAAATCAAATTAGCTTAAGGAGACACCAACATGGAGGGAGCACATGGGAGCATCACACTGGATTAAATATATTAAGAGTTAGTTATTGGCAGTTCTCGTGTTGCTGAATCTGCAAGAGTAATATGGTTGACCCCTAGCTTCATCCATGGAAGAAGGGTATCTGTTGGATAATCAAAGATTTGCCACAAGATAATCTCTTGTTCATCGTTTGAAAGGATAAAGTTACTGGAATCCAACAAAGTAGCAGACACGTTATAAGTGCTTAATTTTTCCCCATCATACAACTCGAAAGGATTTTGTCCAAATCCACTCCGGTTGGTGATGATGAGTAAGCTTCCATTGTTGTTTATCGTCTGAGTTGCACTAGATTGTTGGGAATAGGCGCGTCTCTGTTGCCAATCCATACAGGGACAGGATACATTGAACGATCGGTATTGGTTTACCATATTGCGATGTGACTGTTATTAGTATCTTCCGGGGTGTAAAATCCTAAGGAGAAGTTGTTCCCCGCGGAAACGAGTTGCGAAGTAAAATTTAACGCGTCTCATTGTCGGAGGGTGTCGAGTGATGAAACTTGGGAGGATGCTAAGTTACTACATAAACAAATTAGTATAATAACTTCTATAGAAACATGTGCATCATTATGAAATAATTGTTATAGAAATATTGATGCAATAATGTTATAGAAATGAAAATGTTATAAATACTGAGTTATCAAAAACTAATGTTTGAAAAAGTCAAGAATGAAATTGTTATTCGGATCTATGGTGGATCCACCATGGATCCATATTAGATGCAAAAAATTTTCACCCGGATCGGGTTTTGATCGGATCCTAAATGGATCCATAATGATGGATCCATTTAGGATCCGATCCATTTGAGATTCAATCCACAAGGATCCGATCCAGATCTGATCTGGATGGTTCATTTGTCACCCCTGCAAGACCATACGTGGATTGCATCATAACCATTTACATGGGTGTCTTTGTTTTTAGGAATATGATGAGTCCTTTTTTACCAATTAAGTACCCTTCTAGAGACTCTAAAAAAAATTAAATTTTAGCTACAAAATATTAAGTGACAAAGTGATAAGAATTTGGATATTGTCACTAAAATTATGTACGTAGACATATTAGTGACAAGAATGTTAAAAAATTGTCATTACTGACATTTAGTGATATCCCAGAAGAGTTGTCATTAAATTATAGTGATAATATTTATTGACACTAGGTTGTCGTTAAATGATATCACTAATTATCGTAGTGACAACTTAAGCTTCATACGCTTGTCACTAATAATTATTAGTGACAACTTAAAAATATATTTTATTATTACTATTATTGTGATAAACTAATATTTTTGTCACTAAATGCATGCAAGAAGTGACAGTTTCAACAATTAACGATTGATTATCAAAATCTGCAAATTAATTAAGAACAACATATTAGATTGACAAGTAAAGATATTGGATCCAACTTTGTGTAAGTGATTTAATTTTATTAAAATAATTAAAGTAGTCTGAATTATTTTTGTCAATTTATGTGTAATATATTAAAGGTATTTGTGTTATTGCTTTACTTTTATGTTGTAGAATATTAAAAATATGTCTAATCTTCATCTGACTCTTGCACTAACTCATTATTGAACGTAACTTTATCATACTTTTGGGTTTTGGTGGATGAATAGTATTTTGTTGAAAAATTAGCCAAAATTATTGTTTGTGTACTTGTCTTTAAAATTTATAAAAATGAAAATAATACAATTATAAATTATTTCTTTTGTTTTAAAGAACAGTGTTTCTTTAAGAAGAAAATAAGGTGTTTTTCAGTTTTTAATTTCATAATTATTTCTGAATGAAAAAAAAATGTTCTTTGCTATGATCTTGTTCTAAATTTTTAACTCATTTATATATATTAGAAAAATACACTTGTTTTGCACGTGATTGATTTTATATGTGAGTTGTTATATGATAGAGGAATTGAGTTACTATGTTACGAAGTAGTTGCATCATAATAAACAACTAAAAAAAATTCGTAACATATTTAACAATTATTTTATTATATGATACAATTAATATAGAAAATTAATTTGTCAAATGCGACGCCCATACACTTTTCTAGTAATTCCATAAATATGAATATAAATTTACTAATAAATTGCTCTTTTTTTAATAAATTCCTCATTAAAAATGAATTGAGCAAAATAAATGGAACCGTTAGAGTATATAATAAATGATATATCCAAGATGACACTTGATCGCAATTCACATGGCTCCAAAATTTCAAATATTTTGAGGCGGAATTTTCTTTGACTAAAAAGTGAAATCCGGTTGGCGGGATGGAAAACTTTTCAATTTCCTTTTCCACTTGACCCGGAAGCAGCGGAATGTACGGTTGCATAAGAAGCTGTCCAATTCGGTCTTGAGCCTAGTTGGTCTCAAATTATCATTGAAGATGACTTCTCCAATGTCATTAAGGGCCCATTTGGATGGGTGGATGATCTTATGCGTTTTCGTTGGTTCGATAAGGGTAGAGTAAATTGCAACGCAAACGTATGTAAATGGAGATAAAAGATCAATAGTATTATATTCAAGATGATCGAATACAGATTACAGGAATCGAGAGTCCTATTCGAGCATTATTGGATGTCGTACAAGCTAGAGGGCGAAATACATATATGAGAGCATATGCTATAATTCCTAGGTAACTCCGAGCAGTAGTCTCGGATGAAGAGCACCTGGGAAGTTGTGTCGTCGTCATAAATGCTTGGGGTATTTATAGCTGAGACTTGGATCCAGGTGAACCGCCCACAAGTGCGTTTTACTCAGCCCACGGGCCTGGGCCTGAGGTTGGCCCAACAATGAATTTGGACCCTGAGCTTCCGTATCAGAGTCAGCGTAGGATTCCTGTGCTTAGGGCTCGAATTTATGCTTACGAGATCGAAAATGATAAATTCCGACCTCACTGGGCCGTAGTAATATTTGTGTCCAATTTACCCCTCATCAGTGGATTTGAAATGAAGAGGGATTTCAAATGAATGGATTTGAAATTCCAATGATTTGAAATCCATTCATTTGCAATCTCTTGTTTGGATAAATTTTTTTTACAAAGGATTTCAAATCCATTCATTTGAAATTCATTGTTTGGTATATATCATTTGTGAATTCGAAATTCTCAATCATGCCTTATAATTTGCTCTATCAATTAATTCTTGTTGTTGATATCGGGATAAAATCACATAAATCGATTTGGGGCAAAATTATAATTTTTGAAAATTGAGGGACCAAAAGTGCAAATTCGGATTTCAGAAAATTTGGGGCCGAATTGAAAATCCTAATTTTCTGAAAATTTTGGACTGGATTGGAACTCAGGGTTTTTGGGAAATCTGGGGTTCAAATGACAATTTTTGAAAATTAAGGGACCAAAAGTGCAAATTTGGATTTTTTAAAATCAGGTGCCAAATTGAAAATTTTAATCTTTTGAAAATTATGGACTGAATTGGAGTTCTTATTTTTTCGAAAATATGGGGTCAAATTGCAATTTTTTAAAATTAAGGGACCAAAAGTGAAATTTTGAATTTCTGAAAATCAGGGGCCGAAATGAAAATTTAAATCTTCCGAAATAAACTGAATTGTAATTCTGGGGTTTTCAAATATTTAGGGTCAAATTGTAATTTCTTAAAATTGAGGGACCAAAAGTGTAAATTTGGATTTCTGAAAATTTGGGGCCAAATTGAATTTTTTTAATTTTATGAGAATTCTGAACTGAAACGCAATTCTCGGTTTTCAAAAAATCCGGGCTCAAATTGTAATTTCCAAAAATTGAGGGACCAAAAGTGCAAATTTGAATTTCTGAAAATCAGGGGTTGTATTGAAAATTTATTTTGCTTAAATACTGGACTGAATTGTAATTCTTGAATTTTTTAAAAATCTAGTGCAAAAATTGCAATATTAAAAAATTGAGGGACCAAAAGTGCAAATTTTGTTCCTGAAAATCCGGGTTCGAATTGAAATTTGAATTTATTAAATTCTGGATTGAACTGTAATTTTGGATTCTTAAAAAATTTGGGGTCAAAATTGCAATTTTTGAAAATATAGGGACCAAAAGTGCAATTCGAATTTCTGAAAATAGTAGCCGAATTGCAAATTTTAATTTTTTGAAAATTCTGGACTGAATTGCATTCTTGATTTTTTGAAAATTTGGGATCAAATTGCAATTTTTGAAAATATGCAATGTGGATCTTTTTTTAAGTGGATTTCAAATGACTAGTTTTAGGAGGAATTTCAAATCCACTTAAAATTGGGTTGAAATCCATTGGACTAAAATCCAGGATTTCAAATGAATGGATTTAATTTTGTATCCAATTAACACGATGGATTTGACAAGGGATTTCAAATCCACCCAACTCAAATCCATCAATCCAAATGGAATAGAGAAACCTCATTTGGTTATCTGGGGTGCATTTTTGAAGAAATTAAATTCCTTGGACATTATTTAGCGCTTTACATACCGTTCAGGAGAACAATAGAGTTGCTCATTTGTTAGCTAAAGTTGATTTTGATTTTAGCTGTGAACTTCCTTCGGAAGTTTTCGAGGTTGTATTATCGTAACATTTGTAAGTTAATACAATCCGTTTGATTCTAAAAGAAAAAAAATTGGAATAAACCCAAAATCTTACTCAAATTAGATTAACAAACAACTTATGACAAATTGCAAATAGTTTGGAACCCAAAACCATAAATACTAAAACAATGAAATGTAATTCTTCAAGCTCTTTAAAGATTCATATGAAGATCCACATGGCCTCAAACAAATACTAGCCTTCTCCTTCAAACAAATAACCCTTTCTCTAATTTCTTCCCCTTCTTTCTCCACCATTACCTTTTGTATAGCCTTCTCAATTTCTCCCCTCTCCAAATTACCATTCTCCAACTGCAAACCAACTCTCCAAACATCGCTAACATATCGTGCATTCACCAGTTGATTAGTAAAACAAGGCATACAAATCATCGGAACCCCTTCACAAATACTTTCCAGAGTCGAATTCCATCCATTATGCGTCCAGAATGCTCCTACGGCACGATGTACAAGCACTTCAACTTGCAGGGCCCATTTCACTATATGCCCTCTTCCATTCAACAAATCGAGAAAATCTTGAGGCAGTGGCTCTAACCAATCAGCACCGCGTATTAAACCAGGGCGCACGACCCACAAAAAAGGATGTTTGCTACTTGCTAGTCCTTGAGCTATTTCCAAGAAGTCTTTTTCTTCTATAGATGCAATACTTCCGAAACTTACATAAACGACTGAGTTATTCGCTTGTTTATCTAACCAGGAGATTGAACTTTGATCTTCGGGTATTAAACTACTTGAGGAGGATGCAAGATGCTTGTGAAATGGACCTATTGGGAAGATTGGGATTGGGAAATCTTGGCGCAATTTGGTAAGTGATGGTTGTTCGAGTTCTTCAAAAGTGTTCCATATTAGTCCTGATGAAGACCTTGTTTCTTGTATCATGTTGTGTAGGAGCGAGTATAGTTTTTCGGGTTGAGATGTTTTGATCACGGGAAGATCTTTGACTCGAAGTGGAGGAAGCTCGATAATGGGCTCTTCTAGTCGAGAATCTGAATGTTCATAGAAATTAAAATTTTTAGGAATTGATTTCATGTAAAACATAATCAAAACGAGGGAATGTAAACTGAAACGCATTAAGATGAATATGGTGTCATTGTTGGTTTAGGCTATATATTGATGCAATCTCATGGATATAATTATAAATAGGATCGCATTCACTTCCCAACTAAGAAATGTAAATCCCGTCGGACAGGGAGGTGAGGGGCGCCCGGGGTGAGCGATTTCACCTTTTGGAACAAGAAATGTAAATCGAATGAAACTGATAATTTAAAACAAGAATATAAGGGTAAACATCACTAATGGTTCTTCTTATTATTAACTTATTACAGAGTGGTCCTTCTTGTATTTTTTTTCACGTTAGTCTTCACTATAAATTATTTGTTTCACTTTGGTCACTTTCAGGTGGTCCAGTGTGAACTAAAGCGAAAAAAATGTTATGAGGAATTAAATCGATAAAGAAACAGTTTTATGAGGGACTAAATTGATAAAAAAATAATTTTATGAGAGACTAAAGTGTAACACTATAAGAGAAAGTCCCCTTATAAATAACTAAAGCGAAATAAATAATTCATGGTGGGAATTAACGTGAGAAAAACACATAAGAGGGACCACTTTGTAAAAAATTAATGATAAGAAGGATTTGTACCCATAATATAAACTAGCTAGCTTCTTTTCTCAAATTAAATTAGGATGCCAAAAGTTACGCCACTTTATTAACTATATTACCTAAATTATTCGTTCAGATTAGAAAAAGAAAAAAATTAAAGGGACAAAGGGAATATAGGATTGAAGAATCAATTTTTTTTCTTTTTCTCAAATCTTGAAACACGTACATAGTATAGACAAAGGGTTTAGTTAAAGCTTGCATTACTATTAGGCAAAATTACAAAAATCATTTTAAACTATTCACTAATTTTATATTTTCGTCCCAAACTATTCAATTTGGCGAATTTTGTCCCGTAATTTAAAATATTTTAGGAATATCGTCCCATCATTAATAATAAGACGAAAATTGCGCATTTGCCCTTAAATTATCACATGGCTGCTAACGTGTCATGACGTGATAAATTTACAAGATTGAACCGTCATTTTCATTAAATTATAAATTTAATATTGGGACTAAATTCATACAAAATGGTATATTATGGGACGAAATTCGACGAGTTGATATAATTTAGGAAGAAAAATCAAAATTAGTAATTAGTTTGGGACGATATTTCAAACAAATATTAAATTACGGGACGAATCCGGTGAGATAATATAGTTTGAGACCAAAATCCAAAATCATTAATTAGTTCGGGATATTTTCTGCAATTTTACCTTACTATTATGACCTGGACTTTTGGAAGGTTGGTCAAGCGAGTTGGGTCGGGTTTGCGTGGAACAAAATAGATCAAGTTAGATATGGTCCACTATTTATTGGATGAAAAGGGCCGGGTCAACATTGTGTGTATATGTCAAAAGACTCGTAACTGGATTGGACCTCCATTCGTTTTCAAGTTTTTGTAAGTGTTATGAAGTAATTAAATGTCATGAAGATGCATCAAAATTATATATAAAAAAAAAGTAGGATTTAAATATTCACAAATACATAAATTAATTAATTTAAATTTAACATATAAATGAAATACACAATTCTTGTAAATAAACAAAATGAAATTGTGTTTTCGCATATAATTAAGAAAAAAATATTCTATTTTCTTATCTAGACACATTTAATAAATAATACCTAGTATGTTAATTACATTAAAGTGAAGAGGAAAAGAAGATATTAAGCTAATTTTTCTAATTGAGTATTTTTATTACATAACCAGTTCTTAATGTAGTTTTTTTTTTTTTTTTCTAATTAATTTAAGATTCACAAGCAAAAAGTTTACAAAGTTTGGACAACGATAGACCTCCATCACAAAAAAATACAAAAAACCGATAAATTGGTCCATTTAACACATTTATGGACCGTAAAATTAGAATTTCAACAAATATAATTAATTTTCACTTCGGACATTTTTCATAGTATACTAATACTTGCATCGGACTAGAGGCCCAATTAATACAACTCTTTCATTATTCATTTAAATTTGAACTAAACCCAATCCAGCTCATCAAATAATATATAGAACAAAATGAGTATTGGATTGATTTGGATATAAGATGAACTGAAAATTATGGATCACGACCCATTTTCTCACCACCCAGATTTTTGGCAGAAAATAAGAAGTTGCGATGGAAGCAAATACAAAAGAAAAAAATAGTTAATCGCAATTACCCCTTATAATATTCAAATTACCCCGCTATAATTTAAAAAAATATATTTTACCCCTCTATAATCTTATAAAAATTTCACACCACCTCCCTGATATTTACATAAGTGACACTTTACTCCGCTGTGTTATGATAATATGTCAGTTTACCATTCTGTGTGATGCTAAATGTGGTAATTTACCCCCTATGTTACACACACTTTTCATGTTCACTATCAATTTCGACAAATGAGTTACACTCTCCGACTAAAGGAACTAAATTGCTTCTTTAAAATTTGCAGGCGATGGAAAAATGCTCTTTTTTCAAATTACAGGGAATAAATTGAACATTATGCATTGAGTGAATAGCAATTTAACTCCCTGCGCTTTTTTTAGATAGGCAATTTAGCTCTCTGTAATAAATAAAAGACCTCCCTGAAATATATTAAATAGGCAATTTAACTCCCTGTGAAAAGAAAAATGGCAAAATGCCTCCCTGTATTTTTATAAAAGAAGCATATTGTCTCCCTCTAAATTGCTCATCAATTCATATCACATGGAGGAAAATTGCTCATTATTTCATTTCACAGGGAGGTAAATTGCCCATTTTATATCATAAGAAGGTAAATTGCTCGTTTTTACATTTCACAAGGAGTAAAATTGCTTATTTTTATTTCACAATAAGCCACCCTTATACATTATACATAAGTAGCCACCCCTCCAGTTCTCAAAAGTAACCTTTTTAATTAATATATGTAAATTGACTTTAATTCGAAAAAAATATACCTTGAATTGGGAGATAACCCTTTTGAAGCAGCACCGGAAATGCAGCAAAAGTAAGAAAAGAAGCCACCCCTCCAGTTCTCAAAACAATCCTTGGAAGATTAAAACTTTTAGCAACATCAGTAGTGAAATATAAGATTGCATCTGATATCAAACAACCAATTGGGTCACCTGATTTATCATCCAAAAGCTCAGACAAAGCTTGTTTGAATGGCTCAACACATTTCTCATTAAGCATTGTAAGAAGAGACAGTATGTCCGTATATTCATCGTATTCAGACAAGATCTGATGAAAAGTGAAATGAGGGTAATTTGTGGGATTAGGAGAGTTCAATTTTGTGTGAATGATAGTGATTGAAAATCCAATTGAATGAAGTATGTTGGCAAGTTGAAGCATGGGATTGATGTGGCCTTGTAATGGTAATGGGAAGAATATTATACGGCGGCCTATTCTTTCTCCTAGTTGAGGCTCTCTTGAATTAATCTTTGCCATGGATTTGTTTGTTTGAAATTATGGAGAGATCTAGTGGATTGTTTTTTGTTCACTACAAAGGTATATGTTCGGATGTTCCTATTTTTAATCTTAAATTTTGTGAAGTTCAAAGGAATCAAGACTCAATAAACATACATATTTGCAAAATGTACCACGTGAAGGAGCAATTTTAATTCGATTAAATTTGGTTGAACGAGTGCAATATACTTAATTTGAAATTTGAATGGAGAAAAATAATTGATAAGGACTGCACCGACCATAAAGCAAGTGTATATTGGTTGAATGAGTTTAATCAAACTGAAAAGACGAGTTAGGATTCTGAGATTTGATAGGGGAAAAATAATTGATAAGGACTACACCGACCACAAAGCAAGTGTATGGTGGTTGAATGAGTTTAATCAAACTGAGAAGACAGGTTAGGATTCTGAGATTTGATAGGAGAAAAATAGTAATTGATAAGGACTGTACCAACGATAAAGCAAGTGTATGGTGATTGAATGAGTTTAGTCAAACTGAGAAGACAAGTTAGGATTCTCCTCGTGTATAAATGGAGTTAATTGCAACTTACTCCCTATAGTTCGTATAATATTCAATTTACTTACTTATGATTTAAGAATAGCACTTTAGCCCAGTAATTTTATAAAAATTTCACATCGCCTTCATAACATTTTAAAAATAATATATATTATTAACAAAACTACCGTCTTATAAGTGACATTTTATCCTCATGTGTTATGATAAATGTGATGCTTTATCTTCATGTATTGTAATAAATGCGGTACTTTACCACTCTGTGTTATGATAATGTTACATTTTATCCCTCATATTACAAACACACTTTCCATCCCCACTATCAATTTTGGTGAGTGAGTTAGGAGTTACACTCTCCGACTCAAGCCGGAAAATTTCTCCTTTGAATTTTTGTTATGATAAATAGACATTTTATCCATCTGTGTTATAATAAATGCGGCACTTTACCCCTCTATGTTATGATAAATGTTGCACTTTACTCTTAGAATTACAGAAACACTTTTCACCTGCACTCTCACTTTCGACGAATGAGTAACACTCTTCAATGAAGTAGTGTTTGTACCCAAAAAATCACCCTCGACTAATCGAGGAACAACGGCTCGATGTAACAAGCCAAAAATGGCATATGGGCCGAATCAAGTCACTCCAAAACGGATCAGACCAAATCGGATCCAATTTGGACCGAAAATGGGTCCAATCGAGCCAATGGGTTGGCTACGAGCCCAATTTCAAAACTCGACCCAATTTCGCAATTAATTAACATTTGGGCCAAAAATATATTAATTAATTGATAAAATTAATTAATAGGCTAAAGTTAATTAATTACTAATTAAAGCCAAATAATGATTAATTACAAGCGGGCTCGACCCACTTGATGGCTTTGGTTAATAAAGATTATGGACTGATTAATTAAGGTTAATTGGGCCAAGTCTAATTAATTGGCCTATTTTTATAAATAAAGGCCATTAAGGGTTTAAAGGGATAATTAATTGGATAAATTATTAGACAACAGGGCTCGACCCAGGACCAACCATGGCCCGAGCAGCCCAAATCGGCCATGGCCCACCCCAGATCGGCCATTCTCCTGTTTTGGGGCCCACTTGTTGCTTTGTTATTTAATTAATGATTAATTAATTAAGGGATAAGGATTAGGCTAAGTAGTTGGCTTAAAACACTAAGTCCTTAAAAATCTCTTAATTAGTTATTATTAATTCAATTTCAAACATAACGTATCTTCTTCTCTAAACCACCACTAACACTAATTTTCAGCACAAAAGAACTGCCATCAAAGTAGTGCAAGTAGTGGAAGGTTTTTCAAGTAGTGGAGAAAGTGGAATAGTGGCTGTCAAGGCATCAGTTTCTGGCCATCAGCTCTACAGATCCAACAGCTATAAATACCTTGATACTGTCAGTCGCGCAGGACACACACACAACTCAATCAACAACTTTTCAGTCTACACTGATCGGCTCAACGCCTCTCCGGAAGTCCAGCACCTCGCTGCTTCTTTTTCAGCAAACACCCTGTAGAACCCCTGATATCAACCGTTACTCCTCATCCACCAGCAACCCTCGACAGCCTGAAATCAGCCGCCGCCGCCGCCGAAGGTCCGCCGCCGACATTAAGCCGCCGCCGCCGCTGCTTCCGCTGTCCAGACGCTGTCTCGAGCGAAACCCCTTGATAGCAGGCAGTTAACAGCTGTTTTCTGTCAAGTTATCAGTCTGTCAACTCGTTGATATCAGTCTGTCCCTCCTCAGCCACCAGTGATCCCTGACAGCCTGAAGTTTTGCCGCCGCCGCCGCCGCCGCTCATAGTAAGCCGTCGCCGCCGCTCTCTTCCGCCGTCAGCTGACACTGACTCGAGCGAAACCACTCGTATCAACCAAGTAGCACGCTGGTAACTGTCATGTAAGTGCCCACGTATTTATATGACAAACTCATCTAGTAGCCATCTGCTCGATGAGCTCGTCGTCAAGTAGCCATCTGCTTGACGGCTATCGGCTAAGTAGCCATCTGCTTCGTCGATGCCTTGGTCAGTGGCCACCCGCTGATCAGGAGCCCGATTGGTGGTTATCCATCAAGGTTGGGCGAACCATTGACGGTGGTCCACTGTCGTCAATGTTACTTTCTGTCAACTTAATGCACTGTCATGTTTCATCAGCTCATCGGCGGGTTCCCTGCCGATCAAGGAGTCACTTTTTTCAGAATTTAATAGACTTATCAGCTTGATTGGCAGACCTTGCCAAGAAAGGAGAACTTTACCGTTTTGCATATTTTTGTAATGTTTGTATATCGGGGAACGTGCTAATTTTCTTTTATCATTAATGGAAGTGATTTAGTTCGTATATTTCGTTTCATTTACTTAAATATGCTTTACGTCGACTGATTTCCATTGGTACGCTGTTTCTGTCAAGCCTTTGTTTTCTGTCAAGTTGATTGTGTAAAACTGATTGATCGTCGACCTGTTTACCGATTTATAAATTCACTGATATGATAAACAGGCCATCGATTGGCTATAAAAATATGGCATTTCAAGAGAGATTTTCATAAATTGTTTAAGTCCTGCGGCCAGGCAGGCATAGAAAAGAACTAGGGGTAGTGTTTGCCTACTCCGTCGCAATCGTTTAGAAGTCAGCCTTATCAGGACAACCTATTATGATATCAATATGTCCTCATCAGGACACTCACGTTACTAATTTACAGATATCAATATGTCTAATTTTGGATCGTTATGTTTGCACGCACAAACATTGGCACGCCCGCACTTTTTCCATATCATATCGAGGCATTTCTCGTCGAGTTGTTGGCTCGTCGAGGGGTTTACTGACAGGTCTGCAAGAGACAGCATTTTGGCACACCTTGATGCCAATCGCACCTCGATGTCAATCCCTCGATGCCAAGTACCCCTTGATGTCTGTTTTATCACAAACAATATTTTGGCACTTCTTGATGCCAAGGGTTGCTCGATGTCGTCGAGGCATTCCTCGATGCTTAATTTATATGCAAACAGTTCCTTGATGCCATGCATTGTCCGATGGCACGATCGATGCCAAAAACACCTCGATGGCGTCAAGGCATAACAGGGCCAAATTTATACGCAAACAATATTTTGGCACGCCCAGTGGGACTTGAAAGTCTCTTTATTGAAAAACCCACCAGCCAATCAGTTTATGGCTCGGGGGGCATGAAAGTAATTATTGAGTTGCATAAAACGATTATCAGCCAATTTTGGCTAGCTGACAGCTTGATTATCTCTTTGCCAAACAGTCAATCAATCGATACTAAGTGGGTGTTTGTTTTGTTGTCATCAGATGACATCACAGGTACCACGAAGGACTCGATCAACCTTGACAAGAACACAGTCTGACTTAACGCATACTTTGGAAAATTTATCAACGGTTCCACTGACTATGGAAGGAACCGACAGAATCGAAGAGCTGACAACAGAGGTCCGTAACTTTACCAGGGACCTTGAGACCAAACAAGGAGAATGGTCTGACATTGTCAGCAAGTTTGAACATATGCTGGGCTCGGCCACTACTGCTAGTCAGGCCAGTACAGAAGCCAGCCACACTGTAAATAATGCCTTGATACACTTGGAGGAAAAGTTGACGTCGCTCACTGAAAGCATTAACATGCTCGCCAATGGCATCCAAACGCAGGCCTGGACTGGGCCGCCAAAGACTGCCGTTGACAAAGGAAAAGGCCCCGCAATCCATATCGGGGGAAGTTCGTCAAGAGACGAGACGCCTTGCAGACAGGGCAACGGACAATCCCATGTCCAGGAAAGAAACAAAGGAAGCACTTCCAAAACAAGGAACACCCGTCAAGACTCGGGGGGCAGGTCCGAAGAGGACCGATTGGAGGCCGTCGAATACGGCCAGGAAGGATATCAAGCCAACTCAATGGCTTATGACAGGACTGCTCATCGAGCAGTAGAGGGTCCAGAAGACCTCTTGACAGTGAACCAAGCTGAAGAAATGTTCGTCAGGAGGCAGGGAAACAGGGCAGCAAGGTATAATAAGCCTCACCCGGAATATATCGATCAGATCCCGTTCCCGTTGAACTACAGACCGCCGAATTTCACACTGTTTTCAGGCGAGGGATCACAATCTGCCACAGAGCATCTGGCTCGATTCTCTCTAGAATGTGGCAACATGACAAATGAGTTAAAATTAAAACTGTTCCCTAACTCCTTGACGGGAATGGCGTTCCACTGGTACGCCAATTTGAAGCCTGGATCGGTCCCCGACTGGCCATCCATGGAAAAAGTTTTTGTGATGAACCACTATCAGGCCCCTCTCGAGGTGTCCGTCATCGAGCTGTCGAACATGAGGCAGCTGACAGGACAGACGGTCGAAGAATACATGAAGAAGTTCATTAGGGCCAGAGGATTCTGCGCCATCCCGCTGCCAGAAAAGGAATGCATCAAAATTGCCATCCATGGCATGCATTTCGAATTACGAAAGATTATGATGGCACAATACCACGAGGACTTGTTCGAACTGACCGATCACGCGGTCCGTTATGAACGAGTATTGAGAGACGAGAACGGCCGACAGCCCAGAGGAAGTTACTATCAAGTGGGGATGGCCGACTCTAGTGAGGAGCAGATCAATCAGGTCAGCAGACCGATTGAGCAACAGGGTATCGAGATCGGACTGGCAGAAGTGGTCTGCCCTAAGAACACCGTCTGTACGGCTCTCGCCAAGCCGAAAGAACCTCAACCTACTATCAAGGTGCCAAATAATTTGGTGCGACGAGACGCTGAATATAAAACTGATAGAGAAAGACGATACTCTTTCGATGTCTCGAAAACAGAGGCCATATTTGATCAATTGTTGGCCGACAAGATCCTTCGCCTCAAAGGAGACCACGTGATTCCACCATCAGTGAAAATATCAGGTAAAACATATTGCAAGTATCATGATGTTTGGACTCACGCAACGAACGAGTGTCTAGTGTTCAGGTGGATGGTGCAGGACCACCTTGACAAGGGCATCTTGAGGTTTGCCCCGGATTGGAAGATCACGAAACCGATGACGGTTGACACCAACCCATTCCAACAAAATGAAGTTGGGATAAATGTCATAACAATCACGGAATTACCGACAGGCGAGAAACTGTATTCAGATGATGATCCGGAGTATGACATGAGAAACAAACAAATGGGCCTGTGTGCGAGGTGCCAAAACGAATTGGCGACAGTCCCGCTGTTCATCAACCCGGCGATATATGGCCCATACATGCCTTGGCCAAATGTAATGCCGTCAGGGTATCCTTATCAGGTGATGCCGCAACCGCAGGCAAACCCCCAAACAGCGCCGCAGCCGTAGGCGATGCCACCACCGCCACCACCTCGACCCATGGGGCCGCATCCGGTCCCAACTCCGATGGAAAATACTGAACGCGCAACATCATCGGCGGAACAACGCCGGGAACAGGCTAAAACCATGATGCCTCGACGGCATCAGGAAGGTACCAACCGAAACAGCAGAATCAGGGAGAGATCCCCTGACAAGACACCAGTCAGGCAGGTCAGATCGACCGCCAGTCGTAGAGCAAGGGCACATGGCCCGTCACCCAAGACTACTCCGCCAGGCTCATCGAGGCCGCGGACTGTTCATACTCCCGCCGACACACCGGTGGATCGATGGGTTCCTGTCAGGCACCCGAAGTTCCCTGGCGACCGAAAGGTTGACCAAATGACCCGAACTCAATATAGGCGTTTCTTACGCCAACGGAAAGGACTGGAAATTGCTAAGGGGAAAGCCCCGATAACCACCGTCAGCGGAACAGAAACAGTTACAGGAAAAGAGAGAGGCCAAAACTGGCCAAGTGCTCGACAGTGAAGCCAAGGGTCCGATACAAATGGATACTTCCAAGTGGACCCCGGGGAAAGTTAAATTCGGCACTATCGATTTGACTAAGGCAATGGAAGAGGACGACTTATTGTCCGACAAAGAGGATGGAAATGATCTCGAGGCAAAATTTACCGAGATTTTCGATGATGAGGGCAATAAGGAGAACGAGGCCAAGTCTGGCCAAGCCGTCGAGGCCAAATCTGGCCAGGAAGTTGAGAAACAGGAAACTGAAAAGCGAGAGGCCGAGAAACAGGCCGTCGAGGAAGGAACAAAAACAGTGGAAGATGCTACCGTCAGTCAGCCGACAGACGGCTCGACGATGATGGAATGCAATGCTATCGATTCAGAACTTGTTGAATTCGTCAACGAGGAGTTGGAATATTCCACTGACGGTTTTTGGGATGAGGGTATGCCAGTTGTACAAATGGCAGAAGACCTAGAGCTGCTATCGGTCGACGACGAGAAAGAGACCGATTGGGACAGAAAAATCGAGACAATATTCCAAAAGCCACCATCCTTTATGGCCAGACATATCAGGCCATTGTATGTATCAGGGCATATCGACGGAAAACCCATTGACAGAATGCTGGTCGATAATGGGGCAGCCGTCAATGTAATGCCTTCGTCGACGATGTACAAGCTGGGCAAGGTCAGCGAGGACCTGATAGAGACAAAAGTAATCGTCAGTAACTTCACAGGGGGAAAGGCTGATACACTAGGAATCTTGCCTGTCGAGGTGAAGATCGGAAAGACCAGCTTGAAAATTGCGTTTTTCGTGGTAGATGCTGCCACCTCTTACAATGCGTTGTTGGGAAGGGACTGGATTCACTCAGCTCTTTGTGTACCGTCCTCTCTTCATCAATGCTTATTAATCTGGGGAGACTCCCCCGAACCTGAAATCATCATGGCCGACAACAGGCCATTCACCGCCAAGGTCAACGCTGTCGAGGCAGCATATTATCGAGATGATGTAGGTCCTTATCGATTTATCGGGCAGGACAAATACGGGCGACCGAAGGAAGTCACTTCAAGCAAGAAGTTGACGCAATTGGAAATGGCTTGTTTAGCCAAGGAGCTAAGTCGGCCCTGCAACGTCAAGGAGTCAGGGCCGCAAGAAGAGCACTGTCAGGATTAATGAATGGTCCTGATGATGAAAGACCATCGGCCTACAAGGCCGACAGACTGGAAATTGATGAGATTGTTGTTATCGGGCCGCAGCAGGAAGCATGTGCCGATTTAATCAGGAGGTTTCGGGCCTACGTGGCCGAATGTTATACAGGTGATCTCATCTTCGAGGAAGAAACGCCACCGTCGGTCGGCGATGAAATTCAGTTAGAAGAGTTAGCAACGGCGCCAGCCAAGCTTGACGACATCAAGATCCAAGTACAGGATCCTGTTATCGAGATTGAGTTAGGCAGCGAAGATGATCATAGGCCAACTTACATCAGCGCATTGCTTGATGATGGCCAGAAGGATCGACTAATCCAAGTATTGACGGAGTACAAGGACTGTTTTGCCTGGAATTACGACGAGATGCCTGGGTTAAGCAGGGAATTGGTAGAACATCGTATTTCGATACTTGAAGGATACCTACCCCGTAAACAGCCCCTGCGAAGGATGTCTGTCGAGGTCTGCAGACTGATCAGGGAGGAGATCGAGAAGCTGTTAAAGGCCAGTTTTATCGAAGTGGCCAGATATCCGGAGTGGGTAGCAAATGTAGTCCCCGTAATGAAGAAAAACGGGAAAATCAGGATATGCATCGATTTCAGAGACCTAAATCTTGCATCTCCCAAAGATGAGTATCCGATGCCAATGGCGGACATGCTAATCGATGCTGCCGCTGGCAATATGTTCCTGACAGCCGTCGACGGAAGTGCAGGTTACAATCAGATTTTTGTGGCTGTTGACGACGTGCCAAAACTGGCCTTTCAATGTCCCGGCGGAATAGGCACCTTCCAATGGAAAGTGATGCCATTCGGACTCAAAAACGCCGGAGCAACCTATCAACGAGCCATGAACTGCATTTTCAGTGAGTACATCGATGACTTTGTAAAAATTTACATCGATGACATTATTATTAAATCGGCTAGTTATGATGAACATTTGATACATTTGGCGAAGTCATTTGCCAAAATGAGAAAACATAAGTTGAAACTCAATCCCTTGAAATGTGTTTTTGCAGTGGCGTCAGCCAATTTTCTTGGCTTTCTAGTACACCGCAAGGGAATTGAGATCGATAAAAACAAGTCCAAGGCTATCCTGATAGCCAGACCTCCGTCGACGAAAAAGGAATTACAGCAGTTCCTCGGCAAGGTTAACTTTTTACGGAGGTTCATCTCTAACTTGGCTGGAAAAACGAAGGTCTTCTCGCCTTTGTTAAAGCTGAAGGACAAAGAAGAGTTCTGCTGGCAAACGGAGCATGAGCAGGCGTTTCAGGATATCAAAGATAAGCTGACAACGCCGCCTGTAATGATGCCGCCTGTCAAGGGAAAGCCCTTGAAACTATATATATCTGCCACGGATGACACCGTCGGCGGATTTCTGGCACAAGACGACGTTGATGGGTTTGAGCGAGCAATCTACTACTTGAGCAGGCACTTGACAGAAACAGAACAGAGGTACTCCCCGATAGAAAAGGTATGCCTTGCACTGTTTTTCTCTTGTAAGAAATTGCGTCATTATATGCTGCCTGTAAAAGTATTGGTTATTTCTGGTATTGACGTGATAAAGTACATGATAGCTAAGCCTGTAATGAGGGGAAGGATTGGTCAATGGGCCATCCAACTAATGGAGTACCAATTACAGTACGTACCGCAAAAAGCAGTCAAAGGCCAAGTATTGGCTGATTTTCTGGTTGACCATCCATGTCTCGATATCGATCAAGCCGTTCTCAAGGAACTGGACTCGATGACAGTAGAGATCAGGCCATGGACACTAGCCTTCGATGGGTCTAGAACCGACAGGCTGTCTGGAGCAGGTATAGTCTTGATTTCCCCGTCAAACATAAAAACTAAGTTATCAATTCAATTTGATTTTGAATGTACTAACAATCAGGCCGAATACGAAGCCTTGATAATTGGTCTGGAAATGCTTAGAGAGCTCGACAGCAAGTCTGTCATCATCGTCGGGGACTCGCAGTTGGTTATCAGGCAAATACAAGGTACTTACAAATGCCGAAACCCAACACTTGACAAGTATTATTTAACTGCGATGTCTTTGTTGTCGGAGTTTGTTGACGTTACATGTTACCATGTGACGAGGGGAAACAACAGCGAGGCCAACAGTTTGGCCCAACTGGCGACTGGTGTTGATCTTCCTGATGACATCGAGGAATCCCTCTACGTCGTCAGGAGACGACACTGTCCTTCATTTATGTATCGAGACAACGTCCTGACTGTTTTGAGTGTGTTTCAGGACCCTGATGACTGGAGAGAGCCGATCAGAAAATATCTGGCTGATCCGTCGGACCGAGCATCTCGACAGACGAGGCTCAGAGCAGTCAATTATGTCTTGATAGGCGATCAACTGTTTAGAAAAATCCATGATGGCGTGCTCCTGTTATGCGTCGATCAGCAAGAGGCCATGAGGATTATGATGGAGGCTCATGAAGGAATTTGTGGGGCCCATCAAAATGGTCACAAGTTAGCATGGTTGCTGCGCCGATATGGCTATTACTGGCCAAAGATGGTGGGAGACTGTATTCAATTGACAAGGGGTTGTGAGAAGTGCCAACGCTTCGGGGTAGTCCAAAGGATGCCCGTCGAGGAAATGAACATGATAATCAAGCCATGGCCTTTCAGATGCTGGGCCATCGATATCATCGGGGAGATCCATCCCTCATCTTCCAAACACCATCGATACATCATTGTGGCCACTGATTACTTTACTAAGTGGGTAGAGGCCAAACCACTCAAACAGGCCAATCAGGTCGAGGTGATGAAGTTCATCAAGGACCTAATCATTCACAGGTTTGGTCTGCCGCAGACCATTGTCACTGACAGGGGACTGATGTTTGTCGGTCAAGAAATCAAGGAGTTTGCCAGATCAATGGGTTTTGAATTGGTCCATTCAACACCGTATTATGCACAAGGGAATGGCCAAGCGGAAGCTTCTAATCGAGTCCTCAAGGACATTATCTCGAAAATGATCGAGGAGAACCCAAGAGCTTGGCACTTGATGCTGTCAGAGGCATTGTGGGCTTATCGGACTAGCAAACGGACAAGTACAGGCACCACTCCGTATAAGTTGACTTACGGACAGGAAGCCGTTCTACCGATGGAGATCAACGTCCGATCTCTACGGGTGATGCAGCAAAACGAGCTGACGCCCGAAGAGTATACTGAAAATATGTTCCAGCAGCTCGATGAGCTCGACGAGATCAGGGTGGCCGCGTTAGACAAAATCGAGGCACAAAAAAGGCTAGTTGCCCGATGCTACGATAAAAAGATACGCAGGAGACACTTCGACGTCGGGGACATGGTCTGGAGAACTGTTTTGCCACTGCATCAGCGCGAGAAAAAATATGGTAAATGGAGCGCGACGTGGCAAGGACCATATGAAGTTTACTCGATAACCCGAGGAGGGGGCTACATCTTGAAAAAGCCAGATGGGAATCTCTGTCGAGACCCCATTAATGGAAGATACTTGAAAAAGTTTAGGCCTACTCTTTGGGAATCGATGTGTCTGGAACATCAGCAAGCCTTGGAAATGGAAATCGAACGGCGTCAAGAGTACTTCAGCGCGCCGATACCTCTGTAAATATAAATAGAGTTTATTTTCAGTTTTGTTTTTATTTCCGTTGTCGTTTACTTAGGCTAGGAGTTTTAAATTAATAGTAGTAGTCGCATTTACGTTTTTATTTCTTGTCAAAATACTTCCGTTTTAATTTTTAAATTTCGTTCCCCGATTTACAAATTTTTTACATCAAGTTATTTTGATCTTTTGTGAGTTGGTATAATTTTAGCTAAGTGTTGTTGACAAAAAGTGGCGTTTTCTGCTTGAAAAACTGTTTCGTCAAGTGGTTGGATTGGTAGTGCGGAGGTTCAACACATGGTTTGCTTTTGGCTTTAAGATTTAACGGAAAACATAATAAAAGGCCAAAACAAATTTTGACAAAAAAAAAGCAGTCTATGGCTGTCAGGCCATTACATCAACAGGAAAATGAATAAGTCTGTGGCCGTCAGGCCAATGCATAAACAGAGAAATAAACTAAGTCTGAGAAATCAAAGTACTGAGGCACATGTGCCATATCAAATGGCTCGCAGGCCGAAACAGTCAATGCAAGAAATCCTGAGTAAACTTGGTGAGAAATCCTTTGAGAGCCGTCTCGATTCTGGCCTGATCAGCTGCTGCCGCGTTTGCCTTGGCGATCACTTCATTTTCAGCAGCTTTTGCCTCATCAAGCAGATCGGCGGTGTTGGACAACTCCACCGTAACTGACTCAGCCTCGCTTACAACATCCGCCATCTTACCTCGGACCGAATCCAACTCCATCTGCAGCTTGGCAATGGCCGCAACCAAATCGATTTCTGTATCTTGGAGATGGGTGAGCGAATCATTGAGGCCGGAACCCTGAACGTATAGCTCGTTAAATCGAGACTGAAGGGCCTCGACAGGGGATGCAGAAGTTGTCCTCGCCTTGATAGCTTTGTCATTTTCCTTGAAATCACCCCTCATCTTCGCAAACTGCCTCGCGAAGTTAGAATAAAAAGGCACTTTATCGTCAGGGAGTTTGGCGGAGGACAGCCGGCTCATTAAGTCATCAAGGGACGGTCCCATATTGATCATTAGGACCTCCAACGGCTGGCTCTGATGGCTCGACAGCAGCCCCTCGAATTGAGCAAGCTCTTCGGGAGTAAAAGGGGTTTGAGTAGATTGATCCGATGCTGCTGACAGGGTTTGAGAGGAAGAGCTCATCGACGGAGCGTGAGTACCAGCAAATCGAGCCAGCATCTGGGAGAGCCGTTGAGAGGTATCTTTGGCTTGATTAGACAAAGGGATCTGCGAAAATAAAAGAGAAACATAATTAGCCAAGTACAAAATAAGCGAGGGGTTTCCGAATGACTCAATGATGAAAATTACCTCTCGACGAGGCAGAAGGACTGAAACGGGAGCCTCCTTGACAGGGATAGACTTGTGGACAGAAGGTTCAACCTCTCGATGGGCTGCGGCCGCATTACCTAATGCACCGTCGACAACAGTGTCGACGAGGGGTTCTTCGACATGTACTGAAGGTGGCGGATGGAATGGAATCTCCACTCGTTGAAAACGCGACCCATCGTCCTCACTGTCAGACGAGCTGTCAGCCATCGACCTAACTCGTTTTCGAGGGGGGAGGTCATCCTTAGCAGCTTGACGCCTTCCTTTAGAACTTGCTTCCTGACAGAAAGCGAGACATCAATGTTAGTTGAAAAATGTGATAAGTAAGTCAGACAAGGACTACCTCTTCGTCGGAACTGCTCACGATTATGGCACTCGTGCCACCTCGCTGATAGAAGAGCCGACGAGAGCGTCGGACATATACGACAGGGGGTCCGTTACCTTGTCGACAGAAGACTGAGCTTCAGATGTCTGCAAGGACTGAGAAGCGGCGGGCGAGGGTCCTGACGGACTGATGACCTGCAGCGGAATGGCCATGGGGATAATCGGTTCCTTGACAACCTTCCTTTTCTTGTCAACAGAAGGGGCTGCTGATTTTTTCCCTGCCAAAAACGAACAAACGTGTTAGTACATTAGAGACGATCAAACAAAGAAAACAATGGAAAGCTACCTGGGTCGTCAAGGGTAATGGTGCCCCCATCCTTGTAGTCACATAAAAGGTAAATCGTCGACATGTCTCGCAAGTCATCAGCTTGATACCCCGTAAAAGTAACTTGGGAGGTACCTTGATGACTACGAGGCTGTGAATTAATACTTGTGCTAGACTCAACGGAGGGAACTACATACCCCGACGACTCGATGAAATCAGGGAGTAATGGAAGAGAAAGGCCAAAAGGTTTGTAAAAAGTATGCCAAGGAGGAACCTCGCCGGGACCTCCCCGTTTTTTGGCTAGCTTAGCATGGGCCAACATGGCTTTTCCTATCCTAATGTTTTTCATCGACTCAAAATTGGCAATGGCTTGTTCATACACCCTATCTCTACAATCAGGGTCCCAAATCACATTGTAAAATTTTTCAAAGCGAGAAATAACATACAATGTACCTTTCTTAGAGGCCTTGACGGTGGCAGCCGCCGACTGGTCAAGGAAAGGACCGTCGGTAGAGATAATCTCCGGATGATTGGGAACCTCGTACTTTGCAACAACAGCATGAAAAGGCTCCTGGCGGGTCGATGCAATATAATCACCCCACCAATCAACAAAATCAGGGGAAGCAACAGGAGTAGGAGCGAAGGGCCGAAAGACGAAAGCGTCACGGGCCGCCCGCCAGCATCGCCGTAGTTCATCAAAGCTGTCCATATCATCGACCTCCATCAATTTGTCATTCCTTTCCGCCAAGGAGTCACCATATCGAGGTATCTTCTGTACTAATCCAAATTGACGAGCCACGTAATGCGCAGGGTAAAAGCGGACTGAACACTTGTAAGGTTTGCGCTTTGTCGGAGTTCTAGCCCCAGTAACTTTGAACCCTGACGGAAGGTCCCTAGGCGTCAAAAAACTGGCCCACAGCCGTTGATACTCCTTAAAGTCTTCCGCCGACATAGAGGGGTCATAGGTCGATAACACCGACGGATAGAACACTGAAAAGTCCGGTGCGAGACCTTTCTCAAGGCTATAAAACCTGCTGAAAAAGTAATAAAAATTGCAAGGTGGCGCTCTCTGCCTAGCCACAAACAAAGCATATATCTCACTATCGACAGGATAACCATCAAACACACGAAAATCCGGAAAATAAGCAAGCAACCAAATTTGCAACAACCAAATGGGCCCCTGCAAAGACGTACAACTCGAGGCCAGAAACCCCTCCATACCAGTACAAAAAGTAGAGAAAACAACAGGCCCAAGTGCCACTCGTTCACCCCCGGCAAGGGAGATTGCGAGGGCATTATATTCTTTCGTTACTGACAAAGCTGGGTGGCAAAAAAGGTACCTCGATAACCATAGAGTCAAAAAATGTACGTGCTCCGTATGCGTTACCTCGACAGCCTCGGACAGACCTTTGTACCGACCGATAACAGGTCCGTATGACACGGCATTGTCCCCCCCACCTACAGCTGTCGGAAAACGAAAAGCTTCGTCACTCGCGGACGGTGTTGGATCGACATAACGCCCCGTTGGACCCAGGCCAGTAATGGCCATGATATCTAAGAGGGTGGGTGTCATCGGACCATGGGTGAAATGAAAAGTATTGTCTTCCTTACACCAGAATTGAACAGCCGCGCGAATCAATGGAAGATTAAGGGAAACCCCTGTTTTGCAAAATTGGATAATGCCATAAATACCGCTGCTCCGCCAAACCGAAGCATAAATTCTTTCAACCCGGGTACACCAAACGAGCCAATCAGAGTGGGTGATAGAGCCTGCCCACGGCCACCCACGGGTGGTAGACGAAAATTCTTTCACGCCCGTGACAAATGGGAGTGACTCTGTCGAACGTATGAGTGGGTGTTGCTCCGACGAAGGCAAATCAGCTTCGGTGTGGTAGGGGCCGATTGTAACTCCGAGGGAGGTGTCTTCGAGTGCTTGAGTGATAATCCGAACATCCTTCCGTTTAATCCGAGCCATAGTAACACTGCAAAAGAAACAAAAATTTCGTAGTAAGTGGCTAAAAACCGAAGCTTTTCGGTTATGGAGGATTTCTTGTGGTGGGTATTTCGGATTTGGTGACTTTGGGAGCTTTGAGTTCGGTTTTTACGTACCTTAGATGAAGGGGAAGCAGTGGATAGCAAAGAAAACGAAATGGGCAGCCCGATTCCGAAAGCTTCGAAGCTTTTGGCTATGGTGGAATTTGAATGGGTTTTTCGGATTTTAGGGTTTTTGGGGGAGATGATGGTAGCTTTGGATTCCTTGAGTAATGGAGAACCCGATTTTAGCGATTTTGGGAGATCAAAGTCGAAGCAAGGGGCTCAATTTTGGAAGAAGAAAATCGGCTATGGAGTTGGGTAGAAGTGAGGAGTCGGCCGTGAAGAAGAAAGAGAGAAGGAGAAGTAGAGAAAAAGTTGTGGGGCCCAGGAAAGTGTAAAAGTTTTATTTGAAAAGGAATAAAGTGGATATGTTGGGAAGTGTGTGTAGAATAGACTTCTAATTAATTTAGAAGCTATAAAAGTGTCAGGCTTCAATTGAATTTACCCGGGAGTTGGGAATGAGTTGGGGAGTTGACACCTGGCAAAGGAATTATCAGATTGGGGAGAATTCCAAAATCCCAAAAATGCTGATATAATTTAATTGGCTAAAAATGGCCAATTTTAATTATCAAAGCATGATAAAATTAAATGCCAATCGAGGAGTAAGAAAAAGGGGAATTTTTTAAAACTAAGTCTATCCGATAAAATTTTATTTCCGGATAAAATTTATCAGATACGACTTACGGGGGGCATTGTTTGTACCCAAAAAATCACCCTCGACTAATCGAGGAACGACGGCTCGATGTAACAAGCCAAAAATGGCATATGGGCCGAATCAAGTCACTCCAAAACGGATCAGACCAAATCGGATCCAATTTGGACCGAAAATGGGTCCAATCGAGCCAATGGGTTGGCTACGAGCCCAATTTCAAAACTCGACCCAATTTCGCAATTAATTAACATTTGGGCCAAAAATATATTAATTAATTGATAAAATTAATTAATAGGCTAAAGTTAATTAATTACTAATTAAAGCCAAATAATGATTAATTACAAGCGGGCTCGACCCACTTGATGGCTTTGGTTAATAAAGATTATGGACTGATTAATTAAGGTTAATTGGGCCAAGTCTAATTAATTGGCCTATTTTTATAAATAAAGGCCATTAAGGGTTTAAAGGGGTAATTAATTGGATAAATTATTAGACAACAGGGCTCGACCCAGGACCAACCATGGCCCGAGCAGCCCAAATCGGCCATGGCCCACCCCAGATCGGCCATTCTCCTGTTTTGGGGCCCACTTGTTGCTTTGTTATTTAATTAATGATCAATTAATTAAGGGATAAGGATTAGGCTAAGTAGTTGGCTTAAAACACTAAGTCCTTAAAAATCTCTTAATTAGTTATTATTAATTCTATTTCAAACATAACGTATCTTCTTCTCTAAACCACCACTAACACTAATTTTCAGCACAAAAGAACTGCCATCAAAGTAGTGCAAGTAGTGGAAGGTTTTTCAAGTAGTGGAGAAAGTGGAATAGTGGCTGTCAAGGCATCAGTTTCTGGCCATCAGCTCTACAGATCCAACAGCTATAAATACCTTGATACTGTCAGTCGTGCAGGACACACACACAACTCAATCAACAACTTTTCAGTCTACACTGATCGGCTCAACGCCTCTCCGGAAGTCCAGCACCTCGCTGCTTCTTTTTCAGCAAACACCCTGTAGAACCCCTGATATCAACCGTTACTCCTCAGCCACCAGCAACCCTCGACAGCCTGAAATCTGCCGCCGCCGCCGCCCAAGGTCCGCCGCCGCCGCCGCTAAAAATAAGCCGCCGCCGCCGCCGCCGCCGCTGCTTCCGCTGTCCAGACGCTGTCTCGAGCGAAACCCCTTGATAGCAGGCAGTTAACAGCTGTTTTCTGTCAAGTTATCAGTCTGTCAACTCGTTGATATCAGTCTGTCCCTCCTCAGCCACCAGTGATCCCTGACAGCCTGAAGTTTTGCCGCCGCCGCCGCTCTCTTCCGCCGTCAGCTGACACTGACTCGAGCGAAACCACTCGTATCAACCAAGTAGCACGCTGGTAACTGTCATGTAAGTGCCCACGTATTTATATGACAAACTCATCTAGTAGCCATCTGCTCGATGAGCTCGTCGTCAAGTAGCCATCTGCTTGACGGCTATCGGCTAAGTAGCCATCTGCTTCGTCGATGCCTTGGTCAGTGGCCACCCGCTGATCAGGAGCCCGATTGGTGGTTATCCATCAAGGTTGGGCGAACCATTGACGGTGGTCCACTGTCGTCAATGTTACTTTCTGTCAACTTAATGCACTGTCATGTTTCATCAGCTCATCGGCGGGTTCCCTGCCGATCAAGGAGTCACTTTTTTCAGAATTTAATAGACTTATCAGCTCGATTGGCAGACCTTGCCAAGAAAGGAGAACTTTACCGTTTTGCATATTTTTGTAATGTTTGTATATCGGGGAACGTGCTAATTTTCTTTTATCATTAATGGAAGTGATTTAGTTCGTATATTTCGTTTCATTTACTTAAATATGCTTTACGTCGACTGATTTCCATTGGTACGCTGTTTCTGTCAAGCCTTTGTTTTCTGTCAAGTTGATTGTGTAAAACTGATTGATCGTCGACCTGTTTACCGATTTATAAATTCACTGATATGATAAACAGGCCATCGATTGGCTATAAAAATATGGCATTTCAAGAGAGATTTTCATAAATTGTTTAAGTCCTGCGGCCAGGCAGGCATAGAAAAGAACTAGGGGTAGTGTTTGCCTACTCCGTCGCAATCGTTTAGAAGTCAGCCTTATCAGGACAACCTATTATGATATCAATATGTCCTCATCAGGACACTCACGTTACTAATTTACAGATATCAATATGTCTAATTTTGGATCGTTATGTTTGCACGCACAAACATTGGCACGCCCGCACTTTTTCCATATCATATCGAGGCATTTCTCGTCGAGTTGTTGGCTCGTCGAGGGGTTTACTGACAGGTCTGCAAGAGACAGCATTTTGGCACACCTTGATGCCAATCGCACCTCGATGTCAATCCCTCGATGCCAAGTACCCCTTGATGTCTGTTTTATCACAAACAATATTTTGGCACTTCTTGATGCCAAGGGTTGCTCGATGTCGTCGAGGCATTCCTCGATGCTTAATTTATATGCAAACAGTTCCTTGATGCCATGCATTGTCCGATGGCACGATCGATGCCAAAAACACCTCGATGGCGTCAAGGCATAACAGGGCCAAATTTATACGCAAACAATATTTTGGCACGCCCAGTGGGACTTGAAAGTCTCTTTATTGAAAAACCCACCAGCCAATCAGTTTATGGCTCGGGGGGCATGAAAGTAATTATTGAGTTGCATAAAACGATTATCAGCCAATTTTGGCTAGCTGACAGCTTGATT
>CM064880.1:44899406-45115706 GCA_003313485.2 Penstemon barbatus
TTGATTTCTTCAGTGTCTTCTTGAAGTTTTCTTCTTTAACCTGCGCAAAGTTTTCTCAATTTCTGGATCGTACTGCAATTCACTTTGATTAGCAGATCGAGTTGCCAACATAAAAATAAATAAATAAGGATCACAAAAAGCAAAAAAAATCAACTAGAAAATTCCCCGGCAACGGCGCCAAAATTTGGTGTGCTGTCGTACGCAACCAAAAATAAAACCTATACTCCTAATAATGTAGTAGAGCGAGTAAGGGTCGATCCCACAGAGAATATCTAGTCTAATTTTATGCTAAATGGATAAAAACAAATGGGGGTTTAAGTGTGATGGATTTCAATAATTAAGGAGTGATGAAAATTAAATTTAATCAATGTAACAAATATTGGTCCAAGTCAACATCCACTGTCGGAATCATGTAACTGATCATCGATGCAAATATATATAACAATTCACACTTTGAATATTCACCGTGGAAACTAATCCCCTATCTCTCCTTAGTTTTAATTAATCAGAAGAAGAGATCTAATTAATCCTAACTACTAAATAACCCAAGATAAGCACTAAAGGTTTAATATAGTAGATGCTTTAAGAATTAGAGAGATCAATGAAACTAAACAATTCAAACACAAGCGGTTGGATTTAATTTAGTCGATTTATCTTCTTAAGATTAACAATTTCTGACGCAGCAAATTATTGAATCTTAGATGCTTCACAAAATTAGATGGATCAAACAATTACGGATTTGATATCTAATCAAGCATTAGATTGAAAAGAATAATATACTAGTAGGCCTCCTAGCAATTAAACAAAACAACCATATTAATTATAACAGAAGAGCAATCGATATTCAAAACATAAACCGTATAATAAAACTAATTAGATCTCACAGTTTTCTTGTTTCCGAAGCTTCAGTTTTCTTCGACCAATAACAAATATTTAGCCACGTAAGGCCATTAATAACTCTAGGTATATGTGGGAGGAGAGAATGAACTAGGTGGTCTTCTAAAGTCCTATTTATAAAAGAAGCCAACACAACCCTAAAAGAATCCTCTAAAATTGATATCCAATCTTTATATTATAAGAATAATATAAAAATTAGGATTATCTCAATGTAAATAGGAGAATGCTGATTTATTCCTTCCAAATTCGTCCACCAAGGATTGCCCCAATATCAAGTCAATATATTAGACTAGATATTTAGGAAACTTTCCATAAAACAGGTACAGCGACTTCAAGTCCGATTTCGTCTAGGATCCCTTCAAAATCTTGAAAATCCCAAAAGATGAAAGTTGTAGATTTTCCTCTTGCCGATCTAAAGCATCTTGAATCATCTCATTTGGATCTCGTATGAGAATTTTACGCCCATAATACGAAGTAGTGTCAAAACTGTCCAGAAATTGTCTACTTAACTTCTTTTGCACTTAATGCTTCCAATTGTATCTTAGATAAAAATATAAGAATAATGAGTGTGGTTTGGTGTCAAATAAATATTAAATAGCAAATAATAATGCATAAAAACTTGACACTTTGTATTCTTATCAAATAAAAAGGCACTTTATCGTCAGGGAGTTTGGCGGAGGACAGCCGGCTCATTAAGTCATCAAGGGACGGTCCCATATTGATCATTAGGACCTCCAACGGCTGGCTCTGATGGCTCGACAGCAGCCCCTCGAATTGAGCAAGCTCTTCGGGAGTAAAAGGGGTTTGAGTAGATTGATCCGATGCTGCTGACAGGGTTTGAGAGGAAGAGCTCATCGACGGAGCGTGAGTACCAGCAAATCGAGCCAGCATCTGGGAGAGCCGTTGAGAGGTATCTTTGGCTTGATTAGACAAAGGGATCTGCGAAAATAAAAGAGAAACATAATTAGCCAAGTACAAAATAAGCGAGGGTTTCCGAATGACTCAATGATGAAAATTACCTCTCGACGAGGCAGAGGAACTGAAACGGGAGCCTCCTTGACAGGGATAGACTTGTGGACAGAAGGTTCAACCTCTCGATGGGCTGCGGCCGCATCACCTAATGTACCGTCGACAACAGTGTCGACGACGGGTTCTTCGACATGTACTGAAGGTGGCGGATGGAATGGAATCTCCACTCGTTGAAAACGCGACCCATCGTCCTCACTGTCAGACGAGCTGTCAGCCATCGACCTTACTCGTTTTCGAGGGGGGAGGTCATCCTTAGCAGCTTGACGCCTTCCTTTAGAACTTGCTTCCTGACAGAAAGCGAGACATCAATGTTAGTTGAAAAATGTGATAAGTAAGTCAGACAAGGACTACCTCTTCGTCGGAACTGCTCACGATTATGGCACTCGTGCCACCTCGCTGATAGAAGAGCCGACGAGAGCGTCGGACATATACGACAGGGGGTCCGTTACCTTGTCGACAGAAGACTGAGCTTCAGATGTCTGCAAGGACTGAGAAGCGGCGGGCGAGGGTCCTGACGGACTGATGACCTGCAGCGGAATGGCCATGGGGATAATCGGTTCCTTGACAACCTTCCTTTTCTTGTCAGCAGAAGGGGCTGCTGATTTTTTCCCTGCCAAAAACAAACAAACGTGTTAGTACATTAAAGACGATCAAACAAAGAAAACAATGGAAAGCTACCTGGGTCGTCAAGGGTAATGGTGCCCCCATCCTTGTAGTCACATAAAAGGTAAATCGTCGACATGTCTCGCAAGTCATCAGCTTGATACCCCGTAAAAGTAACTTGGGAGGTACCTTGATGACTACGAGGCTGTGAATTAATACTTGTGCTAGACTCAACGGAGGGAACTACATACCCCGACGACTCGATGAAATCAGGGAGTAACGGAAGAGAAAGGCCAAAAGGTTTGTAAAAAGTATGCCAAGGAGGAACCTCGCCGGGACCTCCCCGTTTTTTGGCTAGTTAGCATGGGCCAACATGGCTTTTCCTATCCTAATGTTTTTCATCGACTCAAAATTGGCAATGGCTTGTTCATACACCCTATCTCTACAATCAGGGTCCCAAATCACATTGTAAAATTTTTCAAAGCGAGAAATAACATACAATGTACCTTTCTTAGAGGCCTTGACGGTGGCAGCCGCCGACTGGTCAAGGAAAGGACCGTCGGTAGAGATAATCTCCGGATGATTGGGAACCTCGTACTTTGCAACAACAGCATGAAAAGGCTCCTGGCGGGTCGATGCAGTATAATCACCCCACCAATCAACAAAATCAGGGGAAGCAACAGGAGTAGGAGCGAAGGGCCGAAAGACGAAAGCGTCACGGGCCGCCCGCCAGCATCGCCGTAGTTCATCAAAGCTGTCCATATCATCGACCTCCATCAATTTGTCATTCCTTTCCGCCAAGGAGTCACCATAGCGAGGTATCTTCTGTACTAATCCAAATTGACGAGCCACGTAATGCGCAGGGTAAAAGCGGACTGAACACCTGTAAGGTTTGCGCTTTGTCGGAGTTCTAGCCCCAGTAACTTTGAACCCTGACGGAAGGTCCCTAGGCGTCAAAAAACTGGCCCACAGCCGTTGATACTCCTTAAAGTCTTCCGCCGACATAGAGGGGTCATAGGTCGATAACACCGACGGATAGAACACTGAAAAGTCCGGTGCGAGACCTTTCTCAAGGCTATAAAACCTGCTGAAAAAGTAATAAAAATTGCAAGGTGGCGCTCTCTGCCTAGCCACAAACAAAGCATATATCTCACTATCGACAGGATAACCATCAAACACACGAAAATCCGGAAAATAAGCAAGCAACCAAATTTGCAACAACCAAATGGGCCCCTGCAAAGACGTACAACTCGAGGCCAGAAACCCCTCCATACCAGTACAAAAAGTAGAGAAAACAACAGGCCCAAGTGCCACTCGTTCACCCCCGGCAAGGGAGATTGCGAGGGCATTATATTCTTTCGTTACTGACAAAGCTGGGTGGCAAAAAAGGTACCTCGATAACCATAGAGTCAAAAAATGTACGTGCTCCGTATGCGTTACCTCGACAGCCTCGGACAGACCTTTGTACCGACCGATAACGGGTCCGTATGACACGGCATTGTCCCCCCCACCTACAGCTGTCGGAAAATGAAAAGCTTCGTCACTCGCGGACGGTGTTGGATCGACATAACGCCCCGTTGGACCCAGGCCAGTAATGGCCATGATATCTAAGAGGGTTGGTGTCATCGGACCATGGGCGAAATGAAAAGTATTGTCCTCCTTACACCAGAATTGAACGGCCGCACGAATCAATGGAAGATTAAGGGAAACCCCTGTTTTGCAAAATTGGACAATGTCATAAATACCGCTGCTCCGCCAAACCGAAGCATAAATTCTTTCAACTCGGGTACACCAAACGAGCCAATCAGAGTGGGTGATAGAGCCTGCCCACGGCCACCCACGGGTGGTAGACGAAAATTCTTTCACGCCCGTGACAAATGGGAGTGACTCTGTCGAACGTATGAGTGGGTGTTGCTCCGACGAAGGCAAATCGGCTTCGGTGTGGTAGGGGCCGATTGTAACTCCGAGGGAGGTGTCTTCGAGTGCTTGAGTGATAATCCGAACATCCTTCCGTTTAATCCGAGCCATAGTAACACTGCAAAAGAAACAAAAATTTCGTAGTAAGTGGCTAAAACCGAAGCTTTTCGGTTATGGAGGATTTCTTGTGGTGGGTATTTCGGATTTGGTGACTTTGGGAGCTTTGAGTTCGGTTTTTACGTACCTTAGATGAAGGGGAAGCAGTGGATAGCAAAGAAAACGAAATGGGCAGCCCGATTCCGAAAGCTTCGAAGCTTTTGGCTATGGTGGAATTTGAATGGGTTTTTCGGATTTTAGGGTTTTTGGGGGAGATGATGGTAGCTTTGGATTCCTTGAGTAATGGAGAACCCGATTTTAGCGATTTTGGGAGATCAAAGTCGAAGCAAGGGGCTCAATTTTGGAGGAAGAAAATCGGCTATGGAGTTGGGTAGAAGTGAGGAGTCGGCCGTGAAGAAGAAAGAGAGAAGGAGAAGTAGAGAAAAAGTTGTGGGGCCCAGGGAAGTGTAAGAGTTTTATTTGAAAAGGAATAAAGTGGATATGTTGGGAAGTGTGTGTAGAATAGACTTCTAATTAATTTAGAAGCTATAAAAGTGTCAGGCTTCAATTGAATTTACCCGGGAGTTGGGAATGAGTTGGGGAGTTGACACCTGGCAAAGGAATTATCAGATTGGGAAGAATTCCAAAATCCCAAAAATGCTGATATAGTTTATTTGGCTAAAAATGGCCAATTTTAATTATCAAAGCATGATAGAATTAAATGCCAATCGAGGAGTAAGAAAAAGGGGAATTTTTTAAAACTAAGTCTATCCGATAAAATTTTATTTCCGGATAAAATTTATCAGATACGACTTACGGGGGGCATTGTTTGTACCCAAAAAATCACCCTCGACTAATCGAGGAACGACGGCTCGATGTAACAAGCCAAAAATGGCATATGGGCCGAATCAAGTCACTCCAAAACGGATCAGACCAAATCGGATCCAATTTGGACCGAAAATGGGTCCAATCGAACCAATGGGTTAGCTACGAGCCCAATTTCAAAACTCGACCCAATTTCGCAATTAATTAACATTTGGGCCAAAAAATATATTAATTAATTGATAAAATTAATTAATAGGCTAAAGTTAATTAATTACTAATTAAAGCCAAACAATGATCAATTACAAACGGGCTCGACCCATTTAATAACTTTGGCTAATAAAGATTATGGACTGATTAATTAAGATTAATTGGGCCAAGTCTAATTAATTGGCCTATTTTTATAAATGAAGGCCATTAATTGTTTAAAGGGGTAATTAATTGGATAAATTGTAAGACAACAGGGCTCGACCCAGGACCAACCATGGCCCGAACGGCCCAAATCGGCCACGGCCCACCCCAGATCGGCCATTCTCCATGTTTTGGGCCCACTTGTTGCTTTGTTACTTAATTAATGATTAATTAATTAAGGGATAACGGTTAAGCTAAGTAGTTGGCTTAAAACACTAAGTCATTAAAAATCTCTTAATTAGTTATCATTAATTCAATTTCAAACACAACGTTTCTTCTTCTTCACCACTAACTTTAATTTTCAGCAACAAAAGCACTACCACCAAAGTAGTGGAAGTAGTGGAAGGTTTTTCAAGTAGTGGAGAAAGTGGGAAAGTGGCTGTCAAGGCATCAGTTTCTGGCCATCAGCTCTACAGATCCAGCAGCTATAAATACCTTGATACTGTCAGTCGCGCAGGAGAGACAACTCAATCAACAACTTTTCAGTCTACACTGATCGGCTCAACGCCTCTCCGGAAGTCCAGCACCTCGCTGCTTCTTTTTCAGCAAACACCCTGTAGAACCCCTGATATCAACCGTCACTCCTCAGCCACCAGCCATCCTCGACAGCCTGAAGTCTTGCCGCCGCCGCCGCCACTAAAAATAGTCTGCCGCCGCCGCCGACATTAAGCCGCCGCTGCCGCTGCTTCCGCTGTCCAGACGCTGTCTCGAGTGAAACCCCTTGATAGCAGGCAGTTGACAAGCTGTTTTCTGTCAAGTTATCAGTCTGTCAACTCGTTGGTAACAGTATGTCCCTCCTCAGCCACCAGTGATCCCTGACAGCCTGAAGTCTTGCCGCCGCTGCCGCCGCCGCTCACAGCAAGCCGCCGCCGCCGCCGCTCTCTTCCGCCGTCAGCTGACACTGACTCGAGCGAAACCACTCGTACCAACCAAGTAGCACGCTGGTAACTGTCATGTAAGTGCCCACGTATTTATATGACAAACTCATCTAGTAGCCATCTGCTTGATGAGCTCGTCGTCAAGTAGCCATCTGCTTGACGGCTATCGGCTAAGTAGCCATCTGCTTCGTCGATGCCTTGGTCAGTGGCCACCCGCTGATCAGGAGCCCGATTGGTGGTTATCCATCAAGGTTGGGCGAACCATTGACGGTGGTCCACCGTCGTCAATGTTACTTTCTGTCAACTTAATGCATTGTCATGTTTCATCAGCTCATCGGCGGGTTCCCTGCCGATCAAGGAGTCATTTTTCAGAACTTAATCGACTTACCAACTCGTTTGGCAGACCTTGCCAAGAAAGGAGAACTTTATCTTGTTGCATATTTTTGTAATGTTTGTACATAGGGAAACGTGCTAATTTTCTTTTATTATTAATGGAAGTGATTTAGTTCGCATATCTTGTTCCATTTACTTAAATATGCTTTACGTCGACTAATTTCCATTGATACGCTGTTTCTGTCAAGCTGTTGTTTTCCGTCAAGATGATTGTGTAAAATTGATTGATCGTCGACCTATTTACTGGTTTATAAATACACTGATATGATAAACAGGCCATCGATTGGCTATAAAACATGGCATTTCAAAAGAGATTTTCATAAATTGTTTAAGTCCTGCGGCCAGGCAGGCATAGAAAAGAACTAGGGGTAGTGTTTGCCTACTCCGTCGCAATCGTTTAGAAGTCAGCCTTATCAGGACAACCCATTATGATATCAATATGTCTTTATCAAGACACTCACATTATTAATGTACAGATATCAACATATCTAATTTTGAATCGTTATGTTTGCACGCACAAACATTGGCACGCCCGCACTTTTTCCATATCATATCGAGGCATTTCTCGTCGGGCTGCTGGCTCGTCGAGGGGTTTACTGACAGGTCTGCAACAGACAGCATTTTGGCACACTTTGATGCCAAGCATACCTCAATGTTAATCCCTCGATGTCAAGCATACCTCGACGACCATGGTATCGTAATTGAACTTTGTTACATGCCCTTGACGCCAGAGGTCGCTCGATGCCAATCCCTCGACGTCGACCCATCGATGTAAAATTTATCGCAAATAATAGTTTGGCACGCCTGGTGGCCACTCGACGTCGTCGAGGTGTTCTTCGATATGGAATTTATACTCGAGCAATCCCTTGACATCAGGGCATAATCGAGTCAAAATTATATGCAAACAATATTTTGGCACGCCCGGTGGGACTTGAAAGTCTCTTTATTGAAAAACCCACCAGCCAAGCAGTTTATGGCTCGGGGGGCATGAAAGTAATTCTGTATTTTAATTGAGTTGCCATAAAACGATTAACAGCCAATTTTGGCTAGCTGACAGCTTGATTATCTCTTTGCCAAACAGTCAATCAATCGATACTAAGTGGGTGTTTGTTTTGTTGTCATCAGATGACATCACAGGTACCACGAAGGACCCGATCAACCTTGACAAGAACACAGTCTGACTTAACGCATACTTTGAAAAATTTATCAACGGTTCCACTGACTATGGAAGGAACCGACAGAATCGAAGAGCTGACAACAGAGGTCCGTAACTTTACCAGGGACCTTGAGACCAAACAAGGAGAATGGTCTGACATTGTCAGCAAGTTTGAACATATGCTGGGCTCGGCCACTACTGCTAGTCAGGCCAGTACAGAAGCCAGCCACACTGTAAATAATGCCTTGATACACTTGGAGGAAAAGTTGACGTCGCTCACTGAAAGCATTAACATGCTCGCCAATGGCATCCAAACGCAGGCCTGGACTGGGCCGCCAAAGACTGCCGTTGACAAAGGAAAAGGCCCCGCAATCCATATCGGGGGAAGTTCGTCAAGAGACGAGACGCCTTGCAGACAGGGCAACGGACAATCCCATGTCCAGGAAAGAAACAAAGGAAGCACTTCCAAAACAAGGAACACCCGTCAAGACTCGGGGGGCAGGTCCGAAGAGGACCGATTGGAGGCCGTCGATACGGCCAGGAAGGATATCAAGCCAACTCAATGGCTTATGACAGGACTGCTCATCGAGCAGTAGAGGGTCCAGAAGACCTCTTGACAGTGAACCAAGCTGAAGAAATGTTCGTCAGGAGGCAGGGAAACAGGGCAGCAAGGTATAATAAGCCTCACCCGGAATATATCGATCAGATCCCGTTCCCGTTGAACTACAGACCGCCGAATTTCACACTGTTTTCAGGCGAGGGATCACAATCTGCCACAGAGCATCTGGCTCGATTCTCTCTAGAATGTGGCAACATGACAAATGAGTTAAAATTAAAACTGTTCCTAACTCCTTGACGGGAATGGCGTTCCACTGGTACGCCAACTTGAAGCCTGGATCGGTCCCCGACTGGCCATCCATGGAAAAAGTTTTTGTGATGAACCACTATCAGGCCCCTCTCGAGGTGTCCGTCATCGAGCTGTCGAACATGAGGCAGCTGACAGGACAGACGGTCGAGAATACATGAAGAAGTTCATTAGGGCCAGAGGATTATGCGCCATCCCGCTGCCAGAAAAGGAATGCATCAAAATTGCCATCCATGGCATGCATTTCGAATTACGAAAGATTATGATGGCACAATACCACGAGGACTTGTTCGAACTGACCGATCACGCGGTCCGTTATGAACGAGTATTGAGAGACGAGAACGGCCGACAGCCCAGAGGAAGTTACTATCAAGTGGGGATGGCCGACTCTAGTGAGGAGCAGATCAATCAGGTCAGCAGACCGATTGAGCAACAGGGTATCGAGATCGGACTGGCAGAAGTGGTCTGCCCTAAGAACACCGTCTGTACGGCTCTCGCCAAGCCGAAAGAACCTCAACCTACTATCAAGGTGCCAAATAATTTGGTGCGACGAGACGCTGAATATAAAACTGATAGAGAAAGACGATACTCTTTCGACGTCTCGAAAACAGAGGCCATATTTGATCAATTGTTGGCCGACAAGATCCTTCGCCTCAAAGGAGACCACGTGATTCCACCATCAGTGAAAATATCAGGTGAAACATATTGCAAGTATCATGATGTTTGGACTCACGCAACGAACGAGTGTCTAGTGTTCAGGTGGATGGTGCAGGACCACCTTGACAAGGGCATCTTGAGGTTTGCCCCGGATTGGAAGATCACGAAACCGATGACGGTTGACACCAACCCATTCCAACAAAATGAAGTTGGGATAAATGTCATAACAATCACGGAATTACCGACAGGCGAGAAACTGTATTCAGATGATGATCCGGAGTATGACATGAGAAACAAACAAATGGGCCTGTGTGCGAGGTGCCAAAACGAATTGGCGACAGTCCCGCTGTTCATCAACCCGGCGATATATGGCCCATACATGCCTTGGCCAAATGTAATGCCGTCAGGGTATCCTTATCAGGTGATGCCGCAACCGCAGGCAAACCCCCAAACAGCGCCGCAGCCGTAGGCGATGCCACCACCGCCACCACCTCGACCCATGGGGCCGCATCCGGTCCCAACTCCGATGGAAAATACTGAACGCGCAACATCATCGGCGGAACAACGCCGGGAACAGGCTAAAACCATGATGCCTCGACGGCATCAGGAAGGTACCAACCGAAACAGCAGAATCAGGGAGAGATCCCCTGACAAGACACCAGTCAGGCAGGTCAGATCGACCGCCAGTCGTAGAGAAAGGGCACATGGCCCGTCACCCAAGACTACTCCGCCAGGCTCATCGAGGCCGCGGACTGTTCATACTCCCGCCGACACACCGGTGGATCGATGGGTTCCTGTCAGGCACCCGAAGTTCCCTGGCGACCGAAAGGTTGACCAAATGACCCGAACTCAATATAGGCGTTTCTTACGCCAACGGAAAGGACTGGAAATTGCTAAGGGGAAAGCCCCGATAACCACCGTCAGCGGAACAGAAACAGTTACAGGAAAAGAGAGAGGCCAAAACTGGCCAAGTGCTCGACAGTGAAGCCAAGGGTCCGATACAAATGGATACTTCCAAGTGGACCCCGGGGAAAGTTAAATTCGGCACTATCGATTTGACTTGTATTAAAATACTAATATATATTCAGTTATAAAGGTTCCAGCCATGGGCGAATCTAGACGACTTTCCTTGGGGGCCAAAGATTTTTTGGTAACAAATTAAATCTTGGTATTTTTTAATATTTTGATAAAATAATAAAAATAAATTTATGGTAAAATAATAGTACTATAATTTTATTCAAAAATAAGTGAAAAATATATTTTTCACATTTCAAGAAAACGAATTTTTGAACACTCAAAACAGATGTTTAAGATGCAATCTAATTGACCTAAAAACAAATAAATGTTATTTAACCAAGACAATGATCACATAATTCAATAAAATCATATCTACTAAGAAACTTGAATCTTGCACAAAGACAAAATCCATGAGAAACGTCAATTATTGAATACTTTAAAAAGGAAAAACTAAATAAATTTTAGGGTGAAATGAAAAAATAAATATATTAGTGCATGAGAAGATGTGTTTATGTCAATTTTTATAGGGATTTTTGCACGTCACCCCCAGTTTTTTTCAATTTTTGCACTTTCCCCCCCGAAACGACAAAATCCATGAGAAACGTTAATTATTGAATACTTTAAAAAGGAAAAACTAAATAAATTTTAGGGTGAAATGAAAAAATAAATATATTAGTGCATGAGAAGATGTGTTTATGTCAATTTTTATAGGGATTTTTGCACGTCACCCCCCAGTTTTTTTCAATTTTTGCACTTTCCCCCCCGAAACGCCTTAAATGTGACCGTGCCCCCCGCTTTTATGTATGTTGTGCACTTACCCCCCCGAAATACCTTAAATGTGACCGTGCCCCCTGCTTTTATGTATGTTTGTGCACTTATCCCCCCGAAACGCCTTAAATGTGACCGTGCCCCTTGTTTTATGTATGTATGTGCACTTACCCCCCCCCCCCCCCCCCCCCCCATACCAAATCCCGGCAAGATTTTCCACCGAAACTAAAGCACCTGCAAAGCACACAAAATTTAAGAAGGCAAAAGGGTAAAATTATCCTTATTTCCCACAAAACCTAAACATCAATTAAAAGCATGAATTGAAATTGAGAAAAGAAATTAGGGTTTATCTCAGTTAGGCTCAATTTCTCTTCCATTTACTGAAACTAAGTGAATCATGAACAATTTTACAAATTTATATCGTCTCTCTCTCACACAAAGCTCATGATTTAGAGAAATCAATATCAACATTTCTTGTTGCTTTCTTATTCTTTTTTTATGGAGACCCCTTCATTACATACACCGAAAAATCAAGTCACCTAGGAATTGGAACTGGATATGGAATATTGCCGCACCGCTGGTAATATTACCCTTTTGCTCTCTTAAGTTTTGTGTGCTATGCACGTGCTTTAGTTCTGGTGAAAAATCTAGCTGGAATTTGTTGTTGGGGGGGGGGGGGGGGTAAATGCGCAAACATACATAAAAACAGGGGCACAGTCACATTTAAGGCGTTTCGGGGGGGGGGGGGGGGTAAGTGCACAAACATACATAAAAGCAGGGGGCAAGATCACATTTAAGGTATTTCGGAGGGGGGGGGTTAAGTGCACAACATACATAAAAGCGGGGGCATGGTCACACTTAAGGCGTTTCGGGGGGGAAAGCGCAAAAAATTGGGAGGTGACGTGCAAAAATCCCATTTTTATAAATAGAAGTATATATCTATATATATATATATATCTATATATATATATATATATTCCACTTGGCCAAGATGGAGGAAAAGGTTTAGTCTCCATAAAATAAAGAAAAAAGTTAATCTTCATAAAGAGAGGGGAAAAAAAAGCAATTAAATCTTCACAAAGATGGATAGAAAAAAAATTTAAAAACAAATAAATGTTATTTAACCAAGACATATAAATGTCGAATGTCCAACTAATATGTATAATATATTGTTAAAATCATATTTTGACTTCTGTAAATATAGTATTTTCATGATCTCATAATTCAATAAAATTACATCTATTAAGGAACTTGAATCTTGCACGAAGACAAAATCCTTGAGAAACGTCAATTATTGAATACTTTAAAAAGAAAAAACTAAATAAATTTTAGGATGAAATTAAAAAGAAAAAATATATTATTGCAAGAGTAGATGTGTGTTATGTCAATTGAATTTTATAAATAAAAGTATATATATATATATATATATATATATATATATATATATATATATATATATATATATATATATATATATTCCACTTGGCCAAGATGGAGGAAAAGATTTAGTCTCCATAAAATGAAGTAAAAAATTAATCTTCATAAAGAGAGGGCCAAAAAAAGCAATTAAATCTTCACAAAGAATGGAGAAAAAAAAATTAAATCTCCATGAAATAAAAAGAAAGTTACTAGGCAAAAAAAGACAATTAAATATCAACAAAGAGGTTATATATATTAGGCGCGTCAGAGGAATCGAACTCCTGACCCCTAGCTACTTCGTGAAGTGCCTAACCACTTCACCAACTATAAATTCATATTAATATAAATATTTTTTTTTTCCTGGGGGACCATCCCCCCCCCCCCCCCCCCCCCCCACCCCCCAACCCACGCACAAGCCCCGCTTGAGGTCCGCCTCTGGTTCCAGCTACATGATCTGAATTAATCTTAAATTTTGATGTTTGGAAGAGTATTATAAACGATAGTATATTTCAAATCAAATCCTATAACGAGAGAAAATTATGAGAAAGAGTCTTTTGAAATTTTTGTTAGCTAATACTCAATTACATAATCTATACTATATTTTGTATTGGTAAGTTTCGATATTTAATACTGTCTTAAGCATTGGAAGAGTATCCATCGAAATCGACTCGACTAGGTCTTTTTTCTCTTTTGTAGGAGTTGACGTACATGTTATCCAGATTCAGACGTGGCACTGGTCGAATCCTAATCATAGCTAGCTAGATTTATAGATGTTGAAATTCGCACTCAAATTTCTTGAAGCTTTCAACGATTTTTTTTGCGTCTTTACCTGACGCTTGACCTCCTCTATCTCTCGACTTGATATTGTTCAGGATAGTACCTAAATCCTCTAAAGGTAGATCAATTAAACAATTAAAACATTAAAACACTGACCTAATATGACATAACACTTTAATAATCAAAGGATTCAACAATTTATCATCCCATAATACAACAAATTAGAAGCGAAACAATAATGTTTCCTAGAACACTACTTAATCATGATTTGCAGCTATCTTCATCAACTTAATGTCCTGAACCAAACGATCCAAATCAACAAAAGAAGACCCTCCTTCACTCACGCTCTCCTTAGCCGATTTCGCCATTTCTTCCGCCCTTTTCGAGAACTCTTCTTTCTTCGATTCCATAACTTCTTTAATCATTTTCTCGATTATTTCTCTATCACAAGTGTCTTTCATATCCAAACCAATTCTCCAAACCTCCCCCACATACCTACTATTCACTTGTTGGTCAACAAAATAAGGCCAACAAATCATAGGTTTCCCCTCAACCAAACTTTCCAACGTTGAATTCCACCCACTATGCGTTAAAAAACAACCTACCGCGGAATGAGCCAAAACCTCTTCTTGTGGGGCCCAACTAACAATTTTCCCCCTCTCTTTTGTCCCTTGCGCCAACTCCAAAGGAATCTCGTCAAACTCAAACTCAAACTCAAGGTCAAGTCCAGAAACCGAACCTGGCCTTCGGACCCACAAAAATTTTGAACCACTATTTACCAAACCATACCAAATTTCGAAGAATTGTTCCTTTGTCATGACTGCAAGACTACCAATGCTGACATATATAACAGATTTTGTGGGCTGTGAGTCAAGCCAAGACATGCAACTTTTGTCTTCTTTCCAAATACTACTACTACTTGAAGTTTTCTCTTCTGCGATTTTCATCTTTAAGTGAGTGTGGAGCGGTCCTATGGCGTAGATATTGGGGCAAATATTGAGCATTTGAGATAAAATCGGTGACTCGAGTTGTTGAAATGTGTTGAAAATAAGGCCATGGGCTAGTGGAATGTGCTTATCTTCTTTGAGGACAAGTTGTAGTAGGCGATCATTTATGTCTTTTGTGCGACAAAAGCTGGGAAGATCGCGGCGCCTTATTATACCTTCCATTCCGGGTGCATATGATATGAGCTCATCCAAGTTGTCATCTATGCAAAAGCAAAACATAAAACACTTTTGTAATTTCATTAAGAAGTGCTTAAATAATTATGATACTAAAAGTTGCCCACATTTTATTTACTACAAAAAAAAAAAAAAAAAAAATTTGATTTTCCCACGGAAATATAGTGGTAGCACGCGTATAGTATGGTATACTCCTCCCATTCTGTATATATAAATATGTCCTCTTCCACACAAAGTTTAAAGTAAAAATTAAAAAGATAGAAACTTCTGTGTAACTCTTCACAAGAGTGAATATCAAATTAATTCTCTGTGTTATTTTAAATAGGTAATTTAACTCCATGTAATAAATAAAAGAGTAAAATACCTCCCTGTGATATCCTAAATAGACAATTTAACTCCATGTGATAATAAAAATGGCAAAATACTTCCTATGTTTTTATGAAAGAAGAACATTGTCTCCCTCTAAATTGTTAATTAATTCATATCACATGGAGTTAAATTGCTTATTTTTATTTCACAGGAAAATAAATTGCCCATTAGACATATCAATAACTCGAAAAAAACACCCTCTTCATAATCTTCTTTCTAGCACTTTTCTCTTGCAAAAGTGTTCCTAAATTATTTATAGTTCTCGATCATTGAAATCAAGACAAGTAGAGTAAAATACCTCAACAAAAGTTACTTTTATAACTCTCATATAAAACTAGGCAAAAAGGAAAGAAAGACAAAGGGGATTAATTGAATTCTTAGCGGCTGAAATGTTAATAATAAGTCATCGGAAAATTAGGTCATTTCACTTTTAAAATTATGGACTACTTCCACCATAAATTCTAACATTCACAACATGGGTATTTTTCATATATATATTTTGAGGAGGATATATAAGTCTTAAATATAATCACTTTTGAGATATTGTCTGACACATTTATACGGACACATTACAACAGGAATTCGAATCTAGATTTACTTTCATTTAAGGCTATTTCCTTCTACTAGATTCAATACCTAGTGGTTATAAGGAAGCAAACTTAAATTGGAACATTTCTCCATATGAAAACAAGGGCTTGACTCCTTAAAAAAAAAATAAAGGTAAAAAGATTTGAAAGGCTTAAATCATTGTAATAAAGTGAATTACGACCAGATCCCTGAGGTTATGTCATTTTACAAGTACATCCAACGCTTGAAAAATTACATGGAGACCCTCTATAATTCAACAATTGTTACAAGCACACCCTTATAACTTGCAAAAATATTTACAAAAGAACATTATGTAAGGAATAAAACATCATATAAGGGGTGTACTTGTAATTCTCAAAATCATAGAGAGTTTCAATAATTACGATAAAACTCAGGGGATGTGACAGTAAACCACCTAATATTTATAAACAAAAACCACCTAAACCAATTAAGAAAGACCCTAACAATTAAAAAATTGTACTTAATTTACACATACACACCTTTGAAAGGAAGTTCCCCAAGTTCAATAAGTTTAGGCAAGCAAAGATAAGTCCATAACCCACAAGGGCTAATTGTGTCAAAATACAAAAGTGGAACTCCAATCTCTTTAGCAATATCCACAGCAAAAGTGAATATCCCATCAGCAATTATACAAGTCAACGGCGATTCAGAATCCGGTCCATATGCACCACAAGTACCCAACATTTCCCTTAAAATCGGCACGACGTTGACTTCAATGGATTTAAGCATGTTCGGAATTTGATCCACTGTTCGGGGATTTCCTTCTTCCAGGCCATCAGGGACGGTTTCGAATCGGAAATTTTTATATTTTTGGAAGTAGTTTTGATTGTTTGTGCAATTTTGTAAGCGTTCTTGAATATGTTCCGTGTTGAGGAAAGTGATTTGTATATTTTGGAGGCATAAAAGTTGGGCGAGTTTGAGCATAGAATTTACAGGGCCTTGAAGTGGTAAAGGGAATATGAGTACATGTGGAGGGAGTGGTGATCTTTCATTTGACATTTTTTTGTTTGAATTATCACTTTCTTGGAGAGGTTACTAGCTAGCTTTATATAATTGAGTGTTGGATTGGAATTTTTGTATAATAATTTTCGTTTTCTTGGAATGGACAGAATATTGAATTATATTATATCATTGGTTTGATACTTGATTTTGAGGTGTTGGGTTAGGTCCACTCATTGTGGGACCCAACCCATACAATTAATAAAAAAAAAATAGGATAGAGTTGTAAAATTAGAAATTGAATTTGGCATTGTTAAGCCCTACCATTAAGGCAGCCGCACGAAATGCGGAGAAAAGGAGAAAAAATTGAAAAAAAAGAAGAATAAAATAGGTGAAAACTATTGGGCATATGTGGATGGGTTTGGTTCGATTTGATGGATTTTGCGAGATAGGATCAAAACCCTTTCTGTTGAGTTTTCATCATACTTATGAAACTCATCACAAATTAATAATTTGAGGTTTTCTACATTGCTTGTGAAATTATTATTGTTTTGATTCAATAGTTTTCTTTTGAGGATTAGGTTAGACCCTAGTGGTCTTAGGGAGGATTTTGTGAGCCATTATTAACATAGTGGATTAGGGAGTCGTTTGATAGGTGTATGAGATTAATGTGAATTAAATTGGAGCCAAATTGAAGGCTATATTATATTAAAAATACGTTTGATAGATTTGATTGAGTCATATTATATTAAACCAATCTACCGTAATATGTTTTGTAGAGTTATGAGTTTAGATATATACTTTTATATTTTCAAAAATTTAAGAATAATTTATGATATTGATATGTTAAAAAGGAAATATGTATATTTGAGGTTATTAGTAACTAATCCATATTCACCGATTATAATCTAGTCTGAATACGGGGTCGTAAGGATTTATTTCATTTGACCCGGTATTAGAGCAATGCCAACAAACGTTGTATTAGGTCATATTAACTCATATACTATGACTTAATACCCCCTATTAGGTCCTACCAAACGGACCCTAGTTGGATTGGGTTTTGATGTCGTGGTTTTCCCCCTTTTGGGTTTCCACATAAAAAGATTCATGTGCATATTTACTTTTCTCGTACCCTAATATTTGTTTAGTTCATATTTGGGTTTAATTTGATTATGTTGTTCTCAATTTTAATATGTAGTTGTTTGTGAAAAAGAACGAATTACTTGCGTTGTGATGTAATTATTATTAATATGGTTTTCTTTCCCTAACAAGTTGCATCAAAGCTGCGAATAAAAATGGATGACTCTATTGGAGAGATAATGTTGGTCCCAAGGGATATTGATCACGTCTAGAGAGAGGGGTTGAATAAACATCTAACCTTTCTAAGAAAAAATTCTCTTTTGTTAAGTAGAGCTTGCTTATCAGCAAGATAAGATTATTTGGTTGTTTTTGCACTAAGTTTATCAGCAGGGTAGAGTACTTGACTGAGTTTGCTTATCTACCTCAAATAATCAGAGTTTAAAAACAATGATTCATCAGATATATCAATGTATGTTTTTTTAACAATGTTTTCAACTCAATTGAAAACTTGAAAAGTTTTACCCCTGGTTTTAGAAATTCCTCAAGTTAAAAGACTTATAGTGGTTTAGCAGGCAGAAAACCTCTTATTCCACTCTTCAATATCACGAAGATTTATTTTATAATAGAAACACTTAGTAACCCAGTACAACTTAAACTTTTACAAAAAATTATAAGTCTCAAGTCACTCAGTTCTCACGGAATTCCACCCACTCGGCTCAAGGATTGGACATGTTATTAGGAGACCGAGCGGACACCACTCTATTTACACTGTACTATAAATTCAAAAACAAAAGATCCACTAGACAGTCAAGGCAGGAATTCCAAAATATAATTACATTGCTCTAAGCAGAAGAGGATCCTTATTTTGCTAAAATGTTTGCGTCTGCATTTGTTTCCCTGTAATAGAAGGTGATATGTACTGATAAAACTCAGTCAAAGTCCTGGAGGAGATTGATGTGAAGCTTGTTCCTCGCTTGTCTCCTGCATATAGCATGAAATAATGAAAGTGAGTCTGTTTTTATAATCAATTAAAAATATCTAAGTTTCGCGCAAGTTGTACATAATCCCTCTCGCAAAGCCCACATTTCATCCATTTGATTTGTTGTAGTACCAATATAGCTCTAAAGCTCGAACTATATATTCCTTCTAAATCGCTGATGATTCCGCCAATACCATGTTTTCCAGGATTATTAAGTGAGGATTCGTCCATTTCAAAAAATTAGGTCTGGGCATTGCGACGAAGTTTTGGAAAAATTCTTACCTAAATTTGTTATAGTAAAAATTCCTACACCTTGTGACTAGAAATAATACCACATCATCATCATCATATTATCTATCGTGGGACCAAATTAATTATATGGCGTCATTTCTAATCAAAGGGGTATACGATTTTATCCTAGACTAGGTATTGGTGAAAATTTAATGATGAGGAACTTTAATACAACAATGCGAGCCCACTATTAGTAATTCTAATTAATCTTGATCGTTAGCACATAATACACCATTTTATATGGAAATCAACACTTGGTAAAATATTGTGTATGAGACTAATGAATTTGGACATATTTTACTCTCAAGAAGATGAGAACCTCACGATTTCTTTCATGTAATACTTTTCTCACGGCAAAATTGCAATTTACGTCCCATAACTTTCACTGGTCTGCAAAATCAGGACACTTAATTTTTCAGCAAGTATTTTACATCCCTTAACTTTCACTGGTCCGCGGAATCAGGACACTTAATTTTCCGACAAGCAAAACACATCCTAACTTTTCTATACCAGCAATTTTAGTTCACTTGACCGCAATTTCAGCCCATTAAATTTTTCGAACGTCCTATAACATACAATTTACATCCATTATGCTCGGATTAGGTAGGTTCTTATATATAGAGCACTATGCAAAATAAGTCCTATTTGACACATTTTGGCAACAGGACATTAAATTTCACTTGACAATCACTTAACATATTTACAACTATTTAACAACATCAATATTATTTAAAACCCCAAATTAATTGTCCAGTTGGCAATTATGAAATTTTCGGCGAGTTCTGGACTAAAATTGCGGGTATAAAAACGTTATAAATTTCGCGGACCAGTGAAAGTTAAGGGACGTAAAATGCTTGCTGAAAAATTAAGTATCCTGATTTTTCGGACCAATGAAAGTTAATGTAAAATGCTTGCTAGAAAATTAAGTGTCCTGATTTTGTTGGACCAATGAAAGTTAAGGGACGTAAAATGCTTGCTGAAAAATTAAGTATCCTGATTCTGCGGAACAGTGAAAGTTAAGGGACGTAAATTGCTTGTTGGAAAATTAAGTGTCCTGATTCTGCGGATCAGTGAAAATTAAGGGACGTAAATTGCTTGCTGAAAAATTAAGTGTCCTGATTCTGTGGACCAGTGAAAGTTAAGGGACATAAATTACTTGCTGGAAAATTAAGTGTCTTGATTCTACAGACCAGTGAAAGTTAAGGGACGTAAATTGCTATTTTACCCTTTTCTAACAAACAATTTGTTTCTCTTTGATATGCAGTGTTTTCTGCCCAGTAATTCTTACATGAGTGGGGGCAGTTTCTTGGACATGAAAATAGTGGGGATCCGATGCTCCCTTTTCCTCTCTCTCTTTATGTGTGTATTAATTTCCCCTTTTATTGGGAAGGTTAATATACCTTAAAATTCGGAGTTGTTACATAATCATCTTCTCCAAAACCTCGTTCAAACAAATCCCATGTTCTTTTATTCTTTTTAGGATTGGAAATATTTCAAAAAACTTAAATATTTAATCGATTTGATCATGTTTAAAATTTTATTCCAATAAAATAAAAGCCTCTTGCGCACTTAAAAATAAGAATAATACATGATACTCAACTGTATAATGTGAAACTTGTACGAAACGATCACATGTGAGACTTTTAATACATTAAATTCTCTTGTATTTAATTTTCAAATTCTCTACAAGAATCTCAGGTTCTTCCACTTTCGTCAGTTTTTTAATTTACTTGATACAAAATCTTAAATTACTTTTTAAAATTAACATGTAATGCCCTTGTAATTTTTAAACTTAACATATATCTCTTTATGTCTAAGGCTAATTTAGATATATCAAATGCAAATTACTGACGCTAGACAAATAACTAATTAGAGGAAGACTGTGCGGAGAATCTGAAAGTACAAGGAAGTTTGATGGGTTGTCTACGATTCCTTGAGGTCATTCTTGAGGAATCGTTTTATGTAAGATCAAAGCCATTAAAAATTTTTAATCTTCAATCTAGACCATTTAATATAGTACAAGAGTGTACAATAGTCGTTATTAAAAAAATTAGTGTATAACATAAGAGGTGATATCATACTTTCTGTAAATAACCTTGTACACTATGAAAAATACCATTACATCCCTGAATTAATTAATTAAAAAAAAAATCACATTACAGTTATTGAAGATTCAAACCCATCTCTCCCCGATGTTTTCCTCTAGAGATATGATTTCAAACATCGCCAACACCCATCGGAGAATCTCTTTCGCCACCCTTCCTCCTTCCTCCTGCCTCCGTCCATATTCAGATCTACTCGCATTTTCTGACACCATTTGAGGAATTGAGAAGTGCAGATTGACGGTCAAACTAATTTTTCACTTTCCCCGCGCCATCGTGGTGCACGCAGGTGAGTTTATTTAAGACCTAGGGTTTTGATTTTTCTTTTCTGACATCCAAATATGTTTAATTTTTTATTCGGAGCTACTGCATTTTTAGTTGAAAATGTCTTTCGTTTACTACATACATGTGCAGAGACAGACATTTATTCAATTTTCTAATGCCAATTTGAACGAGAGGACTTCCCACAAGAGTGGAATAGTTGGTCATTGATTACAGTTTTTGCATTTAGTTTTTGCATTGAGAAAATAAAACTATTGTGGAAAATAGATTAGGCAATTTAGTTTTTGCATTGTACAAACCGGAAAAAGAATCCAACTGTGGTTTACAGTTTGTTTTATGCTTATTTATTAGATTCTTGTTTGTTCATCTCTTTTTTGTTTTCTGTGGTTGACAACCGAAAAAATTTGGGAGAAAGGATGAACAGTTGGAAAAAAAGGTTTAAAAATGATCTATGAAGAAGGTGGATTTTTTTTTGTGATAGTAGAAGGTATTAAAAATTAATTTGTTATACTATAACTATTAAAAAGGGTAAAAAAGTATTTTTAAATTAAGTATTCTAAATCCGGGATGTTGTACATGTGAGCATGTGTCAAAATTTTATTGGATGAAACGATTCCTCAAAAAATGACCTTGAGGACCGTAGACAACCCCAAGTTTGATGTAATAAAAAATTGACATTACAATTTTGTCCATGTTTACTCATAACACATAAGAGTATTTAATTTGCATTTTCTCTTAATTTTTTTCTATCAAAAAACCTTGAATCGATATCTCATGTTTTTCTGGATATGATTTGTTCTTTTAAATTTAATAAGTTTGTCTTTTTCAATACTCCGAAACTTAGACAAGAACACTCAACTTGAAACGTAATCGACAATGAACTTCAACTTCAAATGATTTGTGAAAAGATGTGATGTGAAAAAAAAAAAAATGCCAATAATTAGGGATAAAGAAGATTGAAAAGTGCCTACATGTGTCACGGGCACTTAAAAAACATAAAGTTTTAAGTGTAGGACCTTTATGAATGGTTAATATGTTCAAAGAATAAAGACAAGAATGTGCTTACGTGACTAGAAGTACATGAATTGATAATTTAACAAGAGGATAGACTATTGAGACTTGAGAGCCCTGCCAAATTGTAGATATGCTGAAATTGTTGAAATAGGATCATGATTTTGTTGATCAATAATGCTTTTAGTATTACATAAATAATTGGAGTGACAGACTAAATGGAACCTAGTCCGTGCCCTAAAGTATCTCTATCTCTATATATATTATATTATATTATTACTATTATAAAAGTATGAACATTTCTTAACTTTTTATACGGTTTAAAATATTTCTATGTGATTTTAAAAAGTAAAAGAAACTCAAAAAGTATAATTAGATTAGGAGACATTGTCTATCTATTTATATCTATCTATCTATATACATATAAAGTATGGGTTGGCCAAGAGAATTTCTTCCTTTTTTTTTGTGATGACTGACATACTCTGCTTATATAAATGATAAATAAAATAATTAGATAATCATATACTTTCACAAGAAAAATAAGTCTACTTTAATATAGATGTTGTATCAAAATAAGAATGAATATAATGAATAAAAATTGGCGGACTTAATAATGTTGGTGAAATTTGAAAAGATATGAACTTAGAAAGTTGCTTATGAAAACTAATTGTAACAAATAAAATTTCAAGTTTAAAAATATATTAAACACGATATAATTGTATAAATTAAAAGGTTTAATGTAAATGAGTACAATCTCTAATAACCTTCTGATTATAATCTCCAAATAATGTGATTGTTGAAACTTGGTTTTGGAAGGTGATAATTTGTTCTTATTTGGATCAACTTCGATATTTCACAAATGTTTGTCCAAAGTCAAAATTGTTTGATCTTGAATTAAACTTGCCTAAATTGAGTTTGTGAAGAATGGTTTGAACTTCGTCTTGAAACACTTTGATTTAGTTGAACTTTGAATTTTCTTCCATATAAAATAGAATACATTATCGAAAATATGTTGAAAAGTAAATATGCTAACTTAAATAGTACACTAAATACATTGAGAAAGTTAAGAAGGCTGAAAAAATAAGAGACAAAATTAAACCGTGCAATAAACAATTACATATTATTAAAAAAAAAAATCAAATAGTAGTTAATCGGAAATACACACAATGCGTGTACATTTTTCTAGTTACATAAAAGTGAAGAGGAAAAGAAGAAGATATTGAGCTAATTTCTGTAATTGAATGTTTTTTAATTAAATGACGTTCTTAATGTAGTCATTTTTTTCCTTTGTTTTATTAATTCAAAATCACGAGCCAAAAGGTTTACAAAGTTTGGACAACGATACCCCTCCATCACAAAAGACTGAACAAGGGAGGTCCTACGGATTAATAATACCAAAAAATCTGATAATTTGGTCCATTTAACAAATTTATGGTCCGCAAAATTTGAATTTCAACAAATTAAATTAAATTTTCACTTTGGCTATTTTTCCATAATCTCTTTCTTACATTCAAAGAGGATTGCCCAATCAATGGGGGTATATAAATTGATCTAGTAAAAAAAAAGCTCTTTTCTTATCCATTTAAATTTGAACACAACCCAATCCTACCCATCAAATTAAGCATTGTAAGAAGAGACAGTATGTCCGAATATTCATCGTATTCGGACAAGATTTGATGAAAAGTGAAGTGTGGATAATTAAAATAATTAGTTGGATTATCCATTTGGTGTGAAGAATACTTTACGGCGGCATATTCTTTCTCCTAGTTGAGTCTCTCTTGAATTAATCTTTTCCATGGAGTTTGTTTATTAGTAATTATGGAGAGAGTGATTTTTTTTCCTTTTTTTTTTTTCAATTGCAAGGGTATATGTTCCTATTTGCTAATCTTAAATTTTGTGAAATTCAAAGGTATCAAGACTCAATAAACATATATAGATATTTACAAAATGTACCATTTGAAGGAGTAAATTTTATATCAGATCGAATTTAGATGAACTCAAAATAAATTATATGACAAATGTAATATACTTTATTTGAAATTTGATAAATAGTGTTATTCAAAAAAGGAAAAAAAAATTACCCCTGTAGTTTTTTTGCATCGCCACCTTGATATTTTTAAAGATAAAATAAATATGAGTCGAAAAAAATACGAATGGAGAAAGTGGATTGTTTTTTGTTCAACTGAAAAGGTATATTTTCCAAATTTCTAATCTTGAACTTTGTGAAATTCAAAGGTATCAAGACTCATATACATAGATATATATTTGCAAAATGTACCCACGTTAAGGTAAATAGAGGTAATTTATACTCAGATTTCATGATGTTTATCATAATTATAGAAAATTCTATAATTTTTTTTGAATTATAAGAATACCCCTATAAAGAGTATTTCATAAATATTTTTAGAAATTTTAGGGGTGTAATTGTAAAGATTATTGAAGATGTAAGTATGCTTTTGTACATAGTATAAACTAGAGGGGTCTTTTTATAATATTCGAAAATTCAGAAAATTTATTGTAAGATGATAAAATCTCGGGGTCCAATTGTAAACTAAAGGCGAAATTGTTTGTACCTATCCAAACCTCGATAAGCGTACAACAGATGTCAGTGCGTGTTCAGTAAACAATTTCTTCACTTGAACCCTCCACGGATATTTGAGCAAGAGTTGAATCTTATGCCTGTTTGGATGTAATTTAGTCATTGAGTTTGAATTTTTTGAGATGAGGATGTGAAATATTACACTAGTATTACAATAATAATTTTTGGGAAAATTTACATAGACACCCCTGTCTATATGTCTAATTAAAACAATTTATCAATCTTATAAAAAATTACATCGATACTCCCTGTAGTTAGTTAACTTTAACGGAATGTGTCAAAAGTCCAAATGCCCTTGAATATTTTCAATATTTGCACAAAATAAAAATAAAAAATCCTCAATCCACCCACCCTCCCCGTCATCCCTGCCACTCCCACTGTCAGCGTCTCGTCAGCGCAAGCTCGTCTCCCCTCCCCCTGCCACCACGTCTCTTCACCAGCTTGCGACCAAGAAATTTCAAAATTGACCACCAATATTGCTGCCCACCCTAAATGAAACCAAAAAATCTCAAATGATCTAACACGGTTTCGTGGTATGATCGATATTAGAACATAAACAAAGAAAACACAAACAAAAGTATATGGAGAATAGATCAATAATGTATATTGCGATCGTAGGTGTATAAATTACAAGTATCGGGGGTCCTATTTGAGCATTATAGGATGCCGTACAAGCTAGAGGGCGAAATACATATAAAATGGCCTAAACTATCTTTCCGAGCGGCAGCTTCGAATGGAGTGCACCTGGGATAACGTGTCATGCGTCATAAATGATTGGGGTATTTATAGCTGAAAATGGGGATAGGCCCATAGGCCTGGGCCTGAGATCGGCCCAACAGTATCTTTCGAGCATGGGTAGCATCAGGTGGGTCGAGCTAGCTGAACAGTGATCCAAGCTTGATTCTAAGCCTTCAGGGTCGGGATTCTGGTTTTCCGTTCGTACCTTAGCTCCAAAATGCAGAGTCCAAAATACCCCCCATCAATACTCCCCCACTTCTCGAGCGCAAAGTGAAGCTCAAGCTCGAAGAAGTTTATGTTATTCTTACTGTTGTGATGAACTAATTATTTTTTCGATGTGTTCCAGATATGCCTCGTTAAAAACCCAACTCGGAAAAACCTATTGGGATAAAAACCGAATCAGGGAAAAATAGTGCATATCTTGGAAACAATATGATGATCTTGTCTTGGTATAAATTTCGATGTTAAAGAGTTTTTGCTTCGCTTTCGTAATGAACTTTCGACTAAAACGTCTCTCCACATCGGTTACCGAGGTACTCTCAATTCCATATGGTATAGGGGTCTATAATGCAAATATCTGGAAGATAGTTTTGATTTTACCCTGAGGGAGCTTAACCGTTGCGCCTGTTCAGGGTACGACTCGCAATTCATCTTATTTACCTTATATATATGTTGCCTAGTTAAAAATTATTTTCAGAGTGACTTTTTACTTTAGATCGGAGCGTTGAGATCGCGTAAGCTGTCCTTTTCATACAACTATATCTTTTATAATGTCCAGTTCAAGAAATTCGAGGGGTAAGGGCAAAGTCGGAGAGGATCCTGATTCCGATCCTGATTTTAGGCTTATTGATGACTTTGATGAGGGAGAATTTCAACCCGATCCTGAGGATGCCAATCAGGTCGAAGATCTCGAAGAAAACGTAGTAGAGAAACGTAATATTGGTGACAATGTTTTTGTCAGGATATATAAATTCGAAGCTCCTTCCGGATCAACTGGTCATAATCGGGCCGAGCTCGCCGCAAATCAAACTTCTTGTATTTTCGTCCGAGAAGACCGCGCTTATTTGGACAAAGAGTTCGGAAAATATCTTCCTGAGGGGTTTTCAATCGTCATCCCATCTTACCGCCAACGTGCAACTGATCCTCCACCTGGGTGCCAGGCTTTTTACGAGAAACAATTTTCACTGGATTGCGCATCCCATTTATTCCCCTACTTAGAAGTATCTTATCCTCTTTTTCTCTTACTCCTGCTCAAATTCTTCCAAATTCTATAGCATACATCGTGGCGTTCAGCGTTCTCACGGAGGCCAAAGGAGAGGAGGCTTCTTTTCGGAATTTTTAGCAAGTATTCCAGATGAGTATGTCTAAACATTCCAATGCGGGGTTCGTATCTTTTTCACAGCGGTCGAACCAACCTATCTTGACGAGTGTGCCTATGGATAAAACTAAAAGCTGGAAAAGAAGGTTCTTCTTTGTGAAAGGTCCCGACATTCGTCCTGAGGGCAGTTCGAAAACTAGACCATATCGATGGGATGGTGAAGGGCCTTGGATGTGTGGTCGTCGCAAGATCAAGGAAAAGATTAATCCTCATCTTTCTGACGAGTTCTCGAACCAGCTTCAATCCGATCCTTATCTGACTATGCTCCTTGTCCAAGAAAGGATTTTGAGGTTGGCGGGCCTAAGCAAATGCGATTATCCAGCTCCAACGGTCGAATTTTCTCTTCCCTTGCCCTCTCAATCCCTTGGCGGATCTTCTCGATCTTTCAGACGCACGTCCGAATCGGCCATTTTGTCTCGAGCGCCGCTCTATTTGAGTATGTTATTATTCTCCTTTACTGGAATGCGAGGTAGATCAGACCTACTCCCTTAGCTTTCTGAACGTATTGCACTTCTTCTGCAGATCAATTCGTTGAGGAGTTTCGGCTGTCCGTCGTTACGTCAATTGGGACTGCTCGTTCCAGGGGCATACAAAGCCAATCCCAACAACTAGTGAAGAAAAACGATGCGGAACAAGGAACGGGAGCAGATAATGATAGAAATAGTGTCCTGCAAGCCAGCTGTATGGCTAGTATTTATTGTAATAAATACAGAACTATTCAATTTCGATTAATAAATGCACTTTATTAAATTGTCATCTTTATCTTATGTAATAATTATCTACGCATAAGGATAGAAGTCCTTAGATCACAGGGCTATGGGACAACCCGTGGACTGATCTCCAAGGCCGTGATCTAGAAAATATTCAAGAGTCGTAGAATCCAATCGAGATAGGACATCGTTGGATTCGGTTAGACTCTTACTGTTGTGTGTACTCCAATGAACTGGAGAACGCTGGGGTCCACGAGCGTGACTGGGATGGTCGACACACATAAGTGGGTGGCTTGCTGGGATGGCAAGCGCACTGAATACCCCAATTAGGATATAACTCACCATGGAAGCGGTAGTCGCATATCGGGGTTGAAGTTATTCCAAATTTATAATGGTATACGAGGAATGATCCCTAACTACTTGAGGTGATAGGGTTTATCTGGTGCGAGAACGTCTATACTTTGATATGAGTTCCGACTGACTGGGGATCGCTAGAAAGTCTCCGTGGATTCATATTGGGTATAGAGGAACTCGTATGCAGATTCATATCATCAACAAAGGATCCATTGACCCGACTTGATAGGTTGGGAAATTCTCCTATGGATTTCTGTGAGAAATTAATTCTGGTAAAATCCTTGGCCAAGGTATCTGACGAGTTTATGTAAGTAGCTCATAAAGATCAAGTCAAAGAGAATATATTTCGAGACCAGAGTACATAAGGTCAAGACAAAAGAAAAGGGAATCCGATGAAAGACCATACCCTTAAGTCTCGACTGGGAGATTGATCGATGGAGAGATTATGTCGTATATGGAAATTATAAATGATAAAAGGTTCACAGAATTAATTCACCAGTGATTGGGCTCCATGGGCTTGTGGCTGGACATCGACCGTGGAGTGTGGGAGAATTCCCAAATTGGCAGGGGTGCTAATTTTGGAATGATCAATCGACAGAGTGTTCGATTGATTTAGAGTAAGTCTTACTCGAATAATTAAATAATATTTAATTATAACCCACGGCCAATTATGTGGTGAACCTACGGGGGCATACACAAAGCACATGAAGCGAAAGCGATGAAATAAGAACGATCGAGTCGACTGGGTCGACTGGGTAAATAATCGACTGGGTCGATTATTATGGGTGGGTCGACTGGGTCGACCCAATTGGAACAAAATGGGATCTAATTGGAATTGAATCAGGATCATAAATTAAATTGGAATTTAATTTGTGGATTAATTAATTAAGTTGGATTTAATTAATTAGAAGGGATTTTAATTAAATGGGCTTAGAGCCTGATTTAATTAAAAGGGAGATTAAGTTAATTAATTGAGATATTTAATTGGGAGATTAAATAAAGTCTGGTCAAATTAATTAACTGGACCATGAATTAATTAGAAGACTTGGTCTTCTAATTAAAGAGGGCCATGGCCCATGTAGGAGAGAAGAGCCCTAGTCCTAATAGGACTAGGTTAGGGAGATAACTATAAGTAGCTATCTTGTAGTTATTTTTCACAGAACTCCATATGCAAAATTGAGCAAGAGCAAAATTTTCTCTCCCTCTCCCAAGCAATAGTCGACCGAACCTATTCTTCCCTGTGGAAGAATTTTTCGTTTTCGATCTTGTTCCTAAAACGTTCATAATTCCTAGATCTTAATATATCTTGTGTTCTAGTCGATCAAGATATATTATTTTCGTGATATTGTAGTGTATCAACTCGTAGAGGCGCAACACGTGGGGCGCTCCTTGAAAAGCCTGGGTCGATTTGCTGGAGAAGAAATCAGAGTTCGTTTTGCTAGCCGAGGATTTGCAAGGAGATAGATATAACGTGTAAACTTATACTATCGTTTTAATTAATATTTATATATATATACACCTAGAGTAGTATCCTGGCAAGATTCCGTAAGAGGTCCTAAAATTTTTATATTCCGCTATGCCTAGGGCTGTTTATCTTACCGAATCCCATCAGTGGTATCAGAGCCAGCTCTAGGCTTTGTATATATATAAATTTGCAAATTATGTGTTATAAATCATATGTTTGATTTATGTGTGGCTAGTTCTTTAACTTTGCATGTTTTAGGACGTTTGTTATTTAACTTGGAGTTAATGGATAATTTTAGATTCGAAAATTTTTATCATGTTGATGTTATTTTGGATTGGGATTTAATTGACTGGGTTTGTTTAATTAAATCATAAGTAATCGAAGAAACAAAAATTTTTTTTTATTGGATCCAACCCGCGGTGGCGGCCACCGCGAGCCGCGACCTGCGGTAGCGTGCGAACAGCACGGTGTCCGCGCACGCTGCGCACAGCAGCAGCCCACGGGCTGCTGTCTGCGTGCAGCTGTGCGCGGCAGCCTGCTGCCGCACGCAGCCCACGAGCCGCGGCTGCTGTCGCGGGCAGCTCACGCGCACCTGATGGTCGCGCGTGGGTTGTCCACGTGGCAGCCCGTGATTGGTCTCGACTGTTCATGTTTGGGTTGGACTCTAATTCTGCCTATTTTGAAAATTCTGGAAAATTTAGAATTTTGGAAGATTAGGAAACTTGGAGTTTTTGGATAAGGTAGTTATTTTGTTAGACCTAAACACTACCTTAATTAAACTAATCTAGACAAAATAGGATTATCTTGAAAATATTGGAGATTTGGGAACTTTGGGAAACTTAGAGTTTTGGATAAGGTAAGAATCTTAGAGATTTAGATTACCTTAATTAACCAATTTAATCAAGATAAGTTTGTAGATTACTTAGAGCTCAAGTAAGAGCTAATTAATCTTAGAGATTAATTGTTAATTCAAAATTAGTTAACTTGGATGAATTTTTACGAATTAAAATTAATGGAGCCGATAAATTTACATTTTTGCCCTTATGTGAATTTGTGCATGTTCTTGAGTGAATGTGTGGATTGATCGATTTTGCCCTTAAGCCCTGTGTAGTTTTTGGTTTATTTATTTATGGGTTGTAATTAAATGGGCTTGATTGGTGCCATTGCTTGCGCAAACAAATGTAATAGAATATGACCATTTATTTTTATAAGCTAGGCTTAGATTAGGCTTGGAGCCGAGAAGACCTCATGAAGACTTGGAGATCCGCATGGAGGCCCATTACCTTGGAGGACGTGGAGGCCCAATTCATTACATGGAGGCTCAATCAAGCTGGATATTACAAGAAGGCCCATGATGTATGGATTTGAAAATTGTAATAGTTAGGACATTTAATTTCCACCTTAGACTGACCAATTGATTCATCACATGGCTCGTGATGAATCGCATAGGATGGGCAATCGATCAATCATATCTTGCTAGGTGATGTATGTTTACTATTATTCTTTGATGTATGTTATGCATGCTTAGAATAGATCACGCAAACAAGATAAGCATAATCTGATGAGACCTCGCACAAGAAAACTTAAAACGTCCAATTGAACTTAAAATTCAATTAGAATATTAAATCGAATAACGGGCGCATATGAATGGTGTCTATGGTCCAAGCCTATCCAATTACTAGGTCTTAGGCATATTGTACGAATATATCTCGATGTCGCACGAGTCGTGGGTCGAGCTAGGAAGATGATATGTCTATTGCCTCGATGCACAGTTTAGTGCCAAGGGAGGGGATAGCAAGGTTCTAGGCGCTGTCTCACGAGTCGTGGGGCGTCTAGGATTGAACTATTTCTCTTCACGAGTATTGGACATGATTTAACGCGAGTAAGTATGGATGTCTCACGAGTCGTGGGTCCATAACGAAAACCGAGGCTAAATGAACTCAAGGGTTAGCTGGGATGGTTAACCGACGACGTGATCGCCCACCAAGTAGATCAATTGGTATGGCCAACGAGTCGTGGGTACTGAGCGATTGCATTTGGGCCTTGAGCCCATTAGGAAATTTTTATTTCCCGAACCTTATGTGGGGGCATAAGTATTCGACAAAAATAGTGGGAGTAATTTACAAATGAAAACCATGTTTGTAAATTATGCATTGATATTAATCTGCCGCGTATTTATCGTCATGTTTATGATAGTTTTTCATAAGTTATGTATCCATGAATATTTACCATCATGCTTGAATCAAATAAATTGACTGAACCCAAATGAATTTTGAATGACTTCAAAACTTGAGAAATTATTCTCAAGTCCAAGCAAGGACTAATCTCCTTACAAAGATTTCATTGTGTTTCCTTTCGAAGTTACACTTCGACTGGAATGGTTTCACCAGGCTGCCTTTTTCGAAGTTACTCTTCAAATAAGAAAGGTGATAAGTTTCACCAGAGGGTTGAGGATGGTTCTCAAGCCCAAATTTTCTTGAAGGCAAACATGAAATCTCCCATAAATGGGAAGTAACATCTTGTTAAAAGGCCTCAAAAGGCTCGAGAGATGGAAGAAGAGGAATGTATCCTCTCTGAAGGGAAATAACCTTTGAGGTTTTTCTGTAAGGATGATAAGTTGTAAAGTCAATCAAAATGGTTCTTCCATGATTAAGATCAAGAGAAAGAGGGAACTGAACCTATTCATCCCATAAGGGATGATTAAATTTTATTGAACTTAACCTTATGGTTAAAGTAATGCATAAGGGTGTTGGATGCCCGATGAAGTATTCATTGATGCGTTCAATGCATCTAAAGCCATTAATTATTTAGATCATTAGAATTTGCTTATACCATCCCTTGTCTTAAGGGATGTGATAGTTCCATAATGGTTGGAACTGATTGCGCTATAAGATTTATACGCAAAAGGTGAACATAAGCAAATGAGTATGGATACTCATATATCGACTAAATATAATATGCATAGTCAATAAAATATAAATAATCAAGATTTCACACACTTGAGTCGTTGTAAAAACCTAAAGGCGATACACGAATACTAAAACATATTTCCGAATTAAAAGTTTCAAAGACTGAGCTTGACTGGGTCGAGCTTGACTGGGATGCTGTACATAGTAACCGACTTTCGAATCTTGCTTAATGGAAATTAGATTTAGTAGTTGGTTGCTAGGCAACCAAGAGGGATAAACAACTGGAATGGATTTAATCCATTTAAAAGTGTGTAAAAACACTAAAGCATTAGTGGGAGATAAGGCATCTCTAGTACCCTCGTGGGTAAAAGTACGTTGTGATGTACAATTCCAAATTACTTTTGGAATAAAAGAAGAGAGAGCCTAATCAATGAAAGCATGTAAGAAATTTGGATCGATTCAAAATCAAACATGCATTGGCAGTACGCCATTGATTATTTAATGGAGAATTGGATTCTCGAAATGTAAGACTCGCTCAAAACATTGTCAGTTGTTGAGCATTCTGGACATGTAAATGTCCATTAAGAAATCTTATATGAAATTCCTTATCCAATCAAATAAAAACTTGATCGAGAAAATCGAAGATACTGGGGTAAGTATCTCTGAAGCCAGTTCCAAAACATATCACGTGATATGAGTTTTGGTATTGTACCTTCATATGCATTCATGCGCATATGGGGTCTCCCGCTTATGTGAATAAGCTAGTGGGAGATAAGCTGGACGTAAAATCCATCTTATGCAATTTGTGGGGTGTCCAGAAAACTCAATAGGATACGAGTTCTACGATCCTACAAGACAAACTACGTTTGTATCGAGGAACGCTCACTTCTTGGAGAAGGATTCCTTGGTGGACAAGAAAGAAAATAACGTAGAACTGGATGAGGTCACTGAAGCTGAAAAGACCGAAGAGGTCGATCGACCTGACCCGTCGCCACAGGCAGTGGGAGAACATGAGCATGAAAGTGCACCAGAGAGTACACCAATACTTCGTAGGTCAGAAAGACAACATAAAGAACCTGAGAGGTACTACGGTCTGCTGCATGAGACTTGACAGTCTCTAACCGACCCAAGGACTTACGAAGAGGCTATGCTCGACATAGACTCGGGAAAGTGGCGCGAAGCCATGGAATCCGAACTGGACTCCATGCACTCAAACAAGGTCTGGGCCTTGGTAGATCCACCAGTGGGAGTGGCTCCCGTGGGTTGCAAGTGGATCTATAAGCGAAAGCTTGGAGTGAACGGAGAGGTAATAACCTACAAGGCGCGATTAGTGGCAAAATGATATACTCAAAGACCTGGAATCGACTTTGAGGAGACCTTCTCACCCGTCGCAATGCCCAAATCCATTCGGATCTTGTTGGCCATAGCTGCGTGGTATAACTACGAGATATGGCAAATGGATGTAAAGACTGCCTTTCGCAAGGGGGACATTGATAAGGAAATCTACATGGAGCAACCAAAAGGATATGCATCCAAAGGAGATGAACACAAGGTGTGCAAACTCCAGAGGTCCATTTATGGACTGAAGCAAGCTTCCCGAAATTGGAACATTCGTTTCGATGAGACAATCCAAACTTTTGGATTCATCAAAAACATGTTCGAACCTTGCGTGTACAAGAAGATCAGTGGGAGTACAGTTGAATTTTTGGTGCTTTACGTTGACGACATTCTTCTCATTGGAAACAATGTGAAAGCGTTGTCCGAAACTAAAGCATGGTTATCTACACAATTCTCAATGAAGGATATGGGAGAAGCATACTTTGTACTAGGTATAAGGATCTACCGAGATAGATCAAAAGGACTGCTGTGCCTCTCCCAATCCCAGTACATAGATAAAATCTTGAAAAGATTTAACATGGAAGAATCCAAGAGAGGATTGCTTCCAATGAGACATGGGATTGCACTCTCTAAGTCTATGGCCCCAAAGACGCCTGAAGAGAGAAGCAATATGTCTCGAGTACCATATGCATCCGCGATAGGAAGCATAATGTATGGTATGTTATGTACTAGACCAGACGTAGCATACGCTCTAAGCGTTACAAGTCGCTACCAGTCTGATCCAGGTGAGCAGCACTGGATAGCCGTAAAGGCAATTCTGAAGTACCTGAGAAGGACTAAGGAATTGTTCTTGGTATACGGTGGAGGAGAATTGAAATTGGAAGGCTATACAGACTCGAGCTTCCAATGTGATGTAGACGAATTCAAGTCGACATCAGGATACGTGTTCTGCCTCAATGGTGGTGCGGTTAGCTGGAAGAGCTCCAAGCAAGAAACAACCGCAGATTCAACCACCGAAGCAGAATACATTGCTGCGAGTGATGCAGCAAAGGAAGGTGTTTGGATGAGGAACTTCATCCAGGAATTGGATGTGATACCTAGCATCGCTGAGCCCATTACTATCTTCTGTGATAACAATGGGGCAATAGCGCAAGCAAATGAGCCGAGATCTCATCAGAAATCCAAGCACGTACAAAGACGATACCACGTGATAAGAGATATCATTGGAAGAGGAGACATTAAGATGGAACGTGTCGACTCAAAAGATAATACGGCGGACCCACTAACGAAGCCTCTGCCTCAAAAGGCATTTGAGAAACATCTGCATAAGATGAGACTCAAGAACAAAAAAGACTGGCTTTAGGACAAGTGGGAGATTGATAGAAATAGTGTCCTGCAAGCCAACTGTATGGCTAGTATTTATTGTAATAAATACAGAACTATTCAATTTCGATTAATAAATGCACTTTATTAAATGGTCATCTTTATCGTATGTAATAATTATCTACGCATAAGGATAGAAGTCCTCAGATCACAGGGCTATGGGACAACCCGTGGACTGATCTCCAAGGCCGTGAACTAGAAAATATTCAAGAGTCTTAGAATTCAATCGAGATAGGACATCGTTGGATTCGGTTAGACTCTCACTGTTGTGTGTACTCCAATGAACTGGAGAACGCTGGGGTCCACGAGCGGGACTGGGATGGTCGACACACATAAGTGGGTGGCTTGCTGGGATGGCAAGCGCACTGAATACCCCAATTAGGAAATAACTCACCATGGAAGCGGTAGTCGCATATCGGGGTTGATGTTATTCCAAATTTATAATGGTATACGAGGAACGATCCCTAACTACTTGAGGTGATAGGGTTTATCTGGTGCGAGAACGTCTATACTTTGATATGAGTTCCGACTGACTGGGGATCGCTAGAAAGTCTCCGTGGATTCATATTGGGTATAGAGGAACTCGTATGCAGATTCATATCATCAACAAAGGATCCATTGACCCGACTTGATAGGTTGGGAAATTCTCCTATGGATTTCTGTGAGAAATTAATTCTGGTAAAATCCTTGGCCAAGGTATCTGACGAGTTTATGTAAGTAGCTCATAAAGATCAAGTCAAAGAGAATATATTTCGAGACCAGAGTACATAAGGTCAAGACAAAAGAAAAGGGAATCCGATGAAAGACCATACCCTTAAGTCTCGACTGGGAGATTGATCGATGGAGAGATTATGTCGTATATGGAAATTATAAATGATAAAAGGTTCACTGAATTAATTCACCAGTGATTGGGCTCTATGGGCTTGTGGCTGGACATCGACCGTGGAGTGTGGGAGAATTCCCAAATTGGCAGGGGTGCTAATTTTGGAATGATCAATCGACAGAGTGTTCGATTGATTTAGAGTAAGTCTTACTCGAATAATTAAATAATATTTAATTATAACCCACGGCCAATTATGTGGTGAACCTACGGGGGCATACACAATACACATGAAGCGAAAGCGAGGAAATAAGAACGATCGAGTCGACTTGGTCGACTGGGTAAATAATCGACTGGGTCGATTATTATGGGTGGGTCGACTGGGTCGACCCAATTGGAACAAAATGGGATCCAATTGGAATTGAATCAGGATCATAAATTAAATTGGAATTTAATTTGTGGATTAATTAATTAAGTTGGATTTAATTAATTAGAAGGAATTTTAATTAAATTGGCTTAGAGTCTGATTTAATTAAAAGGGAGATTAAGTTAATTAATTGGGCTATTTAATTGGGAGATTAAATAAAGCCTGGTCAAATTAATTAACTGGGCCATGAATTAATTAGAAGACTTGGTCTTCTAATTAAAGAGGGCCATGGCCCATGTAGGAGAGAAGAGCCCTAGTCCTAATAGGACTAGGTTAGGGAGATAACTATAAGTAGCTATCTTGTAGTTATTTTTCACAGAACTCCATATGCAAAATTGAGCAAGAGCAAAATTTTCTCTCCCTCTCCCAAGCAATAGTCGACCGAACCTATTCTTCCCTGTGGAAGAATTTTTCGTTTTCGATCTTGTTCCTAAAACGTTCCTAATTCCTAGATCTTAATATATCTTGTGTTCTAGTCGATCAAGATATATTATTTTCGTGATATTGTGGTGTATCAACTCGTAGAGCGCAACACGGGGGGCGCTCCTTGAAAAGCCTGGGTCGATTTGTTGGAGAAGAAATCAGAGTTCGTTTTGCTAGCCGAGGATTTGCAAGGAGATAGGTATAACGTGTAAACTTATACTATCGTTTTAATTAATATTTATATATATACACATAGAGTAGTATCCTGACAAGATTCCGTAAGAGGTCCTAAAATTTTTATATTCCGCTGTGCCTAGGGCTGTTTATTTTACCGAATCCCATCAGTGGTATCAGAGCCAGCTCTAGGCTTTGTATATATATAAATTTGCAAATTCTGTGTTATAAATCATATGTTTGATTTATGTGTGGCTAGTTCTTTAACTTTGCATGTTTTAGGACGTTTGTTATTTAACTTGGAGTTAATGGATAATTTTAGATTCGAAAATTTTTATCATGTTGATGTTATTTTGGATTGGGATTTAATTGACCGGGTTTGTTTAATTAAATCATAAGTAATCGAAGAAACAAAAAAAAAATTTATTGGATCCAACCCGCGGTGGCACGCGGCGGTGCGCGGCAGTGCACCGCGAGGCGCGACCTGCAGCAGCGTGCGAACAGCACGCTGTCCGCGCACGCTGCGCACAGCAGCAGCCCACGGGCTGCTGTCTGCGTGCAGCTGTGCGCGGCAGCCTGCTGCCGCACGCAGTCCACGCGCAGCGGGTTCTGTCGCGGGCAGCTCACGCACACCTGATGGTCGCGCGTGGGTTGTCCACGTGGCAGCCCGTGATTGGTCTCGACTGTTCATGTTTGGGTTGTACTCTAATTCTGCCTATTTTGAAAATTCTGGAAAATTTAGAATTTTGGAAGATTAGGAAACTTGGAGTTTTTGGATAAGGTAGTTATTTTGTTAGACCTAAACACTACCTTAATTAAACTAATCTAGAAAAATAAGGATTATCTTGAAAATCTTGGAGATTTGGGAACTTTGGGAAACTTAGAGTTTTGGATAAGGTAAGAATCTTAGAGATTTAGATTACCTTAATTAACCAATTTAATCAAGATAAGTTTGTAGATTACTTAGAGCTCAAGTAAGAGCTAATTAATCTTAGAGATTAATTGTTAATTCAAAATTAGTTAACTTGGATGAATTTTTACGAATTAAAATTAATGGAGCCGATAAATTTACATTTTTGCCCTTATGTGAATTTATGCATGTTCTTGAGTGAATGTGTGGATTGATCGATTTTGCCCTTAAGCCCTGTGTAGTTTTTGGTTTATTTATTTATGGGTTGTAATTAAATGGGCCTGATTGGTGCCCTTGCTTGCGCAAACAAATGTAATAGAATAGGACCATTTATTTTTATAAGCTAGGCTTAGATTAGGCTTGGAGCCGAGAAAACCTCATGAAGACTTGGAGATCCGCATGGAGGCCCATTACCTTGGAGGACGTGGAGGCCCAATTCATTACATGGAGGCCCAATCAAGCTGGATATTACAAGAAGGCCCATGATGTATGGGTTTGAAAATTGTAATAGTTAGGACATTTAATTTCCACCCTAGACTGACCAATTGATTCATCACATGGCTCGTGATGAATCGCATAGGATGGGCAATCGATCAATCATATCCTGCTAGGTGATGTATGTTTACTATTATTCTTTGATGTATGTTATGCATGCTTAGAATAGATCACGTAAACAAGATAAGCATAATCTGATGAGACCTCGCACAAGAAAACTTAAAACCTCCAATTGAACTTAAAATTCAATTAGAATATTAAATCGAATAACGGGCGCATATGAATGGTGTCTATGGTCCGAGCCTATCCAATTACTAGGTCTTAGGCATATTGTACGAATATATCTCGTTGTCTCACGAGTCGTGGGTCGAGCTATAGGAAGATGATATGTCTATTGCCTCGATGCACAGTTTAGTGCCAAGGGAGGGGATAGCAAGGTTCTAGGCGCTGTCTCACGAGTCGTGGGGCGTCTAGGATTGAACTATTTCTCTTCACGAGTATTGGACATGATTTAACGCGAGTAAGTATGGATGTCTCACGAGTCGTGGGTCCATAACGAAAACTGAGGCGAAATGAACTCAAGGGTTAGCTGGGATGGTTAACCGGCGACGTGATCGCCCACCAAGTGGATCAATTGGTATGGCCAACGAGTCGTGGGTACTGAGCGATTGCATTTGGGCCTTGAGCCCATTAGGAAATTTTTATTTCCCGAACCTTATGTGGGGGCATAAGAATTCGACAAAAATAGTGTGAGTAATTTACAAATGAAAACCATGTTTGTAAATTATGCATTGATATTAATCTACCGCGTATTTATCGTCATGTTCATGATAGTTTTTCATAAGTTATGTATCCATGAATATTTACCATCATGCTTGAATCAAATAAATTTACTGAACCCAAATGAATTTTGAATGACTTCAAAACTTGAGAAATTATTCTCAAGTCCAAGCAAGGACTAATCTCCTTACAAAGATTTCATTGTGTTTCCTTTCGAAGTTACACTTCGACTGGAATGGTGATAGGTTTCACCAGGCTGCCTTTTTCGAAGTTACTCTTCAAATAAGAAAGGTGATAAGTTTCACCAGAGGGTTGAGGATGGTTCTCAAGCCCAAATTTTCTTGAAGGCAAACATGAAATCTCCCATAAATGGGAAGTAACATCTCCCATAATTTCCTTGCGCAGTGTATTCACGATCGATACTTCTAATCCATCCTCCGCTGGTTATAGCCAATACTCCTGGATCCGTATTTTAGGGATACAAGAACACGAAAAGCGCATGAATCGGAAACGGTATGCTGAACATCCGGGGCCCTCAAGAATAATAAAACCATTTGGCAAGAGCTCTGACTCGGTTCCTTGTCGACCAGGCAGATCGGAACCGGATGTGGCAGATTTTATGAATGAACATTTTCGCGGGCGTAGAGCCGCTGGTTATCCGGAAGAAGGGACCATTTGCTCCGACCTCGGACCAGATGGCGAAAACGAGTTTGATAAAGCCACCAGAATTTTTATGGTCGGTCGGTTCAAACAAGATCTGCTTGATCACACCATTAAAAGTGACTTTGAAGTCCTGAGTAACTTTTCTCGAATGTACGAGGAGGTAATAATTGTTTATACTTGAGTATTCCGTACGTCTCACTCCTTAGGTACTATGCTGATTAGGGGTGGGCGTTGGGTTCGGGTAACCCAAACCCGACCCGTCCCGTTTTTAAAATACCCGAACGGGACGAGTATTTTTTGGGTTTGGGTACCCGAAGTTGAATACCCGTATTTTATTACGGAAATACAGGACGGGTTTGGGATTGGTCTCTCCAACCCTGAATACTCGAACCCGTCTATATAATATTATTAATTATTTAATTTATACACTTTACTAGTTTAATTGTATAACATTATCTAATAAATGAACTTTTTAAATTTTACCCTAATATTTCTTTTAAATCTTACATTAGTTTTGTAATTAATATTAAGTCAATCCTAAAAAGTTAAAAACTCTCAATCTCTCATAATCCCTTGTAAGTTGTACGTCTTATCAATAGCTCATTATATGATTTTACTTTTTGTTCATATTTGGATATAGAAATAATCGTTATGATGACTTGATGATATGTTTTATATATTAATGAATTAAAAAGTGATACGATTTAGCAAAAGAAAAATGACGAAATATAATTACGTAATATTGTATTATTTTGTTAGATGGATGAAGAATTAATGAATAAAAATAATATGGGACCCGTAATCCCGTCCCGTCCCGACCCGCAATAATTCGGGTACCCGCTTCCAGGTACCCGAATTATTACGGGGGCGGGTTTGGGATGAAAAGTGTCAATCCCGAAATTTAGTATACCCATATCTCTAACCCCAAACCCGTCCCAAACCCGCCCCGTGCCCACCCCTAATGCTGATATCATTTTTTCCATCATAGGCTGGAGATTACTTCGCACTTCAGACTTATCGTTTGTCGTTGCTGGAACAAGAATCTCAAGAAGCTCACAACGCGCTCGCGCAGGCTTCGATCGAGAATAAAATTCTTCGAGCTCAATTAGATGACGTTACGAAGAAATTATCGGCTAGTCATCGAGAATTGTCAAAGACGAAGGAGGAGTTGGAGATCGCCAATAAGAAACATACCTCATCCGTGGAAGAGGATTTGTTATCAACTGTCGAAGAGAAAAGTGCCCTCGAGGAAGAGCTCAAGAAAGTCAAAATCGAACTTGAGCAAGCGAAGCAAGATTCCGAGCGAGCATATGCCCAGGGCCGGGAAGAGGCTGTGATTCCAGCCATACGAGAATTTTTGAAGTCCCCTGTCCTAGATCCCTTAATTCAAAGGAGAATGGGAGGGATTCTTCAAACGATCTTCTATAAAGGGGTTCGACAGCTAGTTTCGGCCAAGAGAATTCCAGACAAGTTGTACGAATATTTTCAATATATGAACCCTTATAAGAATGCAGAAGGGAAGGACTATAAAGCTTCCTCTTAGCCGAAGACAGATATGAATTGGCAGGATCACCGTTTTGCTCCCTTTGTCGAGGAGTTTGGCTTCCCAATGCCGAACCCTGATGTGCTTGAGCTATCCGATCATAACCCCGAATCTACTTTAGGAGGCGCGTCAGATGATGAGCATAACGACCAATCTTGCAGTTAAGTACGACCTTCGGCAAGGATTACAGTGGTTTTGGCAACGAATCCGATTCCTCGAGAAGAACCAATTCATAGTTCGATAATCGGAAATTGACCATTTATAACAGCTATGTAATAGGAGTAGTACTTTACGTAATAGGGTCCTTCGCCCAGGTTTTCCCTTTCATAATCTGTATATCTTTCTCATTTTGTAGGAATTAACATTTGATTTTCTCGTTCCTGATTGAATCTTTATCGTTCCCTTTAGAACTTGTCAACAGTTGCAACGGTTCAATTATTGCAAAAATAGGATGTCGCTTCTATAAATATTAGGACTGTCTCAAATCATTTGTATAAGACCGTTAATTACTGAGATCGGAGCTTCACGCTTAGTATCTATTTTCGAACTTTCAAACTTACTTTCTTGCTTACTATGGATCAAATATTGGGTAAGCCCATCGACCCCAAATCGTTATTGGGTGGTACCAAGAGTAAAGACCCATCCAAAGACCAAAAATCGAGCAAAGAGAACAAACCCTCCAAGGCTTCCCAAAAACATCTGCATCTTCTCCCAAAACCACCAAGGGCGGGGAGACTAAAAAGGAGAAACAGGCTCCAGTAAAACATCCCAAAGTTATTTCTAGCAAATCAGTTTTAGATGAGGAACTCGATGAGGAGCTCGAGGCTTCTCCGCCGAAAAATCTTGATACTTCAAACCGAGCATTGGCTAGGCAAAAAGCATCATCCCTTTCTTCCAATAAAAGACCTTATCCTCATGTGATCACCCCGATCGAGACCTTGCAGAACCTCGTCGCTGGGAAAGAAGTGCCAACCGTTGACCCCAATGATGGTTCCTTGACGGAAGGTTTGGGTAAGAAAGTTAAACTGACCCCTACCGGAGAAGGCTCTTTAATTTCTGGAGGATCTGCTGAGCCTTCAAAGCTTGAAACTGAGCCCTCAAAAACTGAAATCGAACCCTCGAAGACTGAAACTGAGCCCTCGAAAACTGAACTCTCGAAGACTGAAAATTCTTCTGATCCTCTTACTCCTGCCTACCCTGCGACCTCTCCTTCCCTACTCAGAGAGTCGAAGGATGAGTTCGCTTCTGAAGTGGAGCTTCAGAACCTTAACGAGAATCCGCCGCAGGCTGATTTTCCTATTCCTGAAGCTGGCGCGTCTAAGGGGAAGAGTCCCTCGGAGCTGTTTCAGTCTGGATCGAATTCTCTTTTTCAGGTCCTCCTTTCTCCTGCTTTCTTCCTTTTTTTTTTTTTAGAATCTAACCCTTCCATATATATGCTAGACAAGACTTTCTTGAACTAAAGATGTTGGCTGAGCGGGAGCTGAGTCGTCATGCTGCTGTCACCCTCGAGCTGGAGAAGAAGAACGGCGAGTTGGATCGTGTCCTCGAGGAAAAATTGGCTTTAGAGAAAGAGAAAGTTACTAAGGTTTAGCGAGAAGAGCTCCATCAACAATTGAGCAAGGAGCTCGAAGTGCTCAAAGAGCTTTACGAGCAGGAGAAGAAGGGCTTCGAACTTCGCGAGAAGGAGGCTTATGCTCGTGGGTATGAAGCCCGTAGTGCTGAGCTTCGAAAGGCTCTTCATGATCATAAATTTGTGTAACTTTATTCGAAAGATATTGTTGTAACTCTATTTCATTTCTCGTACTTGTGCTGTACTCTGAATAATATTTGGTTTGTATTTTTCTTATTTTTGATTCTCAGACAATGTATTGGGCCATGTGCCTTTTATAATTGTTATGCCCTTTTCTGATGCTTATATCCTCTTCGAATATGTTGTATATTTTCCAATATCATAGGACTTGTAGCGGGTTGCTAGCAATCTTTGACAGGACTTGTGGAACGTAATGGGGTTCTATTCGGGACTGTAGTCCTCGATTAGTTCCTATAAAATGCTTGGCTTCTTTGTTAAGTATTTATTGTCTTTAACGTTCAATCCTTGTAGACCGAATGCAAATTAGTCAATGCCAGCGTTCGGATATTTTTCCCGATTAATGACTTTGTTGATAGCACAGCTTCCCAATTTTGAGTTTGAAATGATTTACTGTAACCAATCAATCCCTTATTTTTCGGGAAGCGGAACGGTCGGCGCATTTATCGCTCGTATCGCGACCATTCATTATGGTAGATCTGAACCGTCGATGTCCATTACCTCCTCCTATAATTACTTTAGAATGACTCTTGTTTTTACTACTACCTTATAACTTTCCTGTGAAAATTTATTCGATGCTTATGCTCGAGTGGCCGCCTTCTTCAGTGAATAATCGTTTATTCGCAATAATGATGTCCAGGATTCGAATTCGATCCCCGATAATTATGTTCGAGTTCCAAACTCGAACTCCTTTCATTGATTCTTTGCTTTCAAATAAATTTTTCTTCGACTAGGATATCGACATACGAAAAGGATTGCGACTAGGATACCGGCAGACGACCTGCTCTCTCTAATTCCAAGTCATTGAGGCAGGCTCGAACCCCTGTACTCTGTCCTCCATCCAGTCGGGATAGTGGGTCAACTGCTGGAGGAGTTTTCCTGCACTCAATCTCAACCTCTTCAAGATGCATCTTGAAGAATGTTGCCTTCGAATTCGCTAGGGATGATTCCAACCGGAGTTGCTTCCCTCTTTTTCGATGCGGTCCTGTGTGTACTAATCAGCGAGGAAGTAGTGGATGAAGGGTAGAAGTGTACTAGCTTCATTTTCCTCCTTCGACTCCCCAAGTATTCAAGCGTAGGGTTAATTATTTGTAATAGGATTTTACTAGATGTAGACTTTTAGCTTAGCTCGATTCTCTTTATTGCAATCAAGAATTCTCTTGTAACTGTTTGAAAGTTTATGAATGAAATATTTATTTCCTTTATTATTCTTGCTTGTTAATTTATAGACTTGCTTCGAGCATCAATTTTTTCGCGCCAGAAGTATGAACGATAAGTGTTATTCTTCGCCGATCTTGATTACTGACAGGATAATCGAACACTAATTTTCTAATAATCGAGCATCAATTATGCAATTGTTCTTGGATGGAATAATTGAATCCTCAACTTTTAATACCCAAACATGAACAATAATTGACTTCTTTCGCCGATCTCGTTTGCTGAGTTTTTGATCGAAGATTAATAACCAAATTTGAATGATAATTGACATCCTTAACAGATCCCGATCATTGTAGTTTGAAATCGAGCATTGTCAGAATCTGGAAAATAATCGATAATCTGAACTTAGGGTCTTAGCAACGGCTTTCACCCTTCTTAATTATTTCGATCTAAGGGGCTTAACAACGGCTTTAACCCTTAGTCATTTTTTATCGGTCATAGCAACAGCTTTCACCTGAGGGTCTTAGCAACAACTTTCACCCTTTTCATTTATTTCGATCTACGGGGCATAGCAACGGCTTTCACCCTTAGTCGTTTTTGATCGGTCATAGCAACAACTTTCACTTGAGGGTCTTAGCAACAGCTTTCGCCCTTTTCATTTATTTCGATCTAAGGGGCATAGCAATGGCTTTCACCCTTAGTCGTTTTTTATCGATCATAGCAACAACTCTCACCTGAGGGTCTTAGCAACAACTTTCACCCTTTTCATTTATTTCGATCTAAGGGGCATAGCAACGGCTTTCACCCTTAGTCGTTTTTGATCGGTCATAGCAACATCTTTCACCTGAGGGTCTTAGCAACATCTTTCACCCTTTTCATTTATTTCGATCTAAGGGGCATAGCAATGTCTTTCACCCTTAGTCGTTTTTTATCGGTCATAGCAACAGCTTTCACCTGAGGGTCTTAGCAACATCTTTCACCCTTTTCATTTATTTCGATCTAAGGGGCATAGCAACAGCTTTCACCCTTACTCGTTTTTTATCGGTCATAGCAACAGCTTTCACCTGAGGGTCTTAGCAACAGTTTTCACCCTTTTCATTTATTTCGACCTAAGGGGCATAGCAACGACTTTCACCCTTAGTCGTTTTTTAGGGTCGTCACCCATTTTGCTGATCCAAGGGGCATAGCAATAACTTTCACCCTTGTTCGATATTTGAATAATATACATAGAGATTGGCCATAATAACTTTTCGAATATGACGAATTGATAATATCTCTGCGAAGAAAATTTTCATTGAATAGATAATCTTGAAGAACACAATGAGACAATAAAACAATAGATAGGCTAGAAACTGCTAAATAATCTTTATCTTCCATAATATCTTCTCAAATTTATGGCATTCCAAGATCGAGGCAAGACTTCTCAATTTGGATGAGCAATCTTGTAAGAGCCCTTCTTCCCTACTTCGATCACTACATAAGGTCCATCCCAATTGGGCTGAAGTTTTCCAACATGTTTCGAGACTTCTACTTTTTTCAGCACTAGATCTCCGACCTTAAAGGTTCGGATTCTAACCTTTTGATTGTACGCTTTATCCATGTTGGATTTCATGGCCTGAATTTTCAGCTTAGCACGACCCATTTTGATGTCCGCATGATCGACTTCCATTTCCCTCAACGATTTATTCTCTTCGGAATCATAAAATTCAACTCTGGGAGAAGATATCAGATTCTCGACTGGAATAACTGCTTCAGATCCGTAAACTAAGCTGAAAGGAGTTTTCCCCGTAGCTACTTTTATAGTGGTTCTATAAGCCCATAAAACTCCCGGAAGTTCATCAAGCCACTTTCCTTTTGTGTCAGATAACCGCTTTTCTAGAAATCGAACGATCTCTCTATTTACGACCTCTGTTTGTCCATTGGCCTGGGGGTGCCCTACCGATGCGAAATTTTGCTGTGTCCCAAACTTCTCACACCAATCTGTGACCTTCTTGCCAGCGAATTGCATTCCATTGTCAGAGATTAAAACTCTAGGAATTCAGAACCCGCAGACTATATTCTTCCATAGGAAATTTATTACTTGAAACTGAGTGATCTTAGTTAGAGCCACACATTCGACCCATTTACTGAAATACTCTACCGCGACCAACACGTAGTTCTTTCTAGATCTGGCGGTCGAGAAGGGACCGACAATGTCGATACCCCATTTATCGAAAGGCCAACAGATCCGGATAGAGTGCATTTGCTCGGCTGGCTGATGGATCAAGTTCGAATGAATTTGACAATGATGACATTTCTTCACATAATCTACTGAGTCAGAAAAGAGAGTTGGCCAATAATATCCCATCCTCGTACATTTTAGGGCTAACGCTCGACCTCCGCCGTGATTTCCTGCTTCTCCATCGTGAATCTCTTTAAGAATTGTATTATATTGACTTTCAGAGATACACTTTAATAAGATTCCAGAGGAGGATCGTTTATAGAGCTGATCATCGATCAAAGTAAATGATGGGGACCGATACTTGATTCTTCGGGCTTCATTAGTATCTTCCGGTAGTTTTCCTTCCTTCGGGTAATTGATGAAAGGATCTATCCAAGAGATCTTTCGCTTGTCGATTTCCATGATGTTGATGCAAGGAGCGACATCCAGATCGATAGCAGATGTGTTCGATAATAACCATGTTATAGTCCTTTCTTTCTTACCATCTTCAACGCCGGTGAACTTTGACAGCAAATCAGCTTATAGATTTTCTTCTCTAGGAACGGGCTGAATATCGAACTTTTCGAATTGCGATATTAGACTTTTTGATTTGTTCAAATATTTTATCATATTGAACTCTTTCGCCTCGTAAATGCCCTTTACCTGCCTATGAACAAGTTCAGAATCTGTCAGCACAGTAACTGATCTTACCTTTGCCTTTAAGGCCATCTCCAATCCCGCAATCAGGGCTTCATAGTCTGCTTCGTTGTTTGTAATGACAAAATCCAGAGTGATGGCATAACTTAAATCTTCGCCATTGGGTCCTTGAGAATGAATTCCTGCTCCACCCCCTTCCTTGGTCGAAGAGCTATCCACGTGCATTAACCATATTGGATGCTCGACCTCCGTAAGCATGTTTATTTCATAACTTTCCTCGTTCTCTGAACTCTTCACACTAGTGGATTCCACCAAGAAGTCAGCTAACACTTGAGTCTTTACTGCTGTTCGTGGCAGGTACTCAATTTCGAACTGCCCCAATTCGATTGCCCATTTTATTAGCCTGCCGGATGTTTCTGGCTTAGACAAAACCTGCCTCAAGGGTTGGTTAGTTAAGACAATAATCTTATAGGTTTGAAAATAGGGCCTCAATCTTCGTGCAGCTACCACCAAAGCAAGTGCGAACTTCTCGATATCCAAATAATTCTTCTCGGCACCTTGTAACAATTTGCTCAAGTAGTAGACTGGTTTTTGTCAGGATTCCTCCAATTTTACTAGTACCGAACTGATAGCCTCCTCCGAAACGGCTATGTAGAGGTACAAATGTTCTCCGTCTGTAGGCTTGGCCAACATGGGTGGTGAGGTTAGGTACGCCTTTAGATCTTCAAAAGCCTTGTCACATTCAGCATTCCATTTGAAGTCTTTCGACTTACGTAATAACTTGAAGAATGGCAAACTCTTGTCAGCGGATCGAGAGATAAACCTATTTAGTGAAATGATCTTTCCGATCAAGCTCTGAACATCCGAAAGATTTCTTGGTGGTTGAAGATCAGTAACTGCTCGGATCTTCTCTGGGTTTGCTTCGATCCCTCTTTCGTGGACGAGATATCCGAGAAACTTTCCCGATCGTACACCGAAAGTGCACTTTGCTGGATTCAATTTCATTCCATACTTTCTCAATATCTCGAAGCATCTGCCGAGATGCTTGATGTGGTCTTCTTCTGTCATATTCTTTACAAGCATATCGTCCACATAAACCTCCATGATTTCTCCTATTAGTTCTTTAAACATCATATTGACTAGCCTTTGATAGGTTGCGCCCGCATTTCTCAGACCGAACGACATAACTATGAAACAGTATACTCCTTGCTCGGTAATGAAGGCAGTTTTATCCTAATCCCTCTCGTTCATGAAAATTTGGTAAAAACCCTGGAAAGCATCCATCATACTGAAGAACACAAAACCTGCCGTGGAATCCACCAACATATCAATCCGAGGTAGCAGGTAAGGATCCCTCGGGCATAACCTGTTTAGATCGGTAAAATCGTTACACATCCTCCACTTATTCTCGGATTTGTCATCTTTGGAGACCAGAACCACATTACATAACCATTCAGTGAACTTAATTTCTTTGATCTGACCGGCAGCTAGCAACCTTTCAACTTCCGCCTTGATTATTTTATCCTTTTCGCGTCCGTGATTACGCTTTTTCTGTCTTACTGGCTTGGCCTTAGGATTGATGTTTAAAGAGTGGGTTATTACGGGTGGATCGATCCCCACAATATCATCTGTGCTCAAGGCAAATACGTCTACATTCTTTTGTAAGAACTCGAGGAGCATGGTTTCCATTCCTTCACTTAGTTCCGTTCCGATCCTGGTAATTTTCTCAGGGGACCCTGGAACCAATATCACCTTTTTATGATCGGGTGCTTGTATGCTCATGTCTACATTCTTTCCTTTCTTTCCCAGTAATTTTTCAGTATCGGGAACTGATAAATTCGAGACCGATCCTGATTCCAAATCACCAATTTCCTTTTCGCCGAAATTTCGGGCTCCACTTTTTTTTTTTATGCTCAAAGACGAGTTATAACACTCCCAAGCCATGTATTGGTCGTTTCGAACCTCTCCTACTCCACCATCCGTTGGGAATTTTACTTTTTGATGATAAGTAGACACTAGTGCCTTGAAGGTATTTAGAGTCGGCCTTCCCAGTATAGCATTGTAGGCAAAATGTGTTTCTACCACCAGAAATTTTACCATCCTTGTTACGCTCTTGGGCTTTTTTTCCGAGAGTTGTACTTAACAATATGGTTCCCAGTGGAACGATTTCTGAGCCTCCGAACCTAATTAAAGGAGTGGCTACTCGATCCAGATGAGGATGCTGAAGGTTCATTCGAGCGAGAGCTTCGGAGGAGATAATGTTTGCAGAACTTCCGTTGTCGACCAAAATTCTTTTGACCTCGTAATTTGCGATTTTTAGAGTTAATACCATGGAAAAATCTGGATCATCTTCATTTGTGTCCCAATTAACATCAGAGGGTCGATTTGCATCGCTGAAGCTTATAACTTGATTCTCCATGGATGGGAATTCCAAAGAAAATACTTCCTTTTTGGTCGAAACAGATGCTTTTATTGATCTCATCGTTCTTTTTCTAGCATTTTTGATGTCTCCTCCCTCCGGTCCGCCAGCGATCACGTTTATTACTCCGTTCAATTGCTCATCCACCTGATTTCGAACTTCTTTTTGCTGATTAATAAATCTTTGAGGACTCCTGGATCTATATCGGCACTTGTAGTTACTTCCTTTGACAAACTCCTTAAGTTTTCCTTGCGCAATTAACTTTTCAATCTCGACCTTCAGTTGGTAACAATTTTCGGTAATGTGCCCCCGAGCTCTATGATATCTGCAGCATTGGTCATATCCCATCGCCCCTGGTCTTGCCTGGGTGATTCTCTGGGCTTCGGGAATTAGACTTCCTTCTTCCAGTACTGTCAAAATTTCCTCATTTGGGATGTTCAATTCTGTGAACTGAATCTTTCCGGGTCGTGGGGGCTGACTTTGATCATAACTTGGACCGTAGACATTCGGTCTTTGGGTCGGCACCTGCGGTTTATATGCATTGAGTCGTTGCCTTACCGACCCCTTATTCGATCCTCCATAATCACTTGGTTCTGGTATGGGGGCTCGATCTTGCTTTTTGTTAAGAGGGAGATTTTGGCCATGCGCATTTTTTAATTTATTCATCTCCTCCTGAATCATATATTTCTCAGCAATTTACATTATTCGTTCAAAAGATTTCGGTTGCTTCCTACATAATGCATTTCCGAATTGTGTGCTTTTTGTCAATTCGAACATTAGGGAGGATAAGTATTCGATCTGAGGGGTATCGACTTTTAATAGCTCGATACTAAATCTTGATAACCATTGCCTCAAGGTTTCCCCCTCCCATTGTTTGACCGTTCCCAAGTGATTTGCCAACAACTTGGGCTTTCTCTGGCTCGCAAATTGATGCTTAAAATTGTCACAAAATTCATCAAAAGAGAATATAGAGTTTGGCGGCAATTTTCCAAACCAATCAAGGGCAATCCCTTCAAAGGTTGTGACCATAATTTTGCAGCAAAAATCTTCCGAATGTCCATATAAATTCATCACATTGACAAAACTGTTAACATGTTCCCCGGGGTCGGTAGTCCCGTTATACCGTGGTAGCCTTGTTGGTACCGTTTCTGTATTCCTGGCTTCGCGTATCTCTTGGCAGAATGGCGAACATCGCATGATGCTATTTCCGATCTCTCTATCTCTGACATTTCCCTGGACAATCTCCCTATTTTGGTTCATTTCAGTGCCCCTAGCAGCTGTAGCGGCACGACGGACTTCTATCATTGCCTCTTCCCTATCTAACTTCTTTGCAACCCGCTCTTGCACTATTCTTTCAAGCTCGGACTCCGTAATTCTCTTGTAGGTTGATTTTTTCTTTCTCGCCATATCTATAGGGTGGCTTTCCCCTACTACTGAGTCCTCCACATCTTGTATTGTTCGCGCCAGGTTTTCCGACCGGACATTAGTTTTTGCGGAAGCTGTTCGAGGAAGGTTTGGTGCGGGCGCATTCGATGTGACTCGTAAGACACTATTTTCCTTCTGGATGTCCGAAGAAGGGATTTATGGCCTGCCATGGACAGGTGGCTGATCCATGGGAGATTGGTCAGCCCTTCCACTATTCAAAAACTCCATGCACATAGTGCCTATGATGGACCTCAGATCAGCGATAGTAGTGTGGATCGGAGCATTGTCCTGGGGAAGGATAGGCGGAACTTCTGGTTGTTGAGCCGCTCTGGATAGATTATCGTGCTCATTGTTAACTGAATTCTGAACCCCCGCAGCATGGGAAGGTTCTCCTCGGTTATATGTATTCCTCCTCATAGTAGGCATTTTTCGATCTAACACCCAAATAAGGCCCCTCGGTGGGCGCCAATTGATCTAACACGGTTTCGTGGTATGATCGATATTAGAACATAAACAAAGAAAACACAAACAAAAGTATATGGAGAATAGATCAATAATGTATATTGCGATCGTAGGTGTATAGATTACAAGTATCGGGGGTCCTATTTGAGCATTATAGGATGCCGTACAAGCTAGAGTGCGAAATACATATAAAATGGCCTAAACTATCTTTTCGAGCGGCAGCTTCGAATGGAGTGCACCTGGGAAAACGTGTCCTTCGTCATAAATGATTGGGGTATTTATTGCTGAAAATGGGGATATGCCCATAGGCCTGGGCCTGAGATCGGCCCAACAGTATCTTTCGAGCATGGGTAGCATCAGATGGGTCGAGCTAGCTGAACAGTGATCCAAGCTTGATTCTAAGCCTTCAGGGTCGGGATTCTGGTTTTCCGTTCGTACCTTAGCTCCAAAATGTAGAGTCCAAAATACCCCCCATCATCAAAATTGACCACCAATTTTTCCTAGGGGCGAGCATTCGGGAAGAACCGGACCAAAGTTCGGTTCCTCGTCGGTTCGATTTTTTTTACATATTTGAAGTTCGGTCTTTAAAAAATCAAGTTGAACCGCTTCGGTTTGGATAGAAATGACTTGAAGTTACCACTATTAAATTGAACACAAAACGAACTTGAATCAAGCTATAAACCTTCGTTACTTCACCTGAATCCAAACCTTCTTTAATTTTCCTGAATCCACAACCCCCAACTATTAGAGTTAAAACGCGAAATGCATCGTCCCATCAGGCGGATCTCAGACGGTCACGATGGACAAAATTAACTCTTTTAACTTGTAGTCCTTGAACACATAATTCTATTGCAATAAGTTTGGTTGAAAATTTAGAGAGAAATCGAAATTTAAAATTTTGGATCGGGGGTTCTTTACGAACCTAACTCTCGATGAAATTTGACAAGGTTAGTGGCTATAAATTCATCATAAATACAAGCCTGTATTATAAATTATATTACATAATTGTTCCAGAGTAAATCTGGAAAAATAGCAAAGAAGACTACAAACTGCTGGCTTGCGTGTAAAAGAAGAATTAATTAACAGCCAACGACCCCGAACAACTAAGTATTCACCTACTTGTCTTCAGCATACTAAGTTTTGGTGTTGATGACAAAAAGGGGGAAAAGTGAGATGCAACTAAGAACTCTCAAAGGTTGCATTGGATCTAATGATTTTAATCCTAGAGTATGAAGACTAAACTGAAGACTTGGAAGACGTTCTTATTTGAAGGTTTTGTCATCATCAAAAAGGGGGAAATTGTTGGAAGAATTTATTAACTCAAGAACAGCTAAGTGATCTTATCAGTTGAGTTAAATAAGTTAGTTAAAGGTTTTGATGATAACAAAAAGGTGTCATCAACTAAGTTATTGAAGCTTAGTAAACCTTTGAAGATTGGATACTTGGTTTAAAAGAAAATCATTCAAGAACAGAAGTATTCAAGAAATGAAGATTCAATCTTATGAGAAGAGTGAAAATCAGCTTAGTGGAAATGAGATCATCAGATGACTGATCATGAGATGACTAGTGCATCAGACTAGTGCATCAGCTTAGTGCATCAGCTTAGTGCATCAGACTAGTGCATCAGCTAGTGCATCAGACTAGTGCATCAGCTTAGTGCATCAGACTAGTGCATCAGACTAGTGATCATCAGCGGAGTGGATCCCATCAGCTAAGTAAAATCGGTCAGTAAGCTCTCCAACGGTAACAAGCTAAGTGCATTAAATGCTGCTGACAGAAAGTACAGCAGAGTGTACAGTAAACAGTGCAGAAAGCACAGCAGAGTGTACAGTGAACAGTGCGACAGTCTGCAAAAGTTACCATTCAAATTATGACCGTTGCTCAAGGACTAAAATGCAATTTTGCTAACCTTCAACAGGCCAAATTACAAATCCAAGAGTATAAATAGATGGTAAACTGAAGATTCAAGAGAGACTTGCACACTTTCAAGATCAAATCTTTAGAGCAAGAATCCATCAGTTGAGTCATCTTTTCATAAGCGGAGTCATCTTATGACGAAGCTGATTGTTGAAGAACAAGATTAAACCCTTGTATATCTGAGTGATATTCAACTGAGTGTTGTGAGGAGTAGATATCCATCTTTGTGAGTGATATTACTTCGGAGAGTAGGAGTTTCTTTGTGATTTCCTATTGCGAACTTGTGGCTGATCATTTGTTGTGAAGCACAAGCAGAGTGTACTAATTACTTTGTGTTCTTAGTATAACCCAAGATCTAAGTGACTTGGAAGAGTGGATTAAGAGGATTTGTTCCTGTATAACCACTATAAAAAATTCCTTGTGTTATTTACTTTATTTGTCTTGCATTGCATATTTCCTAAGCTAAGTAAATACTTTAAAAGAAGAGTCTTTTAAATTGAGGAATTTCCAACTTGGGGTAAAACTTTCTTTGTGCTTTAAAAGTTTAATTGAGTTGAAAACATTGTTTGAAAAACACATATACATTATCCGCTGCATCATTGTTTGAAACTCTGATTATATAAGTTTGATGAGCAAAATCAGCATAGTAGTCTACTTTACTGAATAAGCTAAGTGCTAAATCAGCATAGTAGTCTCACGAATAAGATCAGCTTACTCTGCTGATAAGCTAATTGCAAAATCAGCTTAGTCATCTTATTTAGCTGATGAGCGAACTCTACTTATAGAAAAGAAGTTAAAGAAAAATTAAAAGTTTATGAGGTCTATTCACCCCCCCCCCCCCTCTAGACCTCATTTGACCACTTGGGACCAACAAGTGGTATCAGAGCAGGTGGTTCATTAGAATCAGCTGTCTGATCAACGAGCTTGATCCAAGTGTTTTTCAAAGGTTTTCAAAACTTTTTCAAAAGAGCATTTTTTTGAAAAATCTAAACTTTTTGAAAAATGGATTGTATCAGCCATGTTCCCCACATTGCTGGTATGTCCTTTGAAGATTGGAAAATCAGAATGGAAATCCTTCTTGCTGCTTATAATGATAACATGTTTACATGTATTACACAAGGACCATTCAGGTTTAAGAAGACTATAAAGGTTGCTGACCAGCCTGATCAGATCGTTGACAAAAAGCTGGATGAACTAACTCCCGAAGAAGTCAGATTAGTCAATCTAGACAAGGTGGCTAAGTTCATAATGTTCAAAGCTCTAGATGAAGACAGATTCCAGAAGGTCAAGCATCTCAAAACAGCAAAGGAGATGTGGGATAAAGTCTGTGAGCTGAGCGAAGGAAACGACGCTATCAAAGAACATAAGCTTAGTGTGGCTCTTGAGGAGTTTGAAAATTTCAAGATGAAGTCTGGTGAACTGATTGATCAAATGGATACCAGATTTACCAAAACTCTGAACGAAGTTCTAAGGCTTGGTAAAAAGTTTTCAAACAAGGAGATCACCATGAAGGTTCTCAAGGCTCTTTCACCTAAATTCAACATGAAGGTGACAGCCATGGAAGAATCAAGGGACTTAGGGAAGATTTCCCTTTCTGAACTGTTCTCGTCACTCAGAGCTTATGAGTTTAAGATGCCTAGAATGGGAATAGATGAGTCATCTGGTTCAGACCCTACTGTTGCTCTTATCGCGTCAGACAAGTCAAGAAAATCAGCGGACAAGTTCGAAGAAAAGACTCTGCTAAATTCAGAAAAAGCATACACTGCTGACGACGTTGCCCTACTTCTGAATGATTTCAAGAAGTTCTATAAAAAGAAAATGAAATTAAAATATGAAAATGCTATTTCATCTTCTTCTGATCATTTTCAGGAAAACAGGGATTCCTCAAAAGCAAAACTTGGAGACCAAAATTGCAAGGAGTATGGACTCTTCACCAAAGATCGTCCGCATCTAATCTCTCAAAAGTTTGCTAACAAGGAAAAATGTGCCAAAAAGGAGTATAAGCCAAGTAAGAGCAAAGCTAAGTTAGCTAAGGCAGCAAAGCTAACAAACTCCGGCATATCTTATTCAGACAACAAGTCGTCTGATAAAGAATTTGAAGAAGTACCCGAAACTCTATGCTTAATGGCCAAGGAATCTGATGATTATGAAACTGAGGTAACTTCTACAAATTAATCAACTTGCATTATTTGAATCGTTTGAACAAATATTAATTTCAAATTCAAATATTGTTTGAGTATTTGCTAAGCTTAAGGAAGAGATGACTTTGCTAAAAAGAGCAAAACAGATCACTGAAACTTCAGGTTGAAAAACCTCAAGAATCAGCTGACTACAAAAAGCTTGAGCATGAGAATGAAACTCTAAAAGCTGAGTATGCAATTCGTATAGAAAATATAAATGAACTTGAAAGAAGTAATTGCATCATTCTCTAAAAAGAAATCAGAGGCTAAAGAGAAGAAGCCTACTGAAGCTCAAAAGGTTAAGAAACCTAGTAAGCAACCTAAGACTAAACAGACTAGTAAAACTCATCAGCTTAGTAAGCTGAAAGATGCTGCTGATAGGAGTGAAATTAAAAATGTTAAGTCTGCTGAATCTATAGGAGAGTTATTAGTTAACTCAGCTTATCACTTACTTCATGCTTCTTACCTTGCTTATGAGCATTGTTTTCATCATGAAAATTATTACCATGCTAAACTTACTGAAATTCATGATAAAACAAAGTCACAAAATCATCACATGTTAAAGGTTATACTAACCATGCAGGACCCAATATAAGGGGTACCAAAAACAGTAATCTGTTTTGTAGGAAAAACGCATGTGTGATGACACAGGTGAGTTGACTGTCCTTGCTAATTTCAACAAGTTCAACAAGTGATTTTACCATCGAATGGGAGAATATCAACAATTGGTATCCAGTACTGTATCAACATGTGATATCAACCAACAAGTGGTAGCCGCGTTGTTTGGAAATAACTAGAAAAGCAAGATTGTTGGAAAATTTGAAGTTTATCAAGAGAATCAACGTTTGTATCCAACAAGTGGTATAGTCAATCATGTGACAACAATCTTTCAGCTCTCGAGAGTTGAAAATGAGTTTTTTGAATTTGGATTCATGAGCTGAGGGGGAACATATCAGAAAAATCATCTCAATAGCTTACTGGAATTCAACGGCTGAGTATCTTTCGAGACTGACTCTCATAAGACTACTTGACCACAGATTCTTGAACTCAGGGAGAACGTGTACGACGAGCGGTACTCCTGATTAGAGATGATGTTCTCAATAAGTCAAATGAAGTTATCAGAAGACTGCTTCTCATCAGCCGACTGAAACTCAACAACCAAGTGACATTCAAGAATACACTTCAAAAAGGGTGAAGGAAGTAACCAACAAGTGGTATCAATTCTTCAAGTCAGGGGGAACAGTTATTCTAACTGGAGTGATAAACAGCAAAGAAGACTACAAACTGCTGGCTTGCGTGTAAAAGAAGAATTAATTAACAGCCAACGACCCCGAACAACTAAGTATTCACCTACTTGTCTTCAGCATACTAAGTTTTGGTGTTGATGACAAAAAGGGGGAAAAGTGAGATGCAACTAAGAACTCTCAAAGGTTGCATTGGATCTAATGATTTTAATCCTAGAGTATGAAGACTAAACTGAAGACTTGGAAGACGTTCTTAGTTGAAGGTTTTGTCATCATCAAAAAGGGGGAAATTGTTGGAAGAATTTATTAACTCAAGAACAGCTAAGTGATCTTATCAGTTGAGTTAAATAAGTTAGTTAAAGGTTTTGATGATAACAAAAAGGTGTCATCAACTAAGTTATTGAAGCTTAGTAAACCTTTGAAGATTGGATACTTGGTTTAAAAGAAAATCATTCAAGAACAGAAGTATTCAAGAAATGAAGATTCAATCTTATGAGAAGAGTGAAAATCAGCTTAGTGGAAATGAGATCATCAGATGACTGATCATGAGATGACTAGTGCATCAGACTAGTGCATCAGCTTAGTGCATCAGCTTAGTGCATCAGACTAGTGCATCAGCTAGTGCATCAGACTAGTGCATCAGCTTAGTGCATCAGACTAGTGCATCAGACTAGTGATCATCAGCGGAGTGGATCCCATCAGCTAAGTAAAATCGGTCAGTAAGCTCTCCAACGGTAACAAGCTAAGTGCATTAAATGCTGCTGACAGAAAGTACAGCAGAGTGTACAGTAAACAGTGCAGAAAGTACAGCAGAGTGTACAGTGAACAGTGCGACAGTCTGCAAAAGTTACCATTCAAATTATGACCGTTGCTCAAGGACTAAAATGCAATTTTGCCAACCTTCAACAGGCCAAATTACAAATCCAAGAGTATAAATAGATGGTAAACTGAAGATTCAAGAGAGACTTGCACACTTTCAAGATCAAATCTTTAGAGCAAGAATCCATCAGTTGAGTCATCTTTTCATAAGCGGAGTCATCTTATGACGAAGCTGATTGTTGAAGAACAAGATTAAACCCTTGTATATCTGAGTGATATTCAACTGAGTGTTGTGAGGAGTAGATATCCATCTTTGTGAGTGATATTACTTCGGAGAGTAGGAGTTTCTTTGTGATTTCCTATTGCGAACTTGTGGCTGATCATTTGTTGTGAAGCACAAGCAGAGTGTACTAATTACTTTGTGTTCTTAGTATAACCCAAGATCTAAGCGACTTGGAAGAGTGGATTAAGAGGATTTGTTCCTGTATAACCACTATAAAAAATTCCTTGTGTTATTTACTTTATTTGTCTTGCATTGCATATTTCATAAGCTAAGTAAATACTTTAAAAGAAGAGTCTTTTAAATTGAGGAATTTCCAACTTGGGGTAAAACTTTCTTTGTGCTTTAAAAGTTTAATTGAGTTGAAAACATTGTTTGAAAAACACATATACATTATCCGCTGCATCATTGTTTGAAACTCTGATTATATAAGTTTGATGAGCAAAATCAGCATAGTAGTCTACTTTACTGAATAAGCTAAGTGCTAAATCAGCATAGTAGTCTCACGAATAAGATCAGCTTACTCTGCTGATAAGCTAATTGCAAAATCAGCTTAGTCATCTTATTTAGCTGATGAGCGAACTCTACTTATAGAAAAGAAGTTAAAGAAAAATTAAAAGTTTATGAGGTCTATTCACCCCCCCCCCCCCCTCTAGACCTCATTTGACCACTTGGGACCAACAAACGTAGTAGTTGGCAGAGGTAAGTCTGTCTGCCGCTTTCTTTCATAACAGATCTAAATATAAAAAAAATTACAGAAAATTAAAACGAAAGGAAAAAAAAAGTTATAAAGATTCAAATCTTAAATCGAAAATAGAGGCAGAAGAAGAAAAGGTAAAAAATTCTATGTTCAGGTCACCGGATAATTGGAGAGGGAGGGATGCGGCGGCGGCGGAGAGGAAGGGAAGAGGAGTTCCTTTTTTTTTTTTAAATTGTTTTTGGGGGGGAAGGTGTGGCTGGGGGTGTGGCGGCGGATTGAAAATGGGTGAAATTTAAATGAAAGCTGGGAGAAAACATATTTATATGTTAAGTGTGTTTAGGTTTAGGTTTATGTTAAGGTTAATTGGGCTATAATATTTAATTGGGTCATTTGGTTTTGGGCTTAATTTTATATGAGCCGATTTTTATTCTATTTTTTGATACATATGAGTTTACTTTAATTTAGTTTGAGTTTTGGGCTTAAATTTTATGATTGAATTTTATTTTTACTTAGGTTTATATTCACTAAACATAATTTTTTTTTTCATGTAGATGGATCCGAATGTATATTGTTCATACACAAGTCTCCTCACTGGCGAGTTATCGGATGATGAAAGTTATCATCCCAACTCTACTACACGTTCTGAAACTCCGACGGTGAATGTTCCGCGCAAAACAGAAAGGACAAAAAATTTCTCGACCCCTGAGAATGTTCTGATTGTATCGGCTTGGCTAAATACAAGTAAAGATTCAATCAGTGGAGTCGAACAATCCGCTTCTAGATTTTGGAAGAGAATATACGATGAATTCATCAACAATGGCGGTGAAAAAGCACGTACCGAGAATAGCATAAAATATCATTGGGGTCAAATTAACAAACAATGTGCAAAATTTTGTGGTATGGTCCAACAAATCGACAATAGACATCAATCTAGTCAAACGACTAATGGAAGGGTAAATGTTTGTCTATTCTTAAATCAATCCATATTTATATTTATTACTTATTTATATGTGTTTACTTAACAGATGATTGAAGCGAAGCAACTATTTTATTCTCTTGAGAACAAGTCTTTTCAACTAGATCATTGCTTCAAAATTCTTCGATATGAGAAAAAATGGCTTGATTCTATTAAGCCAACGGACCAAACAAAGGAATCTATTAGTGATCTTGTCGGTGATCATGGTGACCCTTCCCCTAATCAAAATCGACCTTTGGATAGGAAAGCATCAAAAGAACAACAATCGAGGAAGAAAGCAAACATAGAAGGTGGAAGCTCGTCCACAATGTCAACTATTGATGAGCGTTGGGAAGCGAAGATGGCATTAGAGCGTGAACGATGTGCTCAACGTGAGAGATTCATAACGGCACAACAAGAAGCAACACTTGCACAAGATAGGATTTAGACATATAATGTCATGAATAAAGACACATCTGGCATGGATCCAATTGAAGCAGAGTATTGGAATCGCTTGAAAAATGAAATAATGAGAAAGGATGTTCTAATATGATCACTTTTGTTTACTGGATGGGGGTTGTACTATTGATATCTCTAGCTATTATGTTTAGAATTAGTTTTAGTCTAAGTTAGATTAATTTTAATTAATCTTAGTAATGTATTTAATTTAACGTATTTATTTTGTTTCATTGTTTTTCTTTAATGGTTCTTCAAGTTCTATTTAACAAGTAAATTTATTAAACCTCATATATATATATATATATATATATATATATATATATATATATATTAACTCGCACATTAAAAACATAAACATATATTGAAAAGATAACGAAAATTACATTAATGATACAACCAAGATCGTGCTGGAATTGAAAATTACATTAACGAAAATAAAAAAAAAAAAAGCACATATTGAAAATTGTGAACTTTATTCACCATGCAAACTCCAAATATGCTCAATTAGATCGTGCTGGAGTTGGAAATGTGTACCTCTGTCTCGAATTCGGCGATGATTCTCAGTAAACTCATCAAATCCATTTTTGGGCTCACGCGACACGTTAATATTAGGAGTTGCATCCATAAAATCGACTCTACCTGGGCCATTTTCGTCTTCAATAATCATATTGTGCATTATAATGCAAGCTTTCATTATCTTAGCTAATATGTCCTCATCCCAATACCTAGATGACCCACGCTCTATGTTAAAACAAGCTTGTAGTACTCCAAATGCTCGTTCTACGTCTTTTCTAGCACCTTATTGGACCTTCGCAAAGTGTTTCTCTTTAAGCCTTTGTGGTGCCGGTATTGTCTTCACAAAAGTAGCCCAAGTTGGGTATATGCCATCTGCTAGATAATAGCCCATGGAATAATTGTTACCATTAACTGTAAAATTGACTGGAGGAGCATGACCGTTGGCTAATGCTGAGAAGACAGGAGATCTCTCTACAACATTTATATCATTAAGTGAACCAGGCATTCCAAAAAAGGCATGCCATATCCATAGATCGTGATAAGCAACCGCCTCTAATATGATTGTCGTACTACGTGAATGACCTGTGTACACTTCTCGTGCAGATTGATAATTTTGCCACTCCCAATGCATGCAGTCGATGCTTCCAAGCATCCCAGGAAATCCACGTTGTTCGTTGACATGGAACAATCGTGCTATGTCATTTTCATTTGGTGCCCTTAGATATTCCTCACCAAAAATGTCAACAATCGCTTTGACAAAATAATGTAAACTCTCGAGGGTGGTGCTTTCACCTATGCGTACGAGATCATCAAGAATGTCAGCACATGACCCATGTGCAAGTACTCTAAGCGCAGCAATTACCTTCTGAAGACATGATAAACCAGGGACCCCTAGTGCATCTCTTTTTTGCACAAAATAGGGATCATATGATTCGACTGCAGATAAAATTCGACCAAAGAGTGGTTGCCGCATCTGAAATCTTCTCCTGAAAATTTTTTCAGGATATACAGGATTATCTGAAAATAGTCATTGTAAAGTCTGTTGTGACCTTCAACTCTATTGCGGTTGTAGTACCTTCGACCGGGGTTGAACCACGATGACATCGTTGTCTTCATGCTGCCTCATTTTCGGATGCTACAAAAAGCATTTCAAGGTCATCATCAAAATCAGAGTTGGTTAAGAAAGCACTTAAAACATGAGGATTCATGGTCAAATGGAGAAAACAAATTGAAGGAAATAATGGCTAAGTGTTATGAAGTAGGGAAAGAAATAAAGTGGTGAATACTTTATACCATAAAACCCCTTTAAATAGATGTGTGAAGAGATATCATAAAGATAAGAAATCTTATCAGATATCTTGACACTTTCTTACAAATCGACACGTGGCATCGGAAATCTTATCATGATATAATACAAAAAATATTATATGGATAAGAAAACTTATCAGATATCTTGATGGCTGCTTAAAAATCAACACGTGGCATCGAAAAATCTTATCTATCTTGATATAATATAAAATATATTATATTATATAGATAAGAAATCTGATCATATACCTTGATATTTGAATTCAAAGCGACAAGATATCGAATTCGAAGTGCCATGCTATTATTACTTAATATTCATACAGCGAATATATTTTATCATATGATGTAATATAAAAAGTTAGCAAGATATAATATTTGTAATATACACTTTAGTCTCGTTTTTATATTTGGTTGCATTTTTAAATGGTTTTAATTGTGTTTTAGTATCAATTTGACTTAATTTTAAATAATGAGAAAAATTGATGTTCCATTTTGATGGTTGTGCATTGGAATATAAAACATTTACAGGGGCCCCAAAACACTGTAGCAGTCCTCAAATGAGTATTTGATTACCCACTTTGATGGCTTAGGATTGGAGATGCTCTTAGCAAAAGAATTTGAGAAGATGAAATGTCTAAGTTGAATGTGTACGGCTTTTGGGTCTTTGCGTGATACATGAAGATAAAATGTAAAGTTGAATGTTTAAGGTTTATGGGTCTTTACGCGACAATTTACCGAAATCCTCTTGTGATAAATTAATTAAAGGGATAATTACAGGGATCTCCTCTGAGGTTAGGTGTAATTACCGCCTAATCTCTTTGGACTATTATAATTACAGGAACCTCCCTTGACGTTTCAAAAGGATCACAAAACCCTAACGGACTTCGACGGAATTGAACGAAAATCGTGAAATGTTGCTATTGCCCTTATTAGTTTTAATTAAAGAAATAAAAACTTGATTAACCAAATGTCCTATATACCCTTGAAATAATGCACAAAATTATTACACTACCCTTACAATATTTAATTTTGAATAGAAATAAAAAGTCATAATTACATATATATATATATATATATATATATATATATATATATATATATATATATATATATATATATATATATATATATATGCACCATACCCCATCCCCACCTCTACCCCCTCCCCCGTCCCTATCGTCACCGCTTTTTCCAGGCTGTGTCAGGCGACGATGGCAAACCATAAGCCATCGCAGGCTTGGGTTCTACCCAGGCCGGCAACGGCATGACTCCTTCCAAGTTGGCGGGACAGCCTGGAAGGAGTTGTGCATTGGGAACGATAAGTTGGGGCGGGGATGGGCAGGGTGGTGCCAAATGGGGTGAGGTGGGATGGGTGTGGGGGTAGGGGGTGAGGTTTTATTTTAAACGTAATTCATTCATTTATCCTTGTATTTAAATTATGGTTTTTTTTAAAATTTTTAAAATTACGGGTTAAATGTGAAAGTTGAATGTATTTATATTTTTACTTATGGTATACAATGTTTTTCTTATAATGAATCATAATTTATTTATTTTTCCTTGTACTTTAATTGTAAAAGCATTATGAAATAACATTGATGTTGTTGGTCTCAAGTGGTCAAATGAGGTCTAGAGGGAGGAGGGGGTGAATAAACCTCTGTACCTTTTAAAAAAATTCTTTAACTTCGTTTCAATAGAATAAGTTGATCTGATTCAAAATTTATCTTATTCAACTCAAGTTAGACCACTCGTCTGATTTCACTTATCTGTTAGATAAACTCAGAGTTTTAAACTTGTATGCAGCAGATTTAAATAAGTATGTTTTTCAAATTAGTTTATCTTCAAAAGGTTTTTTACCCCAATTTTATAAATTCCTATTTTTAAAAGCTTTATCCATTGAAGTGTTTGTTTTATTATGAAAATATGCAAGTATAAAGAGCAAGTAATCAAACACAAAAATGTTTATAGTGGTTATAATAGACAAGAAGTCTTTTAGTCACTCTTTTAAATCACGAAGATTTAGGTTACACTAGAAACACTAAGTAACTAGTACAACTATACTTGCGCTTTTACAACAAATGAATAAGCCACAAGTTCACTATAGGAAATCACACAGAAGACCTATATTTTGAAGTAATATCACTTACTTAGATGGATATCTACTTCTCACAACTCTCAAAGTCACAAAAATCACTTAAATTAAGTGTTTGAAAATGTTTCTTCAACTCAGCTTTGTCAACATATGACTTAGCTGGTGGTGTTCTGTTCTTGAGTTTTTGAAACTTAAAGAATTTGATCGTTGAATGCCCTCAGTTGTTGTGATTATCTGTAAATCTTGAATGTGAATTATTTATACTTTCGGTTTGAATTCTTCTTGTTGAAGACAAATAGATTTCAGATCTTCCTCAAGCTTTGATCCTTAACCTTAAATGGCTCCCAACAACTGTTCACTATACATTTCATATCTTACTTGAGCTTCTCTGACTATATCTTGATCTTTTAACCCATATGTCCAAAGTTACACATATGGCAATTTTTACAGCTCTTTCACCCATGTCTTTACCCCTTCTAAGCTTATTGGTCATTGTTTTTGTCAGAGCTGTTGATTCTTTTGTACTATGAGCTTTACATAGTAATATACTCTATCATGGAAAAAGTCAGAATTCAATGCTTGTTTGATATTGTTGGTCTGCAATCAATCCAACACCCAACTTTCCTTAGTAGAAACATTTTTCCAGGTTTTGAGTTCTTCACTTGATTCGCTCAACATGTAGTCCTTCCATCTGTTGTATATGATTTTCTCGGCAAGGAAGATACTTTTAAATTGCAGCAAGATGTTATATCTCTCCAATTCAGATTCAAACCTAGCGAAGACAGCAGGATCACTCCTAACTATCTCCAGTGCATGTTTGACCTAACTATCTCTAGCGCATGTTTGACCTCTCTTTTTCTCTTCTTTATAAGTTGATGACGAGATAACTCAAATGAATTATATTTTGGTTCACCAATAACTATCTCTCCACTTTTTTGGTGTCGTAAGCATCTTTCTTACTGGCCTCAAGTGCTTTGGCCAAGTCTTCTGCTTCCCTGGCAACTAACTCTGCCCCAATCATCTTAGCAACTTCAGACTTACTGGCTTCAATAGCAACTTTGAGCTCAACTTCTTCCTTTTTGTGTGGTAGTGGGATACCTTAGCCTTGCCAGTTCTTTTCCTTCTGGCAGCGGCTGTTTTCAAGAACCTTTGTTGTTTGTTCAGCAGGCACATTCACTTGAGGTGCAGACACCTCTACTGTCAGCTGATTTACACCACCAACTTTCATTAATGATTCCACTGGTCTCAGTGGATGGAGGATATTCTCTGACGGTAGAAGATGTGACTTTTGTATAGGTAAGAGTTAAGCAACAGGATTCTCCAAGGAACTCCTTGTTCTTTTTTAAATGTTTTCCATAGGCAACTCTTCTGATTCAGTCCTCTCAAGGGATAGCTCTATATTATCAATCTCTTTTCACACTTGAGAGACTATATTATCAGCATTCAAAGTGTCAACTGGTTTAGCTTCAACATCAGGGTTAACTGCCGTTTGACCAGTAGGATCAACAGTTGCCTTGAATTTATTTGCAGCAATAGCAGGCTTCTCAAAGTTACAGAAATCACTCAGATTAAAGTGTTTGGAAGTGTTTCTTCAACTCGGCTTTGTAAACAGATGAATAAGTTGATGTTATTTTATTCTTGAGTTTTTGAGACTTAGAGAATTTGATCGTCGAATGCTCCTAGTTGTTGTGATTATCTACAACTCTTCAATGCAGAACTATTTATATTAGCAGTTTGAATTCTGCCCGTCGAAGAGAGATAAATTTCAAATCTTCCTCGAGCGTTGGTCCTTAACCTTAAACGGCTCCATCCAACTGTTCATTTTACGATCTGCTGTACGGATTTGTCAGACGCATTAAATGCACTCTGCTGATACGAGGTATTTGAATTTACTTCTTCAATCATTTGTCATTAATACCCTTCTCTTGCAACACTTATTACGCCATGTGCATTTATTATCGTTGGAATGACTTCTGATCTCTTTTACTCTGCTGATCGAGTCCACTCTGTTGATGAACACTCCACTGATTCAAATCGAACTCATCTGAATTAACTCTGCTGAAATCCACCAGTCTGATTTCGAACTCATCATCAGATCACTAGTCTTATAATATGTTTCACTAATAAACTAATTATAAATTTCATGTAATTTTATAACATTTGTACCCATATTTATTTATACATATACATTGCAAAGAAAACCCTCATATGAATTAACATAACAAATGCATAATTGTCCACCAAGATAGCTATAGTAACCCCACAAATAGAATTGGAAGTTCAATAAAAAATGGACGACGTCAACAAAAACTAACGGAACCCTAACAGATGTAAGATTTTTTAAACGTCAGAGGATGTCCCTGTAATTATGATAGTGGGGATTGAACAATTATTACACATAACCTCAGGGAAGGTCCCTGTAATTATTCTTTAATTAAACAATTAAAACATTAAAACACATAATTAAGACGACACAACACTTTCCTAAGTAAGGATTCATAAATTTATCCCATAATACAACATATTAGAACCAAACAATAATGTTTCCTAAAACACTACTTAATCATGATTTGCAGCTATCTTCGTCAACTTAATGTCCTGAACCAAACGATCCAAATCCACAAAAGAAGAACCTTCTTCACTCACACTCTCCTTAGCTAATTTTGCCATTTCTTCCGCCCTTGTCAAGAACTCATCTTTCTTCAATTCCATAACTTCCTTAATCATTTTCTTAACTATTTCTCTATCACAAGTATCTTTCATATCCAAACCAATTTTCCAAACTTCCCCCACATACCTGCTATTCACTTGTTGGTCAACAAAAAAAGGTCCACAAATCATAGGTTTTCCCTCAACCAAACATTCCAAGGTTGAACTCCACCCACTATGCGTTAAAAAACAACCCACCGCAGAATGAGCCAAAACCTCTTCTTGTGGGGCCCAACTAACAATTTTCCCCCTCTCTTTTGTCCCTTGGGCAAATTCCAAAGGAATCTCATAAAACTCAAGTTCAACCCCATAAATCGAACCCGGCCTTTGGACCCACAAAAATTTTGACCCACTATTAATTACCAAACCGTACCAAATTTCGAAGAATTGTTCCTTTGTCATGACTGCATGACTACCAATGCTGACATATATAACAGATTTTGTGGGCTGCGAATCAAGCCAAGATATGCAACTTTTGTCTTCTTTCCAAGTACTATTACTTGAGGTTTTCTCTTCTGCAAGCTTCGTCTTTAATTGAGTGTGGAGCGGTCCTATGGCGTATATATTGGGGAAAATATTGAGCATTTGAGATAAAATTGGTGACTCGAGTTGTTGAAATGTGTTGAAAATAAGGCCATGTGCTAGTGGAATTTGCTTATTTCCTTTAGGATAAGTTCTAGTACGCGATCATTTTTGTCTTTTGTGCGACACAAGCTGGGAAGATCGCGGCGCCTTATTATACCGTCCATTCCGGGTGCATATGATATGAACTCATCCAAGTTGTCATCTATGCAAAAAGTAAGACATAAAACACTTTGTAATTTAATTATGAAGTACTCAAATAATATGATACTAATAGTTGCCCACTTTTTATTACTCGAAATAGATAAAAAAAAAAAAACTTGATTTTCCTATTTAAATATAGTAGCACGCGTAAAGTATGACATACTCCTTCCATTCTAGGGAGTGGCTATGGGCAGTTCCACTTGTGGAAAACTGCCCACAGTTCCTCTCACAAAACATATTTTATTATTATTTTGGTGACCTGCTAACCCGGTCACTGTTAGCAGGTCACATTTTGTGCTTTTACATAATTACCCCTGTATATTAATAATACATATTAAAATAAAAAAATCTCATTTATTTCATTTACATATTTACCCCTCCTTGTTATTAATATATATTAAAAACATTAAAATTTGTTCTATTTACCAATTTTTATATGAACTATGATTTTCATTATAAATTCAATATTTGTATACAAGATTATTCTAATTTCACTTCTCATTTTCTAAAAATGTTAAAAAATCATATTTACATATATTACTATAAAAACATAGATTTTTATTATGTGTTCCACAAATTTTTATAAAAAATCATATTTACATATATTACTATAAAAACATAGATTTTTATTATGTGTTCCACAAATTTTTATAAAAAATCATATTATATTTTTGTTAAATTTTGTGCCATCCGTAGAAATTCACACTAATTTCTTTGAATACAAGATTTGTTATATTTTTCCATAGAAAGAATTCACACTAAATATTTTTCCATATATACTAATTTAAACTGAATTCAAACTAAACATATTTAGTTTGCAAATATACATTTTCATTATAAATTCACTATTTGTATACAAGATTATTCTAATTTCACTTTTTATTTTCTAAAAATGTTAAAAAATCTCTATTATCAACTACATAATTATATATTTAAAAAAAAGAATTTCTTAAGGGAAAAAAAAGGACTTTCTTCTTCCTTGCCGCCACCTCGCTGCCGCCGCCGCCGCCGCCGCTCGGACGAGTGAGGTCAAAAGACTGAAAGAAGCTTGTTTAAATAATTACTGAAAACCCAGAGTTTCAATGACTTCATTCCATCCCAATTTACCTGGATCTGAGAATTCAGCAAAAAAGCACACAAGAGTTCAACCTTAGTAATAAGAAATTATAAGAAAAATTGAACTGAACTAAAAATTAAAAAACCATGAACAACAAGATTGAGCTCTCAAAACCATAAAAGTTTAGAACTTTAATGGACTAGAACACCAACTAAACCGATTTCAAGGAAACCCAGACATGAAATATCTCAACAGAAAAATTCAATGAAAAATATTAATTTTAAGGAAAACCCATCAAGATTCGAACTCAAACAAACAAACCCTATATCCACAATTCGTCAAAAAATATTCAGAAAACAAAAAAAAATTCAAACTTATCCGAACAAAAATAAGGAGGAGCTGTGAACAGAGATAACTAACCTTGAGTAAAATGGAAACAGAAGGGAGGATTGTGGGAGCTGTGATCCAATTATTCCCCGCAACAAAGTTAGAGAGAGAGCTCTCTACCTGAAGTGGGTCAATTTGACAAAAGAAACACATATATCAAAGTGAAAGAACATATATCTATGTGTGCATCTTCTGTCCAGATCTGAAAAATTATTTACTTTATATATGTATGTATGTATCCATGGCAGCTTCTGTCCAGATCTGAAAAAGAAGAGAGAGAGAGAAGAGAGAGAAAAAGAAAAGTTTGAGAAATGAAAGAGTGAAGAAGAAGACGGTAGGGTATAAAAGTCATTTCGATTTTGCCTATAGTGTATTTTTCTTTCCGGTAATAGGTGAAGATTTTGCCACATGGCATTTAATGAGTGGTGAACTGTGGGCAGTTCCGCCAAAGCGGAACTGTGCGGAACTGCTCCTAGCAAGCCCGTCCATTCTATATACAAATACGTCATCTTCAGATTTGACATAATGTTTTAGGTAAAAATTAAAAAGATAAAACTTTTATATAACTCTTCATAATCTTATTTTTAGCATTTTTTTATTATGCAAAAGTGTTCCTAAATTAGTTATAATTCTGGATCAATGAAATCAAGATAATTCTCGATCATTGAAATCAAGAGAAGCAGAGTAAAATACCTTAAGAAAAGTTTTTTTTCTAACTCTCATATAAAACTCGGCAAAAAAGAAAGAAAGAAAAAGGGGATTAATTGAATTCTTAGCGGCTGAAATGTTAATAATAGGTCATCGGAAAATTTGGTCATTTCACTTTGAAACTTATGGACTACTCCTGGGTTTTTTGCACTTTGCACCCCCGAAACATAGGAAATAGGTACTTTGTACTCTCGAAACTTAGATTTAGCACTTTGCACCCTCAAAATATAAAAAATATAGCACTTTGCACCCTCTTTTTATTTTTAAGCAAAAACTCAAGGGCAAAATAGGTAATTCTAACATTCACAAGATGGGTATTTTTCCTTTTCATTTTTATTATATATATATATATATATATATATATATATATATATATATATATATATATATATATATATATATATATATATATATATATTGAGGAGGATATATAAGTCTTAGATCTTAACAAGAATGCGAATCTCGATTTACATCATTTAAGGCTATTTCCTTCTACTAGATTCAATACCCAATGGTTATAAGTAAGCAAACTTAAATCAAATCATTTCTCCATATCCAAATGGTTATAAGGAAGCAAACTTAAATTGGATCATTTCTCCATATCCAAATAAGGGGGGTTTTTGGCACTTTACACCATGAAATTATAGGGTTTTGCTACTTTGCACCATAACTTAAAAATTTTGGCACTTTGCAACCTGAAAATACAATTTAGTTGGCACTTTGCACCCTAGTATATGTTTTGAAGAAAAATTTCATTGACTGAAGGGTATAATAGTTATTTTCGTATATTTTTGGTACTTTGCACCATAAAAGTATAGATTTTGACACTTTGCACTCTAAAATATAGAATATTGGCACTTTGCAACCAAAAAATATAATTTCTGGCATTTTCAACCCCGACTTAATATGATAATCTAAATTATATAAACAACATGCAATATAATAATTTGCTAGATATGTAAATGTGTATTTGAGATTTTTAAGGGAATAATCTAGATGATACTTGAAAATAAAATAAAGAAAGTGTCTTTTTTTTAATCTAAATTTTAGTGAGAGAAAATGTTAAGATGAGTTATTATAAAGTAAAATAAATTTAGAACAACAAGTTTATGATTGTTGTGCATATAAATGACCATTTTATTTCTACGTCGCCAACATTCATGAGTTTGTTTTTTTTAAAAAAAAATACAATATGGTGCAAAATGTCATACAAATTATATTTTAAGGGTGTAGTGTGCCAAAAAATTAAAATCGGGGTGAAAAATGCTAATATTTTATAATTTTAGGGTGCAAAATGTCATAATTCTATATTTTAAGGGTGCAAAATCTATATCGCCAAAAAAAAAATGAAAATACTATTCTACTATTTTACCAATGATTTTTCTCACTAAAACACACACTAGGGTGCAAAGTGCCAAACAAATTATATTTTCAGGGTGCAAAGCGTCAAAACTTTTAAGTCAGGGTGCAAAGTGTCAAAATCCTATAATTTCAAGGTGCAAAATGCCAAAAAACCCAAATAAGGGATATGTGAGATTTATATTTTTTATATTGATCTTAATTTTAAGATATTTTGATTATTTGCATGAAACAATAAAAATTTATATTGACAAAGAATGATAATTTTTTTAATTATAATTGTATTTTAGATAATCTAAATATATATAAATACTACATAATAATAAAGTCACAACGGTTATACCGATTGAACTTGTGGTCGACCCAATCTAACCGATTAAACCAGTAACCAGTAGGACTTTCGGTTCAATGACCGGTCCGATTTTAAAAACACTGAAATTTTGTGAGCTCCAGTTCATATTAATTGATATATTTGTCCCTTCTCTTACATTTAAGTTGGAAAGCTCAAAAGTCACTAATAAAAATTGAGAAAAGTAGAAAAAATATGTATGAAAGGATATTTTTGATATTTTATCACGTAAAAATGATTAATAAGGAAGTTTTTTAATCTATGTAAAAAGTAACAATACGTCAATTAATATAAACCGGAGGGAGTAATAATTTTGGTTTTCTTGAATTGAATAAAATACTGAATTATATTATTGGTTTGATTTTGAGGTGCTGGGTGCGGAAAATTCTTGTATAGACCTGGTCTATGAGTTTTTCATAGACCTTGTGGTTGTAAATGAACCACATCATACATTTTGATGATGTCATACTCTCAAAATGTATGATGTGGTTCATTTACAACCACAAGGTCTATGAAAAGTTCATAGACCAGGTCTACGCAAGAAAGAGTTGGTGCCTGCATAATTAATTAAAAAAACATAGGACAGAGTTGTTGCTTGCATAATTAATAAAACAATATAGGAAAGAGTTGTTGCAATATAGGATAAAAAGAATATAGGATAGAGTTGTTGCTTGCATAATTAATAAAACAATATAGGATAGAGAAATGTGCAGTGTTTTCTGCCCATTAATTCTTATATGTGTGGGATTCTTTTGGACATGAAAATAGTAGGGATCCGATGCTCCCTTTTCCTCTCTCTCTTTATGTGTGTGTTAATTTCCCCTTTTATTGGGAAGCTTAATATACCTTAAATTTCGGAGTTGTTAATAATCATCTTCTCCAAAACCTCGTTCAAACAAATCCCATGTTGTTTTATAATTTTTAGGATTGGAAATATTTCAAAAAACTTAAATATTTAATCGAATTTATGTTTAAAATTCTATTCCAATAAAATAAAAGCGGCACACTTAAAAATATGAGAATAATGCATGATACTCAATTGTATTATGCGAAACTTGTATGGAAACTCATATGTGAAACTTTTAATGCATCAATTTTTCTTGTATTTAATTTTCAAATTCTCTACAAGAATCTCCGGATCGTCCACTTTCGTCGGTTTATTAATTTTACTTGATACAAAATTTCATATTATTTCACATTTTCTCCTAATTTTTTTTCTATAAGAAAAAACCTTGAATTGATATCTCATCTTTTTCTGAAAATATTTTGTTCTTTTAAATTTAATAACTTTGTCTTTTTCAATACTCCAAAACTTAGACAAGAACATCCAACTTGGAAAGCAGTCAACAATGAGCTTCAACTTCAAATAATTTGTGAAAAAATCTGCCAGCTGAGCTGACTAACCCAATGAATTTAAATGATAAGATGTGAAAAATTGATCCCAATAATTAGTGATAAAGAAGATTGAAAAGTGCCTACATGTGTCACGGGCTCTTAAAAAACATAAAGCTTGAATTGTTGTACCTTTATGAATGGAGTAATATGAGGTGATTGGTCAAGTGAAAAGGGATTAGTCATTACAAAGTAGGGGACTCAAGTTCGAATCCCTGTTAAGAGAGGTTCCCACTTTATGTGTCCGATGCGTCTCAAAATGGATTAAACCTTGGAAAACAAAAAAATAAAAAGAAAAATAAATAAAAAATGTGCATACGTGACTCGAAGTACATGAATTGATAATTTAACAAGAATTGAATGAAACTACTCCAATAGAATTTGACTCTAATTGTTGAAATAGGATCATGTAGTTTTTAAGAAATTTAATGGCACAATCATGATTTTGTTGATCAAGAATGCTTTTAGCATTGCCACAAATAAATTGGAGTGACGGACTAAATGTAACCTAATCCGTCCCGTAAATTATTTATGTAAAAATTATGAAAGTGACACGACTTCCAGGTTAAGGGGTGGGGGTAAATGTAAAATACTCTCATGTGTTGTGTTAAACCTGAAAAAAATTATTTTGTGAAATTTTTATTACGTTAAACTTACTTGTGTTTTCAAAAACCCTGCAAAAGTATTTCAATTGATGAAAAAGAGGTCATTTTGGATCGACATATTTCAAGAGATCATTTTTAAAATACTTCAAGTTGATCCCTACAACTTTACGTGATATATTTTTAAAATTATTTTTTGAAATATGTTGATCCAAAACGATCAATTATTTAAAAATTGGGTATTTTTTGTAAGGTTTTTAAAAACACAAGAAAGTTTGGCGTACTAAACATTTCACAAGATAATTTATTACAGGTTTAATATAACATAGAGAAGTATCTTGCATTTTCCCCTAAAGCACCATATATGTTGTTGTCGGATTTGTACATCTCAAAAACGTAGTACCTGAGAGCATAGTTGGATCCATCCAACTTGATGCCATTTGGTGGTTGGACCCTTGCAAAGGCTTATGTCATTCATTCGGTCAAATATGGTGCTCTAGGTAGGGGTCTAACGACATTAGGGCGACAAGAAGGATGTTTGGGGTTCATTATTTCATTATTCATATAATGCTATGATACACTATATATACAGGTTCCTAATGTCAAATATAAAATGTCTTAAGTACATTCTATTTATAGCCTATAACATAAAGGGAGAGATTTTCACTTTTGGTATCATAAGTAACTCTACTTTATGGTCACGATATCATAACTTTAAAAATATACATATTAGGTATTACATGTTAACTGTTCTCGACACATTTGGTATTTTCGTCAATTCTTGGATGGAAAGTTGATGGAAAATTTGCATAACTAGTCCTATAGTTATAGATTGCTGCCAAAGTTGTCCCACATATTCTGATCGATAAATTTATCCTAAAGTTCACAATTTTGATTAATTTTTACATATTATTATTATTAAATTTCTTAAACTAATTAGATTATATATAATATGTATAAACTAAATATTATTTTATATAAAATCTAACAAAATATAAATTAAATTTATTAGAATTTTATAATTTTGAAAATTAAATTTTTAAACTAATTAGATTTTATACATATTTTATATAATTAAATTATATTTTATATAAAATCTGAAAAATAAATATACTTATTAAACTTTTTAAATCTTAAAAAATCTTTTAAACAAATTAGATTTAGGGGTTTTTATTTTTTTAATTATAATAAATTTAATAGTTAGAATTATTATTATTTATATAATTTTGAAAGAATTTTTCAGGTTTTATAGTAAATATTATCTAATTTGTATATATTATTATCTAATTAGTTTAAAAGTTTTTTATTCAATTTAAAAAATTTAATAAGTTTAATTGATATTTATTTTTCAAACTTTATCTAAAATTATTTAATGTATATGTGTAATATGTCAAATATAATTAGTTAAAAATTTATTTTGAAATTTAAAAAATCCAATACATTTAATTGAATTTTTTTACTTTATATATATTATATATAAAATCTAACTAGTGTAAGAGACTTGATAATTTAAAAATTTTATAAATAGGATTTATTTGCAATTGAGACTGAAATGCTTCAAACTTGTGAATTGTGGGGTAAATTTGTTGGACATAAAACATGTGGGGTCATGTTTGGCAACAATCTATAACTACAGGACTAATTTTGTAAATATTCCATCAATTTTCCATCTAAAATTTAATTTCCGTACAAAAATTGACAGAAGTACCAAATGTGTCGAGGGTGGTTAGCATGTAATATCAAAATGTGTGTGTTTTTAAAGTTATGGTACATTAACCTTAAAGTAAAATTACTTGTGGTACCAAAAGTGAAATACTCTCAACATAAAAGATATGGAAAATACAATATTCTCTACTCAACTCACTCCCACAAGGTGGAAGGAGGTCTTTTCTTCTTTAACTCACTTCAACATCACTTGGGTCAAGTGGCAGCGGCTTATGACCCCTAGAAGTAAATTCAAAGTTTGGATCTTATTGGAGTCATCACACTAGAAATAATACGTACAATGCTCTCTCTGATCCATTACCAAAAGCAAAATATGAAGCTAGGAAATTCATTACAAGGAGTTAGAGTGTTGACTACTATGTATCCATTAATGTGAATTAGTCATTTGATCAAAATACATGTCACGGCTTAATGTTGTGGTAGAAACATCCACCACAACACAGTTACGGTGGATGTCGTGGTGGATGTATCCAATATGAATAAAAGTCGTGGTAGATATTTTCACCATGGATAAAAACCGTAGTGAATGCATTCGTTAATTCCCCACATACCGCCCATAGAAACCGTGACGGAATTGTGATGATTGAATTTTGACAAGGTTTTTGAGCTTTTCACCACGGCTTTTGGCCGTGATGGAAACTCATAATTTTGTGCAAATTTACTTCATCATGATATGATGAAGCTGCAGGTATGAAAAATGTGAAGGCAACAAATATTTGTTATGCGCAAATCACACCACTATATCTATATCTCTATCTCTATCTCTATCTCTATCTCTATCTCTATTTATTTTTTTATTCTAAAAGCATGAATATTTCTTAATTTTTTTGTGCGGACTAAAATACCCTTAATTAAATTTAAATTATAAGTGATATTTAATTCAATGATAAATATCTAAAAGTAATTGAAGATGTATAATTAGACATGAAATCTTATTATCTTATTCAATTTATCTCCTATATATAAACTCCTAAAATTTATAAATTCTCTCTTACATCAATTATTGTAATTTTAATCCTTATAATAGATAAAAACGAACAATTTAAAAATACTATTATTTTTTATAGCCCCTAAAATATATATATAAAATTGCTATAATTTAGCATGAATATTTATTTAAATAAGAAAATGTTAATTTAAAGATTTATTACAGTATAAGCCATAAACACTCTAAATATAAAAATTTTAAAATAAAATTCTCTTAATAGTCATTATGTTACAAAAAAATTGAGTCACGTCTTACTATGAAATAATAAAATATACTTATGACTTAGCTAATTAAGTAATTTTACTTTGGCTAGAATAAAGAAAAATATAAGAAATATTCAATAATATCAAGACATGCATAACCTCAAATTTTGATTGATTTTTTTTTTTTTTTTTTGGAAAAACGGGTGAAATAGATGGAAAATGGTGAAAAATTGAGAAAATTTTGTTCAATCGATAAAAAAAAAGGGGTGAAATAGATGGAAAATGGTGAAAATTGATGAAAATTCGATCGAAATTGGTGAACATTGACCAAATTGGTAAAAATTTGGGAAAGATCAGTAATAAAGTGCCCCTGGTATTGATAAATACATGACATTGATGAAAATTCGGGTGTAATTCATGAAAAATGATGAAACCGGTGAAATAGCAACCTAAAAAAATAGGTGAAATCTGTGAACGTACACATGAATAAAGTCCGCGAAAACGTTTCAAATCAAAGAAAAATTCAGGTGAAATGGTGAAAAAAACATGTAAAATCAGTGAAAAAAATGTGTGAAATAGATGCAAACGGGTTAATTTGATAAAAAAAAAAAAAAGTTCCAAAATGAGTTAGTATTAAAAAAAGAGTTTAACCGACAAAATAACGTATATGGTAGAAATATATTCTCCATTTGATCATTAATCATACATGCTTAACATTTTTTTTCTGAAGTTAGTTGATTAAAAGATTTAAGTCAACCTACATATATCTTTTCATAAGGAATTTAAAAAAAAAAATTGTTATTTTAATAGATGCATCAAATCTCTATCTCTATCTCTATTATTATAAAAGCATGAATATTTCTTAATTTTTTTGTGCGGACTAAAATACCCTTATTTAAATTTAAATTATAAAGTGATATTTAATTCAATGATAAATATCTAAAAGTAATTGAAGATGTATAATTAGACATGAAATCTTATTATCTTATTTAATTTATCTCCTATATAAACTCCTAAAATTTATAAATTCTCTCTTACATCAATTTTTGTAATTTTAATCCTTATAATAGATAAAAACGAACCATTTAAAAATACTATTATTTTTATAGCCCCTAAAATATATATAAAATTGCTATATTTTAGCATGACTATTTATTTAAATAAGAAAATGTTAATTTAAAGATTTATTACAGTATAAGCCATAAACAATCTAAATATAAAAATTTTAAAATAAAATTCTCTTAAATATCATTATGTTAAAAAAAATTGAGTCACGTCTTACTATGAAAGATCATAAAATATAAGTATGACTTAGCTAATTAAGTAATTTTACCTTGGCTAGAATAGAAAACAAATATACCAAATATTCAATAATATCAAGACATGCATAACCTCAAATTTTGATTGATTTTTTTTTTTTTGAAAAACGGGTGAAATAGATGGAAAATGGTGAAAAATTGTTGAAAATTCGATCGAAATTGGTGAACATTGACTAATTTGGTAAGATCGGTAATAAAGTGCTCATGATAAATACATGAAATTGATGAAAATTCGGGTATAATTCGTGAGAAATGATGAAGCCGGTGAAATAACAACCTAAAAAAATAGGTGAAATCTGTGAAAGTACACATGAATAAAGTCGGCGAAAACGTTTCATACTCAGTGAAAAGAAATCTGTGAAATAGGTGAAAACGGGTTAATTTGATAAAAAAAAAATTCAAAATGAGTTTAATATGATAAGACCGTGTAAAATTAGTTAAAAAGATTTTATCCGACAAAATAAGGTGAAACCGTAGAAAAATGGTTTAAAACGGACAAAAACAAAAGGACAAAATTGTAAAAACTGTGAAAATAAGTTATAACCGATAAAAAAAGATGGGTAATACAATTAAAAAAATATTAAACTGGTAAAAATTGTTGGATAAGGATGAAGATGAAGAGCACTGAAGTCAATTAGTAAAGGGTGGTTTTGATGATTTCCAAAACCTAAGATCAGCTAAGTATGGAAAACTTAGTTGTAAAACCCCTTAGAAGAATTTTGACCTATTAAGAAGACTATCAGAAGGGTCAAAGATTCAAGGTCCAGAAGACTACGTACTGATCTGCTGAAGGAAAGAAATCAGACTGGTGAAGATCAGCCGACTCAAATCAGATTTGTTCAAGTTCGGGATCAGCTCTATTCATCATCAGACTTGCACTTTCGATCAGCAAAGTGGAAAGGATCAAGAAGTCTACCCAACGGTAATAAATGCCCCTGGAAGTAATAAATGCTGAAGTACAAGGTTATTAAAGACAAATGATTGAAGAAAGACCTCGTATCAGCTTGGTGCATTTAATGTTGCCTGACAGATAGTACAGTCTGCAGTACTGTCACTGTGCAGAGAGCCGTTCATGGATTTTAAGGACCAGAAATCAAGAGATTTGAATTTTGTCTCTCTTCAACGGACAAAATTCAAAGAGTGACTATAAATATCTGAAGAGACGAAGGAAGAAAATATACACAACTTCTGAGAGATTGAATTCGAAGCAAAATATTTTCTAAGTCTCAAAAGCTCAAGAACAACTCACTCGTCTGCTGAAAGTCATTTGTTGACAGAAGCCGTTGAAGTTCAAGAAAACATTTTCTGAGTGAATCTGTAAGAGAGAAAAGAGTTGTGAGGAGTTCTTATCCATCTTTGTGAGTGATAATACTATGTAGAATAGGTCTTCTTTGTGATTTCCTATTGCGCATTTGTGGTCGTTTCATTTGTTGTTCGACGCAAGCAGAGTGTACTAATTACTTTGTGTTCTTAGTGTAACCCAAGATCTGTGTGACTAAAGGATATTTAAATCCATATAACCACTATAAAGATTCTTGTGTTTTTACATTGCTTTTACTTGCATATTTTCAGATCTGCATAAAACATTTGATTAACTGTTTGAAAAAGGTTTAAAGGAGTTTTTATAAAACTGGGGATTAAATTTTTCAAATTACTAAGTATACTTGTGAAAAACACTTTATAAATCCGTTGCAAGTATTCTGGTATTAAAACTGATTTTAACAAAAATCAGCTAAGTAACCATCAGATTAGTGGTCAGCAAAGCTGTTCAAAGATTTGTTCGCGATCAGCCTTGTAAACTTACTGTTCTGTATCAGCTTAGTTTGTTTTTTAGCAACAGTTTTAAAGTTAAAATTTGATTAAAAAGTTTCAGAGGTCTATTCACCCCTCCCTCCCTCTAGACCTCATCTGACCACTTGGGACCAACAAGTGGTATCAGAGCCGGTGGTTCATTAGAATCAGCTGCCTGATCAACGAGCTTAATCCGAGTGTTTTTCAAAGGTTTTCAAACTTTTCAAAAGCGCATCTTTTTGAAAAAAATTAAATTTTTTTAAAGATGGATTGTAGCAGCCATGTTCCCCACATAGCTGGTATGAGCTTCGAAGACTGGAAGATCAGAATGGAGATATTCTTAGCTGCCTACAATGATAACATGTACACATGTATCGTCAAAGGTCCATTCAAATTCACCAAGACTATCACGGTTGATGAAGCTGATATAGTGGTGGAGAAAGACTTAACAGAGATGACAACTGAAGAAATCAAGTTGTACAATCTGGATAAGGTTGTCCGTTTCATCATGACTAAGGCCCTTGACAACGACAGATTTGACAAAGTCAAGCATTGCAAGACTGCCAAAGAAATGTGGGATAAGGTTCGTGACATGAGCGAAGGAAACGACGCCATTAAAGAGCATCAGCTAAGTGTTGTTCTGGAAAAGCTGGACAACTTCAAGATGAAGTCTGCGGAAACCATTGATCAGATGGATACAAGGTTTACAAGGACGCTGAATGAAGTTTTAAAGCTTGGAAAAACCTTCACTGATAAGGAGATAACCGTCAGAGTACTGAAGGCTCTACCTCCGAAGTTCAACATGAAGGTGACAGCCATGGAAGAGTCAAGAGACTTGGGAAAGATCTCACTCACCGAGCTGTTCTCAGTACTCAAGGCGTACGAGTATAAATTGCCAAGAATGGGTGTTGAAGAAACCTCTACTTCAAGTCCCACAACTACCCTAATTGCAGCTGAAAATCCTAGGAGGCCAGCCCATAAAAGCAAAGATGTGGACTCATCTGATGAAGCCACAATACTCAACAAAAAGGAGTACACTGCTGGAGACGTTGCATTGCTGATGAATAATTTCAAGAAGTTCTACAAAAGAAAAATGAAGAACAAATACAACAATGTTTCTACTTTTAACCCTACTTCTTCTTCGCAAGATAAAGATTCTTATAAATCTAAGATGATGTGCGATAACTGCAGGAAATTGGGTCATTTCATCAGAGACTGCCCATATCCTAAAGCTGAAAAGTACACTGAAGAAGAAAAGAGAATCAGAAAATAAAAAAAGCATCAGAAAGGCAAGGTGCTAGTGGCAGAAGCGGAAAAGCTAGCTACTATCTACTCATCAGATTCGGATTCAGATACTTTTGATGAAGAGAGACTTGCTCTTCTCTGCCTGATGGCTAAGGAATCTGATGGCTCTGAGGATGATGAGGTAACTCCTCTAGATAATGAATTATTTAATTCATTTGAACAAATGATGCTTAACAATACAAGTATTGCTGAAGCATTTACAAAGCTTAAGGAAGAGATGATATTGCTAAGAGAGCAAATCAGTTCACTGAAACTCAAGGCTGAAAAGCCAATAGAATCAGATGAATATAAACAGCTCGAGCAAGAAAATGAATCTCTGAAAGCTGAATGTGAAGTCCTTAAAGGAAAAATCATGGAACTTGAGAAAACAATTGAGTCTCATGAAAAGTCATCTGTTGCATCCACTCATATGCCTAGTAAACAGAAGACACCTTTAGATCAGGATAAGTTAGAACTGAACCATACTGAAAAATTTATATCAGCTGACAACAGTAAGGTCATTTTGTATGTTCAGACCACTAAACCTGCTTCACCTGAGAAAGTGTTAAAGGAGACGAAAACTCCTAAGGCTAAAAAGAGCAAAGAGCCTAGTGTAGGATAACAGACTAGTAAGTCCAAACAGAAGAGTCCTAGGAAGTCTTCTGATAAGGCTAAAACCAATCAGACTAGTGATAAAACTAAGTCGTCTGTTAATGAGCAAGCATCTAGTAAACCAAAGAAGCATAAAAACAAGAAAAATCAAAATGCTTGGTATGGAAATGAGTCTTATTATGTGCAACCTGCTGCATATCCTCCTATGTATCATGCACCTCAATTTCCAACTTACTATGCACCATATCCTGCTCATCCAATGCATGCATATCCTACTTATCATGCATCTTATTCTGCTTATGAACAATATCCTTATCATGCTGATTATCAACAACATGACCTATCTGATAAACGTGATAAAGGCAAAACTGTTCATGCTCCTGCTGAAACTCATAAACCTAAGAAGCCTAAGACATCAACATCTTGGGTTGTCAAAGGTGGAACTAATCCTTCAGGACCCTCTCAATAAGGGTACCTAAAACAATTCTGTTTTGTTTTGTAGGTTAGGATTAGGAGTAGGAGTAAAGTAGAGAAGACCTGGTACTTGGACAGTGGCTGTTCAAGATATATGTGTGGAAACATACATGAGCCGACTGATGTTGTTGCTGTGGATGGTCCAAATGTGACGTTTGGAGACAGCAAGGAAGGCAAGATTGTAGCAAGTGGAAAGCTGATCAAAGTCAACATTGAGATATCTGACATCTCTTATGTTAAAGGCCTCAAATACAATTTGCTGAGCATAAGTCAATCTTGTGACAAAGGATATTCAGTCATCTTCTCAACAGATAAGTGCTACGTTGAACAGATTTGAACAAAGAAGGTCATTTTATCTGGAAGACGACAAGTGAATATCACAGTGGACTGGAATTCTGTTGACAAGAATTCAAGTGTTTGTTTGGTGGCATCAACACCAAGTGAAGTCAGTTGGCTGTGGCACAAAAGAATGAATCATGTGAATTTCAAGACCATCAACAGACTTATCAAAAATGATCTGGTAGAATGAATTCCAAAGACAGTCATGAGCAAAGACAAGCTTTGTGACGCATGTCAGCAGGGTAAACAAATCAAGTCATTATTCAAAAGCAAGAAGCACCAATCACCTGGAATGATCTTGGAGCTACTACATATGGACTTATTTGGACCTATTGATCCAATCAGCAACGGTGGAAAGAAATACTGCCTAGCTGTTGTGGATGATTATTCAAGATACACTTGGGTGATTTTCATGAAAAAGAAAAGTGAAACCAAGGAGCATCTTACAAATCTGATGGAGCAAATTCAGAATAAAAAGAGTATGAAAATACTGAAGATCAGATCAGATAGAGGGACTGAATTTACAAACTCTACTGTTGAAGAGTATTGTTATGCCAGAGGAATCAACCATGAGTACTCTGCTGCCAGAATCCCTCAACAGAATGGAGTTGCTGAAAGGAGAAACAGAACTCTGAAAGAAGCTACCAGAACCATGATAGCTGAAGCTAAACTGCCTCAAAGATTTTGGGCAGAAGCAACAAATACAGCATGTTTTACCCAAAACAGATGCATGATCAACAAGCACCAAAACAAGACTCCATATGAAGTTTGGAACAACAGAAAGCCAAACATTTATTACTTTAGAATTTTTGGTTGTAAATGTTTTGTTTTAAATAATGGGAAAAATCACCTTACTGCTTTTGCAGAAAAGGCTGATGAAGCAGTATTTGTAGGATATTCTACTATTAGTAAAGCTTATAGAGTCTTTAACAAAATAACTTTACTTATAGAAGAATCCATTCATGTAGTATTTGATGAACCTAGTCAATCTTCTGAAAAGAATCAAAATACTGATCAGAATCTGTCTACTGATTTTCAGAAATTGAATGTTGAAAATAATGAAGAATATATTCCCATCATACTACATGATCTCAACTCGGCTGCAAACTCAAGTGCTGTTCAAAATCACAATGCTGATTGTCTAACAGAGGAGTTGCAAACAGCTGACAGACCAGAGAATGTTCAACAGACAACTGTTGTTCAACAGACTACTACTAGAACTCCAACAGTAGTGTTGCAAGATCAAAACAAAGGACAACATTATGATTTTCAACCTGATCTTAGATGGCTCAAGAATCACCCAGCAGAGCTGGTGATTGGTGATCCTTTGGATAAAGTAAAGACAAGGAGAGCTGCTGCAAGTGAAGCAATGTTTGTCTGCTTCCTATCTCAAATTGAGCCCAAACAGATTGAAGAAGCTCTAAATGATTCAAACTGGATTGAAGCTATGTAAGAAGAGTTAAATCAATTTGAAAGGAATGAAGTCTGATACTTAGTTCCTAGACCAAGTCATCAAAGAGTTATTGGCACTAAATTGGTATTCAGGAACAAAATGAATGAAGATGGTGTGGTCACCAGAAACAAAGCAAGATTAGTTGCCAAAGGCTATTGTCAAGAAGAAGGTATTGACTTTGATGAAACTTTTGCACCAGTAGCAAGATTAGAGGCTATCAGACTCTTTCTTGCCTATGCTGCTCACAAGAATTTCACAGTCTATCAAATGGATGTGAAATCAGCTTTTCTAAATGGAGAATTGCAAGAAGAAGTTTATGTTGAACAACCACCTGGATTTGAAGCTTATCAAGAAGAAGACAAGGTGTATCGTTTGAAGAAAGCTCTCTATGGACTAAAACAGGCTCCAAGAGCATGGTATGACACCCTATCTGATTTTCTTTTAATTAAAGGATTTCGCAAAGGTAAGGTTGACAAGACCCTGTTCACTATTGAATGGGAAGAACATAATTTGCTTGTGCTTTTTATGTGAACGACATCATTTTTGGTTCAACAAATCAACAGATGTGTGATAAGTTCTCAAAGCTGATGCAGAACAAGTTTGAAATGAGCATGATGGGAGAACTTAATTATTTTCTTGGTTTGCAAGTAAGACAGTTGCCTGATGGAATTTTCATCAGCCAAGCAAAATACACAAAGGATCTGTTCAAGAAATTTGGTATGGAAACTAGCTCTACTGCTAATATTCCAATGTCTACTAGTCTTCGTTTGGATAAAGATGAAGATGGCAAATCAGTGGACATAACCAAGTACAGAGGAATTATTGGGTCACTGTTATACTTAACAGCTAGCAAACCTGATATTATGTACTCTGTTGGGGTTTGTGCGAGGTATCAATCAAATCCTAAGGAATCTCATCTTCTAGCTGCCAAAAGGATACTCAAATATCTTAAAGGTACTGAAGATTTGGGATTGTGGTATCCTAGGGAATCTGGATTTGAACTCATTGGATATTCAGATTCTGACCTTGCTGGCTGCAAGATTGACAGGAAAAGCACAACAGGTGCCTGTCAATTCTTAGGTAGTCGTCTGATCTCTTGGATGAGTAAGAAACAAACTTCAGTATCCATATCAACTGCTGAAGCTGAATATATAGCTGCCGGAGCTTGCTGTTCACAAATATTATGGTTGAAGCATCAACTAGAAGATTACAACATAAAAATCAGTGGAATGCCTATCTACTGTGACAATACAAGTGCAATCAGCCTTACTCAGAATACTACAAGGCATTCAAGGACTAAACATATTGAGATCAAACATCATTTCATTAGAGATCATGTGGAGAAAGGAAATGTCATGATAGAATATGTGTTTACTGAAAATCAGATTGCTGACATCTTCACTAAACCTCTAAGTGAGACAAAGTTTTCAACTCTAAGAGCTGAACTAGGTCTACTAAAATTGGATGCATAAGCTGAGGGGGAACTCATCAGAAGACTGAAGTTCAACAGCTTACTCATCATATTATCTTCAAGGATTAACTCTCAACAGACTAGTTAACTTATGAATTCTTAAAGTCAGGGGGAACGTGTAAGACTAGCGGTACTTCTCATTAAAAGATGAAATTTGTTGATGAAAGTTAGTTGAAGTTATGTTTTCATCAGAAGATTAAAGTATTGAAGATTGAAGATTAATTATCTAGCTGGATTGACAAACAGCCGAGGAAGGTTATCAGCTATTGGCTTTCACTGATAACAGCTTTGTCATCAGGACAATAGTCCCATCAGATAAGTATTTTAATTACCTGTCTGATCAACTGCGTAAAAGCTCACTGTTTAAAAATGTTTTTATTTAAAAATGCGCTTTTACAAGTATGGTAAGGCGGTTCGCATTCCCGTCTGTCATTAAATGCCTTTTGAATTTGAAAATGCGTAATTGACGACGCACGATCAGGACTGACAAGAAACGGATCTAACGGTTGGCTGGTATCACGGAAACCGAAATACCCTAACTCTATAAATCCAGATTTGATCAGACTTGTCGTTCTTTACGCACCCAAATATACTTAGAGCATTTTTGAGAAAAATCCCTTGCATTCTATCTTCTGCAAACTCTTCTCTTTCATTAACATCCTACATATTCAAAAATGAGTTCTGGTGAAGAAAAAGCAGAGGGTATGTACTTGGTGTATGACGCGTATTATCAGTCTGGTACTGATTTGATGAAGGAATTGCTGGAAAAATTCAAGGCTGCTTCCCTGGTTAACTTCATGGAATTACACGAAGGACTGGTCTGGAAGGACCAAGTTATGGAGTATTACAAGACTGTCGAAGTGGATTTTACCAAAAGGGAGATTAAGGCAACTGTTGGAGGCAAATCCATCGTCATTACCCCTGTTGTTCTTCACGAGACGTTTGGCCTGCCAAACAGTGGTCGACATGATGTCACCACTCTTGCTGAAGAAAAGCTTCAAGAATTCTGGGCCATCTGTGCCAAAGAAGGAGAGATGTTGACTGGCAACATCAAAAAGAGGCAACTGAAAGACGAGTATCAGCGCATGGCTGATATGGTTGCGAAGCTGATAGAGAATTGCACATTCTTCTTGGATGCTGTCACAATGAAGAGATACAACATCATGCTTGCCATCTATTATTCCTTGGAAGTGAACCGGTCAATTGTCGTCTGGTAGATCCTGGCTCACTTTCATGAGAAGAAAGGAAAGAAATCTTCTCAGCAGACAAATCACAGGATCACTTTAAGCTATCTGCTTCACAGCATGGGTTGTGGAATGACAAATGGCAAGGAAATCCATACTGCTACAGCAATGGCAAAGTACGTGCCTGTTCTGAAAAGGAAAGCTGATGAAGATTTGAAGGAACCTAAGGAAGAGGTTCCTGCCAAAAAGCAAAAGAGAGCAGTTCAGCCTGCTACTCAGGCCAAGAAAAAGAAAGCTGATGAGCCTAAAGAAGTGGCTCAAAAGAAGAAAGTAAAGACTTCTGTTCAAACAGCCCAGCCAGCTGTTGAAGCCAGAATAGACAAGTCTGAAGCAAAGGAGGTAGCTGAAGCTATAATCAATCAGACTACTCAAGAAATAAAGAATATGTCTCCTGCTTCTTCTTCAAGAACTCCATCTGCTGAACGTCCTGATGAGAATGTTGCTCACAGGACCAGAAGTCAAATTCGTGATACAGGTGCTTCAATGCCTGTTTAAGGAAGGGCCAGAAGAACTGTAAGAAAAATGATGACTTTCATTGACTCACCTACTGAGTTAACAGATTTGGTGAGAGAAAGTCCGCAATCAGCAGAAAGGCCTGTTGAAGCTGAGGAAACGTCTGCTGCTGAAGAGATTGATGCGCAATAGACTGCTCAAGAAAAACCAACAGCTGAGGTCGCCAAACCTCAAGATGATCCAGATGTGATGATCATCAACCCTATAGCAGCCGCACCCATTACTTCTGCTGCTCCTCAACTTGGCCCAGCTGATAAGGAAAAGAGAAAATTCCTTATCAAAAGAAAGAAAATCTCTGCTGCTGACAAGAAAAAGAGAGAAGAGGCTGAGCAGCGTCAAAGAGACGAACAGGAGGAGAAGAGGGTCCTAGAACTTAGCAAGATTCAAGCAGCAAAAGATGAACAAAGAAGAAAAATGACTGAAGCAGAGCGTAAGGCTGCTGAAGATGCTGAACTTGCTATGGTCCTTGAGATAAGCAAAACAGATGCTCATGGACCTGTTCATGCTGGTGGGATTACAATTGGAGAATCTAAAACCACCAAGCCAAAGATGCCTGCTGGCACTGTCAAGTCAAAGGCTAAGTTTGAAGTTAGACGATCATTTGACATTATCAATTCTGATAAATCTATCTTCAACAGGTTTGAGAAGGCCTTAGTCTATTTTGATCAGAAACTGATGCTCAAGACTTTGTTCACTCATGAGAAGCCAAGGTACATGAAGTGGAGAGACTATAGATTGAACAAGTCTGTTGAAGAGCTTCAGAGCTGGAAGGAGTTAGCTGATGAAGAGAGATGGGTTCTTCAATGGCTGAAGACTGACTCCATCCAACAAGCCTTAGATCCTGATTTCGTAAGAGATGTTATGCATCAATATGCAAGGATTTTGCAACAGAGGAGGCCAAGATTATCGAAAATACTTTGCCTGGAAAAAGAAGAAAATCTGATGATGCTGTTGAAAGTGCCATCCAGATTGCTGTAATGACTGCCCTGAAGAGATGGACTGATAGGTCAAGATATCAGCAAGGTTCGTCCAGTGAGCTGCCCTCGCTGCCAAGCATTCAACATATAACGTTTGGCAAAGAAGTAAGAGATTACTATGAAATGCCTAAAGTAAAGTCATCTGCTCCATTGCCATGGCCTGTTGTGAGACAAATTCGTCAAACAACAACCTTTACTGATGATGGCAAAATCATAAGTAAAATCTTTGAAGATGTAACTGATCAGCCCAAAGCGGTTAATGAACCCTTAGCACTTGAGTGGAAAGCTAAGGAGTCCAGAGCTGCTCACAAGACTGAACTGAAAGATGCCCCAGTCCACTTGGAGGATGAAGATAAGGAAGCTGTTGACCATTCTGCTACATCAGCTGATGACTCAGAGTGTTGTGGAGATGAACAGAAATATTGAAGATGTGAAGGCTGATGTCAATCATCTTCATACTGCCTTGAAAAGAGCTTAAAACAACATTGCTGATCTTACTGCTACCTTCATCAAAATCAGCGACGAAGAGAAATCAGTTAATGTTGGACTGTTGCAAGAAGTTAATAAAGCTGGAGATGTTATACGTGAAGAACTTACCACTATGCAACTCAACATTGATTGTCTTAATGATCAGAATGACACCATCAGCACCTATCTCAATCATCTAACTGCCAGCCATGATGTAGTTAATCAGAACTTGAAGGCTGTATGTGCGGCATTGAAGATTCAGTCGGTTGCACTCAACCCTCCTATCAAACCTGCTAGTGTCACCAATTCTGATGATGACAAAAACGGGGAAGAGAAAAAGGAAGAGGAAAAAGCTGAGGAAGTTGTTGCCATTGCACCTGAAAAGATTAAAGCTGCTGAAGAGACTGAAAAAGTAGAAGGCAAAGAAGAAGCTGCTGAAGAAACCAAGGACAAAGCTAAAGAAACAGCTAAATCCAAGGATTCTGATGGAGAACAACCAGAGCCCTACACCAAATACAAAAATGAAGAGAGAATCAAGAGAAAGATAGACGAGTTTGCAAAAGAGCAGGAAATCAAGGATAAGATGGAAGCTGCAAAGTCTAATCTACTCTTAGATGATGATACTAATGAAGCTGAAGATGAAGATGAAGAATAATCTTCATATGAATATGAAGAAGTGCTTGAAGGAGATGATGAAGAAGCTGATAGTTAGTATAGGCAAATCTATTGTAATCAGTTATCTTTATTTCTTTTTCGGTCATCCTATCAGAACATAAATTGTAACTTGTAATCATTATCATATTATCAATAAAAAGTACAAGTTCTGTTTCCAACACATCTTTTCTATCTCAGAAAATTTTGAGGATCAAAACATTAGTATAGGTAAAACAGGTACTTAGCTGAAGTTTTGTCATCATCAAAAAGGGAGAAATTGTTGGATAAGGATGAAGATGAAGAGCACTGAAGTCAATTAGTAAAGGATGGTTTTGATGATTTCCAAAACCTAAGATCAGCTAAGTATGGAAAACTTAGTTGTAAAATCCCTTAGAAGAATTTTGACCTATTAAGAAGACTATCACAAGGGTCAAAGATTCAAGGTCCAGAAGACTACTGAACTGATGAAGGAAAAAAATCAGATTGGTGAAGATCAGCCGATTCAAATCAAATTTGTTCAAGTTTGGGATCAGCTCTGTTCATCATCAGACTTGCACTTTCGATCAGCCAAGTGGAAAGGATCAAGAAGTCTACCCAACGGTAATAAATGCCCCTGGAAGTAATAAATGCTGAAGTACAAGGTTATTAAAGACAAATGATTGAAGAAATACCTCGTATCAGCTTGGTGCATTTAATGTTGCCTGACAGATAGTACAGTCTGCAGTACTGTCACTGTGCAGAGAGCCGTTCGCGGATTTTAAGGACCAGAAATCAAGAGATTTGAATTTTGTCTCTCTTCAACGGACAAAATTCAAAGAGTGACTATAAATAGCTGAAGAGACGAAGGAAGAAAATATACACAACTTCTGAGAGATTGAATTCGAAGCAAAATATTTTCTAAGTCTCAAAAGCTCAAGAACAACTCACTCGTCTGCTGAAAGTCATTTGTTGACAGAAGCCGTTGAAGTTCAAGAAAACATTTTCTGAGCGAATCGGTAAGAGAGAAAAGAGTTGTGAGGAGTTCTTATCCATCTTTGTGAGTGATAAGACTCTGTAGAATAGGTCTTCTTTGTGATTTCCTATTGCGCACTTGTGGTCGTTTCATTTGTTGTTCGACGCAAACAGAGTGTACTAATTACTTTGTGTTCTTAGTATAACCCAAGATCTGTGTGACTTGGAAGTAGGGGTGGGCACGGGTAGGGTATTTCGGGTATTGGGTATTTCGGGTCGGGTACCCGACTTGGCGGGTAGTGAATTTTCATACCCGAAACCCTACCCGATTTGGCGGGTACCCGAACTTCAGGTACCCGAAATTTTCGGGTATTGGGTATTGGGTACCCGAAATTTCACACTTTTTTTTTCAAGAATTTTTTTTCAACATATATATACGTAAAATTGTAAATAAATGAATTCAAACATTAATTGTACACAATAACTTCAAAACAAAACAATACAAATGTCTCAAGCCTTCAAGATTCAAGTATTCAATATATTACAATCAAATCAAACTCGAAGCTTTAAAGCATCAAAATATTAAATATCACGATCGCATGGCATGAAAGTTACAACTTACAATAGACATAAAATCACAAATCACATTCAGTAATATTTCACATTTTAACTCATCATTCGGATCTTCACCAATCATATCCACCTACAAGCTTGAAAATCCAACTAAATTACTCGAATTTTTTTTTAAATACCCGTTCGGGTATGAAATTAATACCCAATACCCTACCCGAAAATATATTTCGGGTTCGGGTACCCGAACCCGAATGTCAAAATACCCATTTTTTTGTCCCAAACGGGTCGGGACGGGTCCCAAAATACCCGACCCAAACGCCCACCCCTACTTGGAAGAGTGGACTAAAGGATATTTAAATCCATATAACCACTATAAAAATTCTTGTGTTGTTACATTGCTTTTACTTGCATATTTTCAGATCTGCATAAAACACTTGATTAACTGTTTGAAAAAGGTTTAAAGGAGTTTTTATAAAACTGGGGATTAAAATTTTCAAACTACTAAGTATACTTGTGAAAAATACTTTATAAATCCACTGCAAGTATTCTGGTATTAAAACTGATTTTGACAAAAATCAGCTAAGTAGCCATCAGATTAGTGGTCAGCAAAGCTATTCAAAGATTTGTTCGCGATCAGCCTTGTAAACTTACTGTTCTGTATCAGCTTAGTCTGTTTAAGTTTGAGTAACAGTTTTAAAGTTAAAATTTGATTAAAAAGTTTCAGAGGTCTATTCACCCCCCTCCCTCTAGACCTCATCTGACCACTTTGGACCAACAAAAATGAATAAGAGCGGCTCAACATCAAGTTAAACCTGTGAAAAATGAATTAAACTAATAAATTAAATAGTTAAAAAAATTAATTTGCTCTATTTTACGACATAATAAAATCAATTTTACTCTAATTTACCAAAAATACCGATGAAATTATCTAGATACGTACATCGTACGTGCACTTTCCTAGTATACTTAAAAAATTATATATACTTTACTCAATATCACATACTATAAAATCATCACCACTATATATACTTAAAAAATCAAATTTACTACGCCTAATAAAATACTATATTGCATATTTTTACATAAAATAATTACATGTAACATCGAGCACGATGTTGATTTCTCAAAAGTGGCCTCGGTATAGTTAATAATGTAGTTCAATAATCTTTGGTTTCATTACGGTAAAATTTCAAAAATAGTCCTATAGCTTTTGTATTTATACAAAAATAGTCATTTAACTATAGTGAATGCACGTTTAGTCCTTTAACTTTCATCCAATTTCAATTTTAATCATATACAATTATGCATAACAAATTCCGTCATCTAACTTGCTATAAGTTCCGATTTTCTAATTGAAATTGGAGATATTCATATCTCCTTATCTCTAACTAATTAGGAAAATACATCGAATCTCCTAGCTTATCTCATCTTCCATATCTGCTACGAAAAAATTAAGAGGGACAAATGTGTTGATAAAATGGACGAACGTATTACACTACATTGACAAAACGAACGTATCTGCTACGAAAATTTTAAGAGGGACAAATGTGTAAAGATTTGCCCATAAGGAGGATCAAAATTGTTTTTAATCTTACAATTATTGTATCATAATCTATTTAATCACTACCAAAGTATAAAGATACACTAACATTTAACTATCACTATACATTCTTAGATTGGATAGCAAGATTATTGATTCCGTGATCAACATTATTACAATTTACAACCAAACTACATAGATCAAAGTCAAAATTAACATTCAAAATTATGCAATGGCATATTGTTGGCATGGAACAAAAGATCTCATCAGTAAGTTTCAAGAAAAAATTAAAGATGGAACATTCAATACCATATATAGAACAATATAAAATCTTCTAAAACAGACACCAAATCTTCTAACCAGTGTCTCATGTCACATATAGTTATTTCAGTGATAAATTCAAACTGGGGAACTAAATTCAAATAAAAATTAATTATTCAGATATTATTTTTATCTTTTTCGATCTAAGGGGATAAACTATTATGAGCTGTTGCTTTAACTGATAGATCAACTTCAACTATGCAACAATCCTTAACAAGATAGCCTTTTCCCGGGTCGTTCATATCACTGATTGGCATGAAACTACGAAATCCCCAAATGTCGGAACCATTAGCAAACCAATTACTACCTGCAAATAAGATGCACGAGTGGTTCATAATAATGAATAAGGTTGAGGTTTTACTGATGAATAGAGACAACATTTTTAAGTAACTATTCGAGTCCATGACAATAGCTAGCGGCGTGGAAACATGTTTTTATAGAGCATATTACATGAGCAAATAAACGTATACTTTTAAGAAAATGGTATATTAACATAGAATCGTGAAAGTCGTGACTTACCACTAAATATGCAATTTTTACCCTTAATCTGGTCTTTCATTGTCAACGTATATTTAGCCTTCACTTTCATGGAATCAACTAAGCGAAGATAAATCGAGATGCTGCAGCCCTTTCCTTCACCAAACCCTCTTGGATGAACCTCCAGTTTCCTAAAAATTTACAATATAAATATCAATCAGAAGTGTAAAAGGGAGAGGTAAGAACAGAATAGAAAAGGAGAGAAATAGAGATTTGCAACCTGGCAGCATTATTTTTAGAATTTGGATCATACTTACATGCACAAAATAATGAGAGGCAGATTGGATTAACTCAAACTAAAATTTACACAATATTTGCGATAAAATTCCAAGTACCAGTTGAGATCACAGGCAAGAAATTTCTCAGAAACCCATTTCTTTTCCAATTTGGAGAACTGTGGGATTTTCAGACATCTTTGATAGTGTACACCGACTTTGGACACGGACAGACATTCCACGACGCCTTGGCTCTTGATGATAAAAACCTCAGCCCCAAATACACAGTCATCGTTTACTAAGTACCCATTACAAGGATCAATCAAGGAACTCTTCGAAATACAAAATCCCCACTTCAGATTCAATGCATGAAAGCGTCGTGTTCGTCCTAAACATCAGTCCAAGAATGAGTCGCAAATTTTTTTTTACTCCATCTAATAAATAATTACTTTGTACATTTTCATACTAACATAGAAAGTGTATTTGTATATGAAAATTTCCCAAGAGTAAAATACCCACACTAATCAAAATTTAACAGAATTTTGAGATTTTACAAAATGTACCTCGAATCGAAAGAAAATTGTCAGATTTCTGATTATACATGAAAATTGTTGAGACGGCGTTAACCTCCCATCTAGTAGGCAGAGATTTAGTATCCGCCACGGCCAAGAAAATATTAACATTATCGCCATCATTACCACTCTCTTGCCAATTAGGATAGACTATGATTTTCCTAATTATGATGAAAAAACTCAATCAAATAGGTCAATTAAAACTACAGATTTAATCAGAAAAAGAAAATTAGATAAAATCAATTTAAACAATTAAATACCTTGTTCTGATTATTCCGCGAAGATAATTGCAAGTGAAAAAATCAGGAAACGAATAGAATCAACCTAATTAATAATCGTGCTGAAAATTAAAGGAGATAAAATAATAAAAATGAATTACCATTTGTTTTCTCCCGCCGTGAATTCAGTTGACTCGTACTCGTCGATGCCATTTTCGTATAAGGAGGAGAAATTTTGAATCTTGAACAGAAAGTGCGAAGGAGGGGCATCTCTTATTTCCACAGTATATTCTGCGGGAGATTAAAAATAAAAATGAGGAGGAAGTCCTGGCACGAATCGATTTAAAATTGGACTTAATTTTTGGAAAAAAGGGTTAGTGGCCATATATTCAGCGATATTTATAATATTTAATTTATTTTCTGTGATTTAAAAAAAAAAAGTAATTTACTCGATGTGAAAATTTAAAAAAATAATTTGTCTTTCTTAAACTGTAGAGTGTAACTCATTTGTCAAAATTGAGAATAGACCAAAAAAAAATTTTTTTTAACATAGAAGGTAAATTATGATATTTATCATTACACAGAGCGGTAAAGTAAGACATATAAAATGTCGGGGAAATCGTATAAAATTATAAAAGGTAAAATGCTCTTTTTATAAGTTACATGAAGGTAATTTAACATTATATATCACAAAGGTAAATTATTAAGCCAACTAAATGACCATGTAAGACTAACATAAATAATCCCAATATTACGGAGTATAGAGTAGAAATGATCGAGTTAACAATTGCATGATATTGAAAATGAAGTTAACAATTTCTTATTATACATTGTAGATGTTAAATCAAAAGGAGCACACTTGAAAATAAGATGGTGATTAAGTTATTGTTAAGAAATACTACTATTTTTCAAAACATTAATTTGCATTTCATTTGACTTTCACAAAAACATGAAAATTTTCAAAAAGTAGAAACATAGAAAAGGTTGTCTCATCATAATCTTAACTTTTTTTTTTAGATTATGAATATATCATTACATTAATAAAGTTATTTGAATATATTTCATTGAAATCAAAATAAAGATAAACTAATTACAAAGACTATTAATATTTAACTAGAAATACTCACACAAGTGGAAATTAAACTCGTTGATCATGGATGCTCAATTTTAGCCAGGCTACTGCCTCATCGGCCACAATAATCTTATTAGAGCAATGTGAATAAATAGAAAAAAGAATATTTCAATAAAAATTAATGAAACTAAAGTTTATCATAATGTAGTACTCAAACTTAAATCACATTTACATATATGAAGTCCTAATCATATCATTTTTTTTTAAAGAAAGAGAATGGAAAGACTCATATAAAATCCAAAAAATTAAATGAGTTCATATGTTTATGGCCATGAAATGAAAATTACAATAAACAAGATTATGAATAACTAACCATCGCTATCTTCTAGATTACGTAGGTTAATAGCCATCACTTTATGGTTTCAGTTGGTGCCAAGGAAGGGAACTTATCCTTTTATTATTTATTTATTATTTATATTTATAGATGAAATATATAAATTACAATTAGGAATGTAGAAAGTCAATATGCATAGGATTAAATAGTGTATCTTGATTCAACTAATTAATACGAACAATTCATAGTATTAGTATATCTTTTAAATAATAAATGTTCATAAAATTAAGAGTTTCACACTATCATGCTATTGTGAACTTAATTTTTACCCTAGCTTTCACTTCTCTCTATAATTATTTTCTTAATGTTCACCCTAACTTTATTACTATAATACTACTAAATTTGACGAAGACTTTTCACCTTTTATCAAATTCATGAATTTGAATCATTTTTTACTGTTATTGAGAAACGGAGAAAATTAATTTTTAATCATTCACTCTATATTAGTCAAACTTCTTGCCTTGGAATTTTAAATGCAAAACTTAAATACAATGTTTTCAGAACTAGATTGAGCAGTGAATCGATGAGTCGCTGGTCATTGATTTTATTGGTCCAACCGATCGGACCGCTGATCGAATCGGATGACGTCATAATAATATGATAAATATATTTAATTTAAAGTATCTGTAATATGCATAAAATTTAAACATTATCCTACAATTGATTAAAAATATACAAAATCATATAATATATTTAAAATAAATTATATAATATTTTATCTAACTTATATCATAATTGTAATATGATACTAATTTGTAAATTCATATAAATAAAATATGATTATGTTTTTTTTATAAAAAATTCAAAGTGTAAGTTAAAAATACAAAAAACTAAGAAATTCATAAATTTTTAAATATGGTTATGTATAAAATTCTAATATTCTAAATTAAACTTGCACAACATATCAATTTGACTCTTTATCCTAAAACTAATATTGGAAAGAAATATTTTATAGAACAAATTTTAATAAAAAATTATTATTTGAGTATTAATTTTCATTGATAATGGGTAAGATGTTAATTATCTAATTTATAAATAAATTTGGCTACAAGTTTCTATAATTTATAAATTTTTGTAGAATTTCAATAAAAATGATGTAGTTCAAATGATAAGAAAGTTTTGTTTCACCTAAGAGGTTAGGTGTTCAAATTCCACCTTTTACAAGAATTTTTAGTTTATTTTTAACATTAAAAAAATAAAAAAGAAAAAAAAAGAGAAAAAAAGGAAATTCAGAATCAACCGATTTGAACCGGTTCAACCCACTTCAGACTGATTTTTAAGTCACACGGTTTTAGGGGATAAATCGGACCGGACCAACCTCCGATTCGCGATCGAATCGGTCGGACAGGCCCTTTTACAAGAATTTTTAGTTTATTTTTAACATTAAAGAAATTAAAAAAAAAAAGAAAAAAAAAAGGAAATTCAGAATCAACCGATTTGAACCGGTTCAACCCGCTTCAGACTGATTTTTAAGTCACACGGTTTTAGGGGATAAATCGGACCGAACCAACCTCCGATTCGCGATCGAATCGGGCGAACAGGCTGGTCTGATCCAGTTTTAACAACATTGCTTAAATCCCGTCATATATATTGCTCAAAAGTTCGTGTTATTAAACATATATAATTTGGAGTGAAATGTAAACTCTCTAATTAAAAAATTAAAAAATCTTAAATTAATCTTTATCAGCAAATTAATCTATATATGTTGAAGAAAGGTCAAAGGTGTACGAACATTTTTAGAACTCGGTTATATAATATTGTAATTTTTTTAACACTTGTGCGTATTTGCTAATTACTATCTTTTTTTTTTTTTTGGTAATTAATACTTAACATAAGGTAAATATTTGCTTGTTTATTAATTTTTTTTTGTTTTATTAAATATTTTTTTTATAATTATTATCAATACAAGATGTGTAAGCTCGAAAATTGAAGAGGTATATTTGTGGTCATCCTTATAGCGGGACAACAAGAATATAAATGGTAACTTGCAATGAAATAATAATAATAAAACATAAATGGATACATGCTAATAATTAATTAACTCAACAATTCCATTGATAATTCTAAATTATACATGATATTTTGCTTATCACTGTTTATGCACATCTTATATTTTTCTTGTTCATTCGTCTTCGATGGTGTGAAACCATACCGTACCATACCATATCAAATTGTATCGAATTTTGATTTTTCTCAAGAACCGCAAAGTTTTGATATAATCGAAAATTAGTACCAAATATCGTGGTATGGTAAGGGTTTTCAAATTTTTTATGCCCAAAAAATCATACCGTACTATACTTAAATATAAATATGTAATTTTAAATAAATCATTTAAAAATATTAGCAGAATTTTGTTCTAATGAATCTATCAAGTCTATTTTATAATTTTTGTGTTCAATTAAACGAGCAATCATTATTAAAATATTATTTTTGGTCATTAATTTGTCTTCTTGATCATTGATTTATTCAATAATTAGTAACTATTATCAACTTGTTGTACCTGATTTTATTTTGGTAAAAGAAGAAGACTTGAGATGAAAAAATTATTAAAAAATCGCAAAACCATATCGAAATCCAACTGAAGCGTTTGCAATTGTATGGTTCTCAAAAGTCTAGTTTGATTTTGAAAATTGTAAAACCGCATTAATTAGTATGGTACAAACTTTATAAAAAGTATCATAAAACCGATCCACGTGCACTCCTAGTTACAAGTAGTAACAATAGCCATTTCACGAAATTTTATATTTTATTCATTTTATGTAGTCGTCTTCATTTTATCGATCCATATAACTTTATAATAGTAAACACCACTAATGATCCTGCTTATCATTAATTAATTCTCCACTACGATCCATGTGGAGAACATGATCAATATTATTCCAAACATACTATCAAAATATTATTAATCCGTATTAAGGAAAACTCAAGGAAACACAGAACATTCAATACATCAGAGCAACATATAAAATCTTTAAGTAAAAGAAAATTAAAAAGAAGAGCTAATATTGGAATTGCCTTTCTTCAAAGGATTCAAAAGAAGAACAAGTTCATTATAAAAATTCTTTGGTCAAGATAGAAAATATGACATCTTAATGAAATGAAACAAATGTTCATTTCAACGTTAAATTTGAACTACACTACTATAAAAAAAACAAAAATTCCGACCGACTTTTTCCAACCGAACTAAATTCGGTGGGAATACTCTTAATATCCCAGTTGGAAGTTTATTTAAAAATCAATAAAAGTTCCGACCGAAAATAATTTCAGTTGGAATTATTAAACAAATTCCAACCGGAAAAAAATTTGGTTGGAATTTTCATGGATATTCCGACCGATTTAAAATAGGTCAGAATACTTTGTCTCAAATTACGAGCAATAGCTACCAGTGTGATATCTCAAGTTCTAGGATGCAACAATCTTCAATCACTGTGGGTTTTTAAAGGTTAACCTATGTGATATGTCTGATGAACAATTTAATTTAATCTAATATGGGGTAAAAATAAGGACAAATTACCCTCTTGTGAAAAATAACAACCAGCGATTTACCTCATTCCTCAATCGCGTGTTGCACTCACGCTCAGAATTTTCAGTGTGATTCAATTTGATGAGTAAAATGATCAATTTAATTATTCTTTAATGTATATTCCCTTAACTTTATTCTCCGTAAAATGCGAAAATGACACTTTACCCTTATGATATTGTCTAAGGAAATTTTAACTCTTAGTGCTATTCCTAATAAATACTTTTACACCCATGTGATATACATAAATCATAATAGACACTATATAATTAAGGGCACTTTGTCCATGAATGTGTAAGAATAGAAAGAAACGATGAACCCTTTTTCACAAAAATGGAGGGGAGTATATTATCATTTAATTTATTACACGGAAGTAAATTACATTTTAAAGGGTAATTTGCTATTAAACTGCCGAAATTTACTAAAAGATTTATATGATATCTTTTAATTCAAAGCATACTCGTTTTATAAAAACAAAACTCGTTTTATAAAAACAAAAGATGTTCAAGATTTCTTGATGAATTGTATAATGTATATGCTCATTCATTTTGATGCAGAGTGATTAAATTACTTTTTCACATTTGATTTGAAGACAAAATCTACATAATGCTATGTTCTTCATCTTGATCTTTTGAGAATGTAGACGGTGTCAATCAAGTTTTCTTAAAACCTCAAGTTGCGTGTGTGCTGTCCAGAGTTTTCTGGATTGAGGTCTTAATTGTGATTTTGACAACCGTAATCAAAGTTATGATCAAAATAATGAGTATTATCACACAATGTGTATCACATTAGGTGTCGCTACGTTAGGTGCCGCTAATACCACATTGGTATTATCACACAATGTGTATCACATTGTATGGTATAAGGAGTATAATTTATACCATAGAATGTGACACACATTGTGTGGTAATACCACCTAATTTGAAATAAATACTACATGATGTGGGGGTCATACTAAATATATGGGGTTAATACTATGTAATGTGATCATGTACCATACAATGTGATACACATTGTGTGGTAATACCACCTAATGTGGTATTAGCGGCACCTAACGTAGCGGCACCCTATAATTTTCCTTTAATTTCAGTGGTATTTTGCTGTAAATCAGAGTAAATTTAACTTCATTGATGACTACTATTCAATTTATTAACTTCATCATGGGAATTTTCATAGATTCCTTTAGTTTTTTTTCGATTTAACCATGTATCTAATGGTATGATTTTCTTCTTGTTGGTTGAAATTTTTTTATTTTATTGATTTCACTCATTTTTACCAGTTTAACCAATTTTCACATGTTTTCGCCGACTTTATTTTACTCGTTTTTCACCTATTTCATAATTTTTTATGAATTTTCATCGTTTCACCGATGTCATCCATTTTCTTTTTTTTTTTTGCGAATTTCACTTGAACTATCATCGATTTCACATGAATTTACCGAATTTTCAACTCAAGTAACTATACATCTTCAATTACTTTTAAGTATATCTCAAATTATTTCACTTACCTTATCATTTGAAAGATATTTATTTACCGATCTAAGCCATTTCACCTATTATATTAATTAGTTTAATTCAATTTTATTTTTTTACTGGTTTTATATTTTTTTTACTGGTTTACTCGTTTTTGATCAATTATACCCTATTGTACATTGTTTTTCCTATTTTTCATCAATTTGTTTTGTTTTTCCATATTCAAACAACAAAGACAAAAAATTTCAAGTGGTTTAGTTCACACTGTTTTTGCTAGTTAAACAATTTTTTTCTTTTTTTTCTTTTACTTATTTTTACCAGTTTAACTTATATTTCACATTTTTTTTTTATCAATTTCACTTGAATTTTCTTTGATTTCATAGACTTTAATATTTATTCAATGATTTAACCCATTCTTCATATATTTCATCCGTTTTTCACTGATTTCACCGATTTGTTTCCCATGTTTTCACAAATGTCACCCGAATTTCATCGATTTTACATGTATTTATCGATTCTACTGGCACTTTTTATTACTAATTTGCCTCTTTTTTTCACCTACTTCACCGGTGTTCATAAATTTCATCCAGATCGACTTCACATATTTTCATCAATTATATAAAATTTATTTGATCGGTTTCACCAATTCTCATTGATTTTCATCCGTTTTTTCACTTAGTTCACACGTTTTTCTCGAAAAGATTTTCATGAAAATTTGAGGTAATGTTTCTCATGTCAAATAAAATACTTAGTTCACTAAGTCATAAGCATTTTTTTTCATTCATAGATAAGATGCGATTCTACTTGAACATATTTTATGATATTTAGGAGAATTTAATTTTTTTAACGAGTGACATATTGTACTAAATCTTTATATGAAACAAATAATATTTTGTACATAACAATATATTTTGGATTCTTTGCTTGATATTCAACAAACTTGGGTATTTGTTTACAAACAAAGAAGAAGTAGTACAGAGTGTATCAAATCTTTCGAGGGCTCTAGACATGGGTGGAACATTCCGGAAGGTTCTATAAGGTTCCGAAGGGATCCGGAATGTTCTACAAGGTTCCGGAAGGGTCCAAAATGTTCTACAAGGTTCCGGAGGGGTCCGGAATATTCTAGAAGGTTATGGAAGGTAGTAGAACCTTATAGAAGTTTCTAGAAACTTAGATGTAGTATGTACTAGAATATTGTGGAATGTTCCATATAATTGTAGAGGCTTGTACATAGGACTTTGTAGAATAGTCTAGATGTAAAAACATTCTAGATAGGCTAGCAAACTTGTATAAATAAGGAGTTAGACATTCATTTGTAAACCATCCAAGCATTTTTCAAGTTAGTGAACATTTGAGCATTCTCAAAGTTCTCTCAAGCAATTTTTCTTACTTTCCCACTTTCAAACCTTCTTAGCTACCCTACTTAGGGACGAGGCGAGGCTGACTTAGCCAATTTTGACGGAGGGGCGGAACCATCGCTAGAGGCGTTCGTGTCTAAGTGCCGCATGGTAAACTTTCGAGAAGTTTAAGTCCGTGACATTACGCTAGATATATACGCGACATGGTACTGGAAAATACATTTTTTTCTAGCAGATAAACCCAATTTTCCAAACTGTTCCTTGCGTAATCCATGCGTCCTAGTCAACAACAACCCATATTTTCTTCAAAACCCCACCTAGATATTTCATTACAATCAGTTTGTGAGAGACAAGCATTGCATTCTAAAGCAAAGGAGACCATGAATCTCCATACACCTATTTCATAGTTATGTTAAAATTCACTCCTCTAAGAGTAACCAAAATATGATTACAATAGCCTAAATGTCCTACTATAATTAACAAATAAATAGGAGCATATAAGAATGTTCGACGAGTGGGGCAGCTTTCATATGTAGAAGAATTTTCATAGCAATCAACTTTATCTTAGTAGCAACAAAAGAAACAATCATAGCAGCATCATATAATGATCATAACAAGAGGAAGGAAATTTTCTAATTTAAACAAAATAAATAAACACCAATGTAGCATTGGAGAATTTTGAAAGGAGAAAATTTACAAAATAGTGAAACTCTTACATAGATGCGTCAACAAGATGGGGTTTTTTGCAAGTTAAATCCTTGTCGAATTTGTTGCCCATTTCTGCAAATTATTTTTGAACAATACCTCTAACATCTAATGTGAAGACAGTCAGATACATCAATGGACCAATACAGTATAAAAAATTAATTTAAGCCATCAATTCTAACCAATATATATGAGATATTAACTAAAGTAAGCAAGATTGCACATCTATTGTTACTATGAACAAAATATATCTAATATTGCCTGATGTGAACATTTTTTTTAACCTTCACAAGCTGCATTGTTTCAACAACTCCATACTAATTGAGCTTTAAGAAAGCACCATCTTGATTGTATGTGCAAATCCAATATGCTTTGTACCTTCCAAAATTATATAAATAGAGAAAACATGCTCAATTAGTCAGACTATACAGACAAATTTATGAGAAGTAATATAACAAACATATCGATGAACTTGCATGCTAAAATAATGTACCAATAAATTCTTTAACATCGCAAAATACCTTGGAACAAGGATTTCAGAAATAAACAATAAACCATTATACCACAACACAACCATGAAGAAAACCTCTACACACAACACCTACACACAACACCATTCCCATAAACTAAACAATACTCTGAATCCATATTTTCTACTCTGCCTTTAGATTACACCAAAGATAGGCCATACTTTAATCTCAACAAAATTCAAAAATTGTAAGCTAGAGAAAAAAAAAAGGCAAGAATTAGTTCGACTTACCAAGCAAAATTATGAAAAGTAATGAGAAAACATCGAACTTTTATAAAGAAGCACAGTAAATTGAACAAACAATTAATGATATTAGATTTTCAGCTAACAATGATCAAAAACCAACTTCAATTCAAACTTAGTAGATAAACAAAAATATACTCAGAATTAAAAAAAGCAAAGCAAAAATAAGAAGAAGAAAAATAGTTACGGACCAATTTTCCCCTTACCAACCAAACCAAAGTGAGATTAAAAACAATATATGTAAATTTTCACTGTAAGGCCATCTCCAATGGTGCTGTGGGCTCGGGGCTCCGGGAAAAAATTATCTCCAATAGTTGGGGGGCAAGGGGGCCTGCCGGAGGGGGAGCCCGGGGCTTGGGGCAGGGCTCACGGGAACCCTGTCCAGAGCCCAGGGCGCGCGTCTGGAAAGCGCCCCAATGAATTTTTTTTGTTTTTGTTTTCTTTAATCTTTAATAAATTTAAAAGATTTTAATAAATTAGAACTAATTATTTTTAAGTAAAAAGTTAAGCATATACATGTATTTCTCTTCATGTTTTATACTATAGAAGTATACTATAACACTTTCTTCAAACCAATATGGGATAATTTCTTCTTTGTAGATTAAGTTATTATCCCACATTGGTTTGAAGATCATTTTTGAATGAGCTTCTAAATATAAAGCATGAAGGAGAAACATTATTTTTTTTAAGAAGAAACATTATGTTCATTCCAAAATATAACATTAATTTTTTTTATGAACAAATGTAAGTTTAAATTAATAAAAATGTAAAATTAAATGAACTTAACTTTATTTTTAGAAACTTAACATTAATTTATCATTATGTGAAATTTTTTAGTTTTTAAAAACTTAACTTTGACTTGTTTTAACTTAGATTATTATAACTTAAGAAACTTAACTTAACATTTTATTATAATTCCTTTCTTGTTTCCTATGTTGTTTGTTGTTTTTCTTTTCTTGTTTATTGTATTTTCAATTATTTATGAATTCTAATTTCATGATTATTTATTCAGTTTAATTTTAATATTTAAATATTATTATTAATTTAATTATATTTGTAAAATTATCATTAGTATTATTAATATTAATATTAAAAAACTAAAATTATAAGTGAGAGTGGACATCAATTCAAGTGGAATTAATTCCATTTTGAAGCCCTGTCATTGGAGACGACCAGGCAGGGCTGGAGCCCCTTGTAACAATTGGAGATGCCCTAACAACCAATCCAAAGTGAAGCAAAACAAAGAAACAAGAATTGGTGCATCGAGAAATATAGGGGCAGAGAATAGACGGACCAATTTTCCTCGCGGAGAAAATGGGCAAGACTTATATGGAGATAGATCGGAGAAGATGTTGGGACTCTCTCAATCTAAGTACATAGAAACAATACTGAAAATATTCAGTATGGAAGAATCCAAGAGAGGATTGCTTCCAGTGAGACACTATATCTCTCCTTCCAAATCGATGTGCCCTACATCGAATGAGGAAAATAAGAATGTCTCAAATACCTTATGTTTCGACAAAAGTTAGAATATGGTATGCAATACTATAACTAGACCAGACGTAGAACCTGCTTTAAGTGTTACGAGCAATTTCTAGTCAAACTCCAGTGAAGAGTACTTGACCACCGTAAAAGATATCCTTAAGCTCTTGAGAAAGCCTAAGGATTTGCTCTTGGTCTACGGTGGTAGTGGAGAATTGAAACTCGAAGGATTTACTGATTCGAGTTTCCAGTCTGATGTGGATGAATATATATATATATATATATATATATATATATATATATATATATATATATATCCAATTTTGGATACATATTTTGCCTCAATGGGGTAGCGGTAAGTTGGAAATATTCCAACGAAAGCACCGTTGCCATCTTAACTACTGAAGCAAGATATATCGTAGCAAGGAATGCAGCGTAAGAAAGTGTTTTATCCAAAAGTTGGATGATGCCTAGCATTGCGAAGATCGTGTTTATCTTCTTTGATAACAATGGAGCTATTGCTAAAGCAAAGGACTCGAGATCTCACCAGAAATTTAAACACAATGAGAGAAAAGTACCACTTGATTAGAGAAATCGTTGGTAGAGTTGACGCACATAACGGATCACGTCGACTAGGAAGACAATCTAGCGGATCCACTGTTAGAGCCTTTGTCACAAAAAGAGTTCGAAGAATATCTTTGGAATATATGTCTTAGAAGCGTTTGTGATCAGCTTTAGTGTAAGTGGGAGATTGAAAGGATAGTACTCTGCAAGCCAATAGATTTTAGCTTGTATAAGGACTATCATATGATAGGTTTTCTCTAGTATAAATGAATTAATACGCTCGTTTGTTTATAGTATGTAAATCAAACAATGACCAACTTCATCTCATCACTTAAGCGATTAGATGAAATCCTTAGATCACAATAGACTATGGGACGGTTCACTTCAGTATGAGTGCAATCATGAAACAGTCTCTAAGGTCGTGATCCTAAAGCATGTTCCAAGTCATTGATTCCGAGCGAGATAGGGTATCGAAGGAATCGCAAAGACTTGTACGAGTATGCATTACTCGCATGTAGTGAATTTGTAGCGTTTCATGAGCAATACATTTGATGCCAGTGCATATGAGTTGGTGGTTCGATAGGGGATCAAACACATCGAATGACCCGAACAGAGAAAGCCATTGTGGAAGCGCATGTCGCACATCGACAATGGGATATTTCTCAAGGCTTATAATAGTGTACGACTTAGTTCTTTGACTTGAGGCGAATTCGGTGCACGTGAGTGCGTACTTTGATTTAGGAGCCAATCACTTAGTCTGATCATTGTGCGACTACTTTGGATATGTAGGATCGTGTACGCGAATGATTAGCACTAATATGGGATATACCGACTCAACGTAGTGTGTTGAGAGAATTTCCTATACGTTCTTAGATAATAAATTTCGAGAAACCCGTGGCCACGATCTGTGACGGATTTGGAAAGGCATTTCCAAATTTAGCAGTCACACTGAAATTATTATCCGGAATTAGAAATTAAGTATAGTTATCGAGATAATTAGAGGTGCCGATCAATTCACACACCCTAGGTCTCGATCGGGAAATTAGTCGATAAAGGGACCGTATGTACATGTCACTTATAAGAGGTGAGGTTCACTGAGATCAATTCAGTTGAAGTTGAGCCTCATGCACTTATGACTTGACATCGACCATGAGGTGTGACTACTCATGAATTAATTGTAAGATTAATTCTTGAGTGGTTAATTAAAGGTGTTCAATTACTCGGAGCAATTAATAAGCTCGCAAATTAAATGACGATAGTCGTGGGCCCGCGGTCAATTGATGGTGAACCTAGAGGGTCAGATACAATACAATTGGACTGCAACAAATCATATGAGGAAAGTTTGATTTAAAGAGTTAAATCAAAACCGAAGAATTAAAGTGTTAATTCTTGAAGAGAGGAGTTAATTAATTAATTAAATGGGCTGAATTAATTAGTTGTCTAGGTCCATTAGGAAACAAATAAAGACCATAAGTAAATGAAATTTAAGTTTCCTAGTTGGATTAAGTCAAATTAGGTCAAGCCTCCTTATCTATAAATAAGAAGTAGGAGACCAAAAACCCAAGCCCTAGGGATCACAACTAGCCGCCCCGTCTTGGAGAAAAGGTGTGGCCGCCCCCCCTCTCTTCCTCCAGATCTAGATCTGGTTTTCTTCTTCCATCGATGATTACCCTTGGATTCTAGTTCTGAGCCTGTGAATTTAAAGGGGTTGCTTCAATGCAATTGGTGTGAATACCGCTAGAGGCACAACGCTTGGGGTGCTTCTTCAAACCAAATCTATCAGAAGAAAACCACCACCGCGCCTGTGGTGAGGTAAAAACCGATAAGCCCCCTATGGTTGATTGATTTGCAGTATAAGCCCTTTTTGTATGATTAGATAAATAAAAATTCTGCTTGAGTTATTTTAAAAAAATTAAATTTCACTGCTTTTAACGTCTTGACGTTACCGATAACCCAACCAGAATATCATTTGTTTTGGAAATTGAAGACTTTTCAGGGTCATGAAAGCATGATAGATCCCTCTTTGCAACAGATAAGCTCCACATTTATTACTTATACTAGACAAAGGCACTACCATTACGAGGTAAAAGAAGTTCCTGCAAGAGAAAATAAAAGAAGGGAGTCATCATTTTTATATCCTCACAATATGAGGTAGATTTCTTTACAATTAACATCATGAATCTGACACCTGAGGTGAAACATAAAGATCTGATCACCAGCCACTTAGCAAATCAAGTACTTCCCCTGTTAGTTGCTTGAACACAAAAAAAAACACCCAATGAAAATGTCCACTTCGAACCAAAAGCAACTTTGAAAGACTATAAAAGTCATTCAATATTTCAAACTTGGTGAAACAAAAAAGAAGTGCAGAGCAAATTCAACGTTAATCTGAAAGAGTGACTTGCTTTCATGAAATCAAGCATACCTAAGCCCAATTGTCGGGTTTGAAATCCTCGTAAAGTGGCTTTACGATTGCGTAAAATCAAGCATTTTTTCTCCAATGGGGTTTAGTTTATTTCATTATTCTTACAATGCTAAGGTATTACACTATATATACAGGTTCCTAATGTCAAATATAAAATGTCGAATTACATTCTATTTATAGCCTATTTATTGCAAGTCTCATAAGGTATTATCTACTCCATGTAGTTCGTTCAAGTAGTAGCGGCTTGCAACATTCTAAAGCGACCCCAAAATTTGAATCCTACCAGAGCCATTACACTGGAAAGAATTTGTACACAATGCTCTCTGATCCATAGTTTATAGACCAATAGAAAAATATGGAGTGAATAGAAAATTAACTCCATGTGTTATTCTAAATAGGCAATTTACCTCCCTGTGATAAATAAAAAGGGCAAAATACTTCCCTGTGATATCCTAAATAGGCAATTTAACTCTGTGATAATAAAAAGGGCAAAATGCCTCCCTGTGTTCTTATAAAAGAAGCACATTGCTTCCCTCTAAATTACGCATTTATTCATATCACAGGGAGGTAAATTGCTCATTATTTCATTTCACAGGGAGGTAAATTGCCTATTTTTATATCACAAGGAAGTAAATTGCTCATTATTAATTTTACAGCGAGTTAAATTACATATTTTTATTTCACAGTGAGGTAAATTGCTCATTAGACATATCACAGGGAGTTAACTTGCAAAAAACCCGAAAAAAATATGTTGTTATGCAAGTTTTATGTCAATTTACTTCACCGATCACATACTGTATTTAAAAATCAAATTTACTACACCATATCACATACTTATAAATTGTATAATTTACATAATATAATTACATGCATGTAACATCGTGCACGATGTCGATTTCTCAAAAGTGGCCTCGTTAAATTTTAAAATTGGCCTAAATTCCTCACGTTACATGAAAATTAGTTCACATGTGGGGGATTTCTCGCCAATTTTGGAATTGGGCCTCAATTGGCACCAAATTTGTTGTCAATGTTAAAGTTATGACACTAAATATGCCAGTCCAAAAAGATACGGAGTAGAAATGTCATGGAACTAAAGTTATGGCGCCAAAAATGTAATAAACCCATAAATTATTCATACATATACTTAAACATCTCTTAAACCACACAATTATTAAATCCAATATCTCTTCAATAGTGATTTAGTACAACCTACTAAGAGCGCTTTTTTTTTCTAAAGAAAAGAGAAGAACATTAAAGCAGCATTAAAGTTAAGAATGAATTAACTTCCTGCATTATTGTAAATTTGTAAATAAGCAGTTTAACTCCATATGATAAATTAATAAATAAAATGGTAAAATATCTTGCTGTGTTTTTATAAAAGAAGCACAATGTCTTCCTCATGATTTTTACATTGAGAGAATTGCATTTTTAATACAGAGCTATAGGTCAATTCTCACTTTTGGTACTGAGTTTCATGTATCCAAAACATTTGGTACAGAGCTTTAATAAATTATGACACATTTAGTATAGCCATTAAAAATAGCCGCTAAGTGATGATGTGACAATTAAATCCAATTGCAAAGTTGACGCCATTACTTATGTTGACTGATATTTTTACCCCATAATATTCAGGTTACCAAAAAAGCCGAACATCTCCAAATTTCATGACGATTTTAGTCTACATTATTGCCAAATTTTAAAATTTACTCGAATAAGACCACGTTCGGACCAATTTGAATATTTTACTTATTTTATTTAAGTAACTAATTAAATTTATAAATAATATTACTAAATTAAACAATAAAATAACATATATATCACCAAAATTAAGAAAACATATTATTTTTAAATATAAGGTTTATATAATAGTATTAATATATTTAATATTTATTAAAATAATAAATAATAAATAATTATAATTTCAAAAAATTTCCAACCCCACCCACCCACCCCTCCCCTCTCCTCTCTTCCCCCCTACCCGATTCCTAATCGGGTAGGGGGGAGGGGAGGGGGTATGTGGGTTGGGTAGGGGTTGGATTTTTTTTAGAATTAAAATTATTTATTATTTATTATTTCAATAAATATTAAATAATTTTTAATTATATAATTTATTGTTTTAATAAATATTAAACAGATTAATGCTATTATATAAATTTTATATTTAAAAAGAATATGTTTTCCTAATTTTTGTGACATTTATGTTAAAATATTATTTAACTTATTAATAATGTTTAAATTAATTATTTAAATAAAATAAGTAAATTTTTAAATTGGTCCACACATAGTCTTATTCAAAATCAAGTTAATTTTGAAATTTGACAACAAGGTAGACTAAAATCCTCATAAAATTTGGAGGTGTGGGGCTTTTTTGGTAACCTGAAATATTATGGGGTAAAAATATCAGTCAACATAAGTAATGTCATCAACTTTGAATTAGACTTAACTGCCACGTCATCACTTAAAGAAAATTTTTAACGGTTGTACCATATGTGTCACAATTTATTAAAGCTCTGTACCAAATATGTTGGACACATAAAGCTAAGTACCAAAAGTGGAAATTGACCTATAGCTCTGTACCAAAAATGCAATTATCTCTGTTTACATTTTTACAAAAGGGTAAAATGCATATTATGCAATATCACAGGGAGTTAAAGTGCTCATTTACGCATATTTCAGGGAGTTAAATTGCCTATTTATAAATATCATAAGGGGAGTAAAGTGAATTGAATATATATGTTGTGAAGGGTTGTGTTAAATTGGTCATTTTTAATATGAAAAAGAAGTCTTAGTAGCATTATAGAGTGCATGTGCGCAATACCTCCACTAAGAAGGAAGTAAAATGTTCATTATTTCATATCATATAAGGTAAATTGATCATTATTTCATTTCAGATGGAGGTAAATTACTTATTTTCGTATCAGAAAGAGGTAAATCGCCCATTATACATGTCTCTGAGAGTTAATTTGTCAAATATCCCTAAGTTTAACAAACGGAAAATATAGTGCAAAATAGTGTACCTTCCATCACAGAAGATAAAATATGAGGATCCCGGGTGCAAATACAACCAAATTGAGAATTATTCTCGGCCACGCCTTGAAACGATGCCTTGTCAAATTAAAAGCGTTGCCCTCTCAACCAATAAGGCGATGCTTTGTCCCTAATGCGATAAACACAAGAGGCACATATACAAATACATAAAAATAAAGTCTAGATGTTAATATAATAAGAATACATAGATTAAAGTTAAATTCATACCTGTCACTGATAAATGACTTGAAATTATCGTATTTATCAGAGAAAGAAAACTTGAAGTTATTGCTTGCTTTCAAGTTCTTTAGCTGTGTACTCTGCATGAGCAAAACATGAACTTGAATTCCATCGTTACCTAGGCTCTCTTGCTCGTTTAAAATGTCAATTGTCGAATGCACAGCCGTATCGCTGCAATTTTCTAGTTGAATCGATCGAAGAGTTGGTATTTCTCCTATACCCAATGGGATCATCTCCAGATTTATCATGTAATTTAGAAAAAGTTGCTCAAGTTTTGGGAAATGGATACTATCTGCGTTCCAGAACTTTAGCTTACGTGTACCAATTTCTAAGAATTTTAGGGAAAGGAATTGTCCATCAATTGGGTTCCATTCTTGTCCTTTGAATGAATTATATTTCAATTTGAGCACTTCAAGATTGGGCAAAGACCCTATTATCCTCATATGTTCCCAAGGTATGTAACTTCCATATAAAGCCAACTTCTTAAGTGAATGGGGTAAAATTAGGTTCTTCACCAAATGAGTTTCGTTTGGAAATTTGCCAAAGCGACAACCTAATGATTCGAGTTTATGTAAATGTTGAAGATTGTTGAGACAATAGTCTATCCCTTTATTAAAATCCCCCCATAAATCCTCATAAAAAATTTGTAATTTCTTGATATTAGGGATTCTCTTGAGGATCTCTTCACTAAAGATTAGGTCATATACTTCTAAAAGGGTCTGCAGGTTTTCCAAATTAGAGTATTTTGGCCCATCTATTGCGTCACTTCGAGGAGGATTAGGAAGAGAAACTTCTAAAAAGTTGAGATGTCTAAGTTGTTTCATTTCCCAAATTTCCGGTGGTGCAATAGTTCCTTTCCTAAGTCCTTGAATAATTAAGGTTTGTAGGTTCCATAATAGATTTACTGAAGATGGAAATTTGAAACTAGATCCCCAACTAAGTTTAAATGAAAGGTACCTTAAGTTGACTAGATCAAAAGCAACTTCGAGTAAATTAGGATGAGGTCTTTTCCAACTCAATACCCTTATCAATTTGCAACCAGGCAAGGGTGAACCCCCATCATTGTTAGATGTGATTGAGCGGGCAAGAGATGTTGAGCATGCGCCTTGATTATTGAAATTAATTGAATGTTTTTGCTCTGTTTTGCTTCCATCAATGACAATGCGACGTTGATTGTCTAAGGCTTGTGAACTGTCAAAACTTCTTGCCCCTACGACACAAATGAACTTTTCTTTTTGAGCTTCCCTTAAACACAGGTCCCCCAAAAGATCATGAATTTTGCAGGTTTTCATTTTCCCTCTAGATCCTTGCTTGTGAACCATAACGAGATTTCTGTCAATAAGATCGATCAGGTACTCCTCTGCAACCTCTTCAATGCCTTTGGCACTATTTGGTTTCAAAAATCCCTCAGCAACCCATAGTTTGATGAGCCGGGATGTAAGGATCTTACGATCTTTAGGAAAAACTCCCATGTATAGGAAACATGGTTTTAAATGAATAGGCAAGTTCTTATAACTCAATGATAATATCTTCAAGCAATGTCCATCATCTGCTAGATTTACAATAGAGTTTACTTCATTTGCAACGTGATCCCAATATTCTCGTGTCATATTGGACTTTGCAAGGAGTCCCCCGATCACCACTATTGACAAAGGAAGTCCTTTACAATTTTTCGCGATCTTCTTCCCTATTTGCTCGAGATCAAGAGAACATTTTTGTTGGCCAAATACTTTTTCACGAAGCAAGTTCCAACTTTTCTCTTCGTTTAGAAAATTCATTTGAAGGCCACAAGATCCCAAATGACTAGCCATGTTTGATAGTCTAGTTGTTATCATGATTCCACTTCCATTCCTATTATCTGGAAAGAACAACCTTACCTTGTCCCAAACATTAATACTCCACATATCATCCATTACAACTAAATATTTCCTACCACATAAACATTTATGTAATTTTTCTCCTAATTGGCTCTCATTCATCCCTTGTGTTTCACTAACTCCAAATTCACTCAAAAGGGTTAAAAGAATTTCTTTTATTTCATATTCTTGGGATACTGTAATCCAAGCACGAAGATCAAAATGTTGCACAACAACAGGATTCTCGTAAATATTTCTAGTAAGTGTGGTCTTACCAATACCTCCCATTCCGAAAATTGGGATGATGTTGCGATCGGATTGTTGTTTGGTGAGTATATCCATTATCTGAATCAAGATATCATCAAATCCCACCATAATTTCCTTGCCAACAGGTAAATAGCTTGAAGAACTAGAAGGTATTGAATATTTAGGTATTTGATCTTTAACCTCCCTTTTCTCTTTAATCTTCAGAGCCTCTTTTCTCATAAAATCCATCTCTTTTATCGCTTCTTCCAGTCGTTGACAGAAGGGATTGGACCTCGTTTCGTCAAAACTTGTTGATTGATGTTCATGAATATAATCCACAACTCTTGATTCTATTATATCTTCTGCTGCATGAGCTGCATCTGCGATTTGACTCCCCAATTTTTCCGCTTCTTTGCTATCTCCATTGGAGTAGTTTTCTAGAAAATCTACCAAACACAAGGCCCTTTCTTGAATGGATTCAATTTGTTCTTTGTTAAGTGAAAATGAATGGCGACCATATTGCTGAATCTGATCTATTATGTGCATCAGAGAAACAAGAGCAGCATATGCAGCTGCCATTTGAGAACTTTATCTTTTCCAAAAAGCAAGCACAATACCAAAATGAAGATGAAGAGATGGTAGTGTTGAGTTTGAAAGTAATGGAGAACTTTTTTAGCAGAGTAGCGTATGGAGACAGCAGGTAGGATAAGATTTCTAACCAATGAGAATTATTTTGGACAGGTTCTGAATTTTTGACACTTTGCACCCAAAAATACAAAACACAGAATTAGTTCATTGCACCTATTTCAATCAAAATGTTCAATTAATAATTTTGGGGGATAAATATTATTACTTTTCAATTCATTTATATTCTCAAATTCTTGAGCACATGGCCCGCGAATAATGCTAGCTCGGACCAATTCCCGGATCGAAACTGAATCAGATTTATAAATATTGTTATTTTGTATCATATGATAAATTAACTTACACTTTTTGTTCCATTAGATACGAAAATGTAAATTTGGTATAATATAATAGATTTTCATTGCAATTTTGGTATCAAACCCTATTTTTTTACAAAGTTAATGACAATTTACTCCCTATAAAATGCATAATGTTCAATTTATCGTTCCATATTTGGAAAAAAAATCAGCTATAAAATTATTAATGAAGTAATTTACCCCCATTCAGTCGGAGAGTATAACTCACTTACCGAAATTAAGTAGGCATGAAAACTATTTTATAATATAGGGAGACAAATTACCACATTTATCATAACACATTTGGTAAAATGGCACATTATCATAATAAAAGAGGATAAAGTGTCGCCTGTAAAAATATCGTGGAGGCGGCGTGAAACTTTTACAGAACTTTAGGACGTAAAATGCTCTTTTTTAAATGATGGGTAAATTACACATTATGCATTTTATTGAGGATTAAATTATCTTAAATTTTGAGAAATTTTGGATTTGGTACCAAATTCGCAGTAAAAATGTCTCTTATGGTACCAAAATTGATTTTTTTTCAATGATACCAAAATTATAATTATGTTTATCCTATTGTACCAATAAAATATTTTTCTCGATTTATAAATTATGTGGTATAATTGCCGGTCAAAGACATGTGATAAACTTTACCAGCGTGCTAAAATTATGGGCCCACTTTTTCCTTTTTCACCTAAAAGTAACCAAAGAAAAATGTGTATACAAGGATTTGTTATACTAGGAAAGTGCAAGTACACATGTCTAGTTAATTTAATGGATATTGTTTGTAAATTAGAATAAAATAAATTTTATTGTCATAAAATAGAGCAAATTAACCCGTGTTTCACCAATTTAATTTCATTCACCGATTCAATATATTCATTAGCTGATTTTATTCATTTTTACCAGTTTAATGTTTTATCCATTTATTTCATTATTTTATGATTTTGTCCTTTTGTGTTTCCCTTTTTAAACATCTTTCTACCGGTTTCACCTTATTTTGTCGGTTATCAAACCGTTTTCACCAGTTTTGCAAACTTTTTTTTACAAATTTCACCTGAATTTTCATTGTTTTGACACGTTTTCACAGACTTTATTCATTTTTCATCAATATCACTTGCTTTTCATTGATGTTGTCGTTTCACTAGTTTCATCATTTTTTCACAAATTTCACCCGAATTTCACATGTACTTATCTATTTCAGGGGCTCTTTTTTATCGATGTCACCCCAAATTTTCACTAATCTTGCTAATGTTCACCAATTTCATCCACCCGAATTTTCATCGATTTCACACATTTCAATGATTTCATAGATATTTTTTTCATCGATTTCAAAATTTTTCACTAATTTCACCCGTTTTTCACGACAAGGATTCCATGAAAATTCGATGTTGTGCATGTCTTGATATTATTGAAAATTCTTTATATTTCTCTATTCTAGCCAAAGTAAAATTACGTAATTTGCTAAGTCATAAATAGTTTTTATTCTTTCATAGTAAGATGCGGTTCACTTTAAATTTTTTATATGTAACGTAATGATATTTAAGAGGATTTAATTATAATTTTTTATATTTAGAGTGTTTATGACTTATTGTACTAAATCTTTAAATTAACATATTTTTACTTAAATAAATATTGATCGATGCTAAATATAATAATTTTTATATATTTTTTATGGTTCATTTTTATTTATTATAAGAGAAAAAGATAAAAATTATAAAAACTGAGAGAATTTATAAATTTAGGAGTCTATATAGGAGATAAATATAATAAGATTTCATGTTTAATTATACCTCTTCAAGTACTTTTACATATTTATCATTGAATTAAATATCATTTTACAATTCGTACAAAAAAAATTAAGAAATAGTCATTATTTATAATAGTAGAGATAGAGATAGAGATAATACTTGAGAAATCAAATTTACTACACCATATCACATACTATAAAATCAATACCACTATATATACTTAGAAAAAAAAATCAAATATACTCATCATATCACATACTATATTGTATTCTTTATATTAAATAATTACATAAAATAATTACATGTAACATTGTGCTTCGATTTCTCAAAAGTGGCCTCGTTAAATTGACAAAATGTAGTTCAATAATCTTTGGTTTCACTACTCTTTGGCGGTAGCTATATATACAAAAATCAACCAAAGATCAAACACACTATTTACATTCACAACTCTTCATCAATTTCAAACAATTCCAAATTATCTTCATGAATAGCCACTACTTTCGACCCACCTTTCGCGCCTCTAACCCTCGTCGAATCACCCCAACCCTTACGCGATAATCTCGTATTTTTATCAAAATCACCACCATTAACAATTTCGTCTTCTTTTCTCAAATCAGAAGGCGGTAAAAAACAATCATTCGAAAGCCCCTTAATATTAAAATCGACTTCTTCAATACTCCAAACCTCTTCCATTCTCGTTCTTGTATGGCTTTCTGTGTTCCCACCAAATCGAAACAATGAAACACAAGTTGTCCCACCATGTGCAATATTCACACCATCAATTGTTCTGTAATCTTGTATCAAAGACTCCATTGTTGTTTCCCAAAATACGTCGTTTCCCGGGGCTTTTATTCTTAGTAGATGAGTGTCTTCTAATAGGAGTAAAAGGCCTGTTTTTTGACTAAAACACCCCCAAACTGTGTGCCTAATGATCTCAACATTACTACTGCTTCTTGCCATTAGGGTTGAAGGTTCGGCTTCTAGCTTTAACACGAAGCAGTCTTCGTCGTTTACTGTTTTTTCGCCAACGCAAGTGGAGTTCGCGAATAAGTTTGCTGTTGATCTTGGATCAAGTCCCTGTTCATATAGTGTAATCACAATAAGTCAGTGATGATTTTAAGATACTAGTTACATACCATCAACTTTTTCATATAATACAGAGTGAAATTGCAAAAATACCCCCTATACTTTGCCTAATTAGAGAAAAACCCTTGTTTTATTTTTATTAGCATAAATAAATCCCCTGTACTATTATTTTGTTAGCAAAAGGTCCCTGGCCACCCATGCTAGAGTACATATTATGCAGAAAAATAACAAATATACCTTAACCAAAAAATGCAAAAACACCACTATTCACCTAAGAAATTGACAGCCCGCAGTCCCCTTGTTAACTTTCAAAATGGCAATAACCCTCGTAATCACAACCCCCCAATTAATATATGAAGGACTTTCAAATGGAATTTTTTGTTGATAAAAAAAATAACATAGGGGGGATATTGGTAATAAAAATAACATAGGGTGGTTTTTGCCAATTAGGCAGACTAGCTACAGGGGATATTATTGCGTTTAGCTTAGTTTAAATTACAAAAGAAGACAAAAACTTAAGTATGTGTGCTTCTAATGTCCATTCTTCAAAAGGCTATCTGTACTCAGACAATTTTATCATACCATGTGGTCCATAATTTGGCATTTAGGGGGTGGAATTTAGTTTGTGACAAAGTTTACAACCAAACTTAAGTTGACAAATTAATCAAAGATTCATAATCTTAAAATAATGGGAAAAATCTACATAATTTATACAAGGAATTATCTGTAAAGATTCTGTTTAGGTAAAATAAAAGATTGAGGCTGAGCCATATGGGGTCACATGGACCAGCAAGAAGTGGGACACTACGAAGAAAATAAGAAAATATTTTAAGCCTAATTGGATCTGTTCTTTCTTTGAAACAAAAACTCTATAAATAATTAAGAATTCACCCTACTTTTCATCTTTTTGTCAACTGTAAGCAGCTACCAAATTTGACAAACTTATGAGTTGTAATAATATTTTCTTTAGTGCTTATTATTGACTTGTTATTTTGTCAATGTTAAAGTAAAAAACTTTCAACAATTTCATACATTTAGTATTCCAATAAATATTCTAGTTCAAAACAAATATTTTCGAGGTAAATGCAAAAATCCCCCCTGTGCTTTGCCTAATTAGTAAAAACCCATTGTATTACTCTATTTAGCAAAAACTTTCTTGTGTTTTTTTTTATTAGTTAAAAACTCCATGCTAAATTATTATTGTCAATAAGGTAAAATGGGAGATTATTGCAAATTTTCAAAGTAAAATAGGGATGATCGATAAATTTTTAGGTTAAGAGGGGAATTTTCGCAATTTTTTGTGAAGTACTATTATCATTTTTCTTGCCAAATATGTATTCTTTTCTTGGGAGGAAGTCTTTCACCAATAAAAATAACACGGATTTTTACTAATAAAAATAACTCAAACGGTAATATTTTCTCAAAATAACGTTAAAAATTACCTGCAAAGATCGACGAAGAGGTCTAGGTGGACCGCGAGATGCATGTGAATTCTGCCATGGAGTTTGTCTCCAAGCCACTTTACCATCACTACCAGCACTAATTTTACAACCTGATACAATCAATTCCAAACTCCATAAATCGGGTCGTTTCTGCCACAATACGAAGCCTCCAATTTCGCCATGTCCATGTTTCATGTTTTTCAATTTCATATGCTTAGTATTAGTATTATTACTCAAGCTCATTTCTTCTCCAGCCACGAATTCTGATGCCGCCATCTTTACCTTCCCCATCGCGTACATACTCTCGATCGAGTTCAAAGCATGTTCGCCCCCCGTAGCCGCTATGTATTGTTGTACTATGTATCTAGCAATTGAAGTTTCCTGCTCACAATGCATAATTGTTAACAAGGCATAGTAGAGCCTCTAGATGGCCTTAAGGGTATTTTTGTCTTCTTATTTTTAACGCGTGACATTTTGTTACGGTTGCAAGTAGATTTTCAAAATTAAAATTAATAAAAAATTTATTTAAAGATTAAGACAATTGGTCTAGCTTTTTTTTACTGTAATAAGAGATAGTATGTTGGAAAAATTACAATATTATGAAGATTTAATCAATATTTTAAAATATATAACAATCATCAAAGTAATTTTCATATTAGATATGCAGTTTTTTTCATGACATGAGATCCTTATTTTAGATTACGCCCATGACCAGCAAAAATTACATTATTACATACAATAATTCTTGATTATGAACATGACATATGATTGAAATTTTAAAATGCAAAAACACCCCTATGCTTTCTGAAATTAGCAAAAATCCCCTATATTATTTTTATTAACAAAAACCCGTGCTAATTTTTATTAGCAAAAAATTCCTTTCGAACCAAAATGACAATTATATCTCCACCAAAAGATGCGAATACATCTCCATCCACTTGAAAAGTTGACATTTATCCCTCTGTTAACTTTAAAAATTCGCTATAACCCCCCTATACATTAAAAAAAGACTATAACCTCCCTATAATTCATGAACCAATTTCAAATGCGGTTTTTCGCTAATAAAAAAAATAGAGTAGCTACTACAAATTATGTTACATGTATCAATTAATGGAACATGACTTACAATGGGATGTCCTTTGATGTTGTCACAAACGGTTTGATCACATCGAATTGGAAGAGGGATCAAAGGGGCTCCAATTACTCCAAGCAAGAATTGAATTTCGGCATCACGCCCGCCAAAAACCGAAACAACATCCTTTTCAACGTTTGATTTCATGACCCAAGATTTCATGCTTTTCCAAGATTTTTGCTTCTTGTAATTAGGACCAAATAATTCTTCGGGGATTGGGACTTCAAGAACGGTCTCGAGCCCATCTTCTCTGTCGAGGTTAGGACACAATGTTCTCATTTCAATTGAATGTACAATGTTGTTAAATGTGTGGAGAGATTTAAATTTTTGGGTTTGGTTTTGAAGAGTGGAAGTAGATTTAGTAAGGATGTGGAAAAGACTATTGGGAATTTGAAGGGGGGGGGGGGGGGGGGGGGGGGGGGGGGGGGGGGGCTACCGACCGTGGGCCGCCAATAACGTGCGGGACTTTGTCTATGTCGTGACTGCACGCTTCATATTTTTTGGTTCATGGAGACAAATATTTATTAATGATTTGTCAATGGGGTATTATAATCTAATTAATAAGCTTGACAAATATAATTATATTTTATATTTATAAAACGAAAAGTAAAAAGTTGAAATATCTCGAAAATAAGTTTCATTATATATAAAAGTGTAATGCACAATTAAAATAATATATACAAAATTATGGCTTTTAAATGGAATTATTGCATCTTTTTTGCCACAACTATAGTTCGATGGCGTTTCTATCTTGTATCTTTTCGAACTAGCATATTTGGTGACATAACTTTAACATCAGTGGTAATTTTGGTGCCAATTGAGGTCCAATTCCAAAATTAACCCAAATTCTCCTTGTGCGGGTCAATTTTCATGGCATGTGGCCCGTACGTGGAGGATTTGTGGCCAATTATGGAATTGAGTCTCAATTGGCACCCGAATTGTCATTGATGTTAAAATTGTAGCACCAAATGTGTCAGCCCGAAAAAATACGGGTAGAAACGTTAACGTACTATAGTTATAACACAAAAAATGTAATAATCCCCTTTTTAATTTCTAAGAATTATATAAATATCAAAGTAGCATTACAAAAAAGAATACGTAACCATGGTTCAAAGTTTCGTTTTCATATATGTTTCGGTCAGCTTAATATAAGAAATTTTTCGAAAAGTTTTCAGAAACGTTTCGGAAAAATTATGAAAAAATTACTAAATTAAGAAAAAAAGAAAGTTTCATGACAAGTATTGAGTTTCGAAAATACATCTTATTTTCGTTTCGATTGATTCAAAAACAGAAATTTTTCAATGAAAATAATGGAAATTTTGATCCATGTACGTAACTAAGGCATATTATAAATTATATATGATTCAAATATATACACTTGTATAATTTGTTATTAAAGGGAAGGTAATCGAGTTGCACGTGAAATTGCTGGGCTCTCAAGAAGTCATTTGTATAATCCAAGTGTTTTATTGATTTTTTTTTGGTTGTAATAAACATTGTAACCTTTGAATTGGTTGAATGAATGAACGAAATCTTATCTGTTTTCTGAAAAAAATGTATTTTTTAAATTTTGTATTTTCGTCCCTTTTAAATTTTTTTAGTAAGATTGATCTCTATTATCAATGTAATGTATCATGTTCGTCCCTTTTATAACATATTCTTCCCTTTTAAATTTTTTGTACCAAATTCGTCCCTCTTATCAATGTAGTGTAACACATTAGTCCCTCTTAAATATAAAATATATCAACTTTCGTCCACTTTATAATATATTTTGAATTTATGACATGCAAGACACTTTGAACGAGTGAATTGGATGCCTAAAATTATTTTGGAGGGCAAATACCAATATAAATGTATATACATGTAATTAGGTGGGGGGGGGGGGGGGGGGGGGGGTAGTATCTGGATGTATTTTGTTATATAAATGTATTGGCATGCCATATGCTGTGATTTCTTACATTTTATACGAGAGAATAGGGAAATTTGCATATTTGGTACTATATAATTGGTACTTTGTAATATTAGTACCACTATATATCTAAATTTATATTTAGTATCGCAATTTAAATTTTGATTCACATGGCCATCATCTCATCTTTTTGACGGAAAATTGTAACGTGATACTATGATCAGCGAAGGAAAACATTATGGTTTTCCCTTTAGTAGACTAATTAACGTTATAATTTTACCTTCAAAAGTGAAGAAACGTGTAATTATTTTCTCTTCAAAATACGAAATAACGATCTGTGGATGCACGTGTGTGGCTAATTCCATTATTTTTTAATCCAATTATTTTACGGTGATATTAATATTGCAATCAATATTTAAATTATTGTATTAAATATTTATTTACGTATTCAGGAATACTATCCAATGTAACCAATGTTACATAATGCCCTATCATATACTACCAAACATGCATTTTCCCAATTGGGAATATATTCTTAAATCTCAACAATTATATTAAAGACATATATAATAAGATATTGTTAGATTTGGAGATGGAAGATATCAATTCCGCATTCCTCAAGAGTTTTAAATTTCAAATAATCAGTTGTCACATCTCATTCTTGTCTTTCATATAATCCAGGAGACAAACTTTTTGCAAATGAGCTGATTCAATGATATACTGACTCATCATAATATTTTAATTTGCATATCATTATCTAAGAATGTTAATAATAACATAAACAAATAATGAATAGAATGAATTGACGGAAAATGTCGGAATGGATCCCCTCCATCTAATTTTTATGTAATGATCTCTTATAAATAATGTTGAGTTTTATTTTCTATCATACAGAAGAGGGCTGTCAAAGGGGCAAATTTTAATCCGAACCATAGATCAAAATTTTCATCTTTTCATTCGAAAATATCGAAAAGTTTTCGTTTTTGAATCAAGCGAAACGAAAATAAGATGTAATTTCGAAACTATTTGTTTGCCTTAAACTTTGTTATTTATCTAAATCTAGTAACTTTTATTTCAATTTTTCCTTAGTGTTTCCGAAACATTTTCGAAACGTCTCGAAAAGTTTCCAATATTTGACTGACCAAAACATACACATGTACGAAATTTTGATCCATGATCCGAACACGATCCGACTTATTAAAATATTTCTTTGAATAAAGATTCAGTAGATCTTATCTAATTAAGAAGATATGTAATCTGAAACGGCGTCCCAATTTAAATTCCTCGGCACCTCATTTTCATTTGAACTGATCGACTGTTCCTTGGGTATTTTGTTTTCCAGGATCCAATATGAATCTGATCCGATCCGTTACAAATTCTAATATGATACATATATTATATACTACATATTTAAATCAAAATAAAAATAAAATTTATCTATATTCAACTAAAATATTTAACTACATTAAAAATAATCATAAAAACAAACCATGGTAGATGTTATTGGGCTGACTTGGTTACTAATTAGGTCATATCTATAACATAATAATTTATGCTCTCATTCGTTTATTTAGCACTTGTCATCTTCTCTCTATTTTTTCCTTTAATTTTTGTCTTCTCAATTTTTTAAATATCGGGTTTTCTTCTTCTTTGTCTCATTCAATCTTTTTCTATTTATATTTTGGTTTTGTTTCGTTGTTCTAATTTTATCTTTTATATTTGTCCATAATTCAATTATATATCAAACGATAGTTTCGATGAAACAAATTAAATATTACATTTGTAATTCATGAGAGTAGAATCTGCAAGTGGTTAATTTGGAAGAAAATGAAAGTAAAAATTATTGTTAAATGTGTTAAACGGATCTGGTTAAAATATCCAGAATATGGATATCCACTGGATTCGATGTTGGTGTGTAACAATATGTGCATTAAAATTCAGGCATAATAATATTCGTTAATCATGTAAACATACTTACCTGATTGAAAATGACTCCGAATAACTCTTCAACCAAAATATGAAATAGGAAATGATAATTAAGACTGAGGTTGCGGAAGCAATCTCCTTAAGACAATATTTAAGGGCTGTCTATGGTGCACACAGTCGATCATCGGTAGCCTCCCAAGATACAACAATCTGATGCTCTTTGTTTGCACAAAGAAAGAACCCACGACGAACTTGAACAAATAGAAAATTTTAAACTAAATTGTGATGAAAGTATGAGAAAGAGAGAGTAATATTTTTTCTTTTTGTTTCTATTAATTAATTCAGAATTGACCAGGTTTTGTTTCATATTTATAGACATAAAAGTGCCTCTTGAGAAGGGACACAAGGTTTCGATCCAAAGGGTACATCTTCGGACCGAACAGACACATCTCTGACTCTATTTAATTCACACATAAAAACCCCAACAATCCCCAACATGAATGAAATTGTTCTTCGAGTCTAATCACATGAGACAATCATGTCAAAATTTCTTTAGGAATTATACCACATCGGAATAGATGAAATATTTCATCTTGAACATTCCCTAGTTAAAGCTTATCGGATTTACTTACTCAACCGGTGAAATGTTTCATCTTGAACCGTCGGATGTTTGTGTAAATAATGACAATAAAGTTAACACAATGTTAGACTGATTTGCTTCAAGTTCTCGGTTGTGTTCGTTTTGACCCTGAACAATCTTGGTTATGCGAGTGCTTCAGAGAATTCCAGCCTATAAAGAAAATACTCAACGAGCCGACTAAACTCACACTAACATAGGTAACCGCATCTATCAAGAGTATTCTACCATACTCCACTTGTTTTTGACAAATGTATAGATGTTATTAAAAGTGTTTGCTAAACCTTATAAACGCGGAAGACTTGCACTTATTGCATCATAATAATTGGATAGAGTAATACTCTTAAGTGCTTTCTTTTAAGTTAGTCAAGACTGGTTGTCCAATAGAACCTGGTCCATGGGATCTCCAGTCGCCAGGTTAGGTTTCCGTATGAGGTAAATTAGTCTAATTTAGGCTTTCAACGCATTCCCCACGATGCACATACTACTCTTTAGATAAACCTTTAATATCCGGAATCATGATTATCTCTTGACTTCATAAAGTCCATTATATTTGAAAGTAGATGTCTCTCGATATTGTATTAACGACAACGAATATGTCGTGACTTTACCATTATACGTAGAGTTTGTTGAGCTCTGTATATCACAGCTTGATTATCTTTCATGAATTTTGTGAAGCTACTTAAATTCTTCAGTATCCACTCTAATTTCATAGTGGATTGAGCAATATCAGTTTGTTTGGAAGATTATCAAGAAATAGAGGTGCCTCCTAAATTGAATACATATCCTTTTATGAATTTTGATTCCTCTAAATCAGAAGTTTCAGATGCATGACTATATCTCTCTTGGTTTGTTGGATATTTTTCCAAAATATAATTCACATACAAATGTATTCTTTCAAGATTCAAGTTTTTTGGATAAAGATGAAGATGAACAAGCACTGAAGACAATAAGTAAAGGGAGGTTTTGATGATTTCCAAAACTTCAAATCTGCTAAGTATAAATTAACTTAGCTGATATCCCTTTGAAGAATTTTTGACTAAGTAAAGAAGATATCAGAAGAGTCAAAATTCAAGGTCCAAAGGCTACTGATCTGCTGAAGGAAAGAAATCAGACTGGTGAAGATCAACCGACTCTAAACAGATTTGTTCAACTTTGAGATCAGCTTAGTTCGCCATCAGACGTGTTCTTTTATCAGCTAAGTGGAAAAGATCAAAAAGCCATCCCAACGGTAATAAATGCCCCTGGAAGTAATAAATGCTGAAGTACAAGGTTATTAAAGACAAATGATTGAAGAAATGCTTCGCATCAGCTGGGTGCATTTAATGCTGCCTGCAGAAAAGTACTGTTGACAGTACGGACAGACTGCAAAGAGCCGTTCGCGGAAATTAAGGACCAGTACCCGAGGTTTTTGAATCTTGTCTCTCTTCAATGGACATTTTTCAAATCTTGAGTATAAATAGCTGTAGAGACGAAGAGAAGAATAACAACACAATCTCTGAGAAAATTTTCGAAGCAGAATTCTTCAAGTCTCAAGAACAGCTCACTCATCAGCTTAGTCATTTGTTGATAAAAGCAGAGTTGAAGAACAACAATAAAATACATCTTCTGAGTGATTTTGTAATCGTGAGTGTTGTGAGAAGTAGATATCCATCTTTGTGAGTGATATTACTTCGGAGAGTAGGAGTTACTGAGTGATTTCCTACTGCGCACTTGTGGCCTTTTCATTTGTTGATTGGCGCAAGCAGAGTATACTGTAAACTTTGTGATTATAGTATAACCCAAAATCTGAGTGACTTGGAAGAGTGGACTAAAGGATATTTAAATCCATATAACCACTATAAAAATTGCTTGTGTTTTTGCTTGCATTTTTACTTGCATATTTTCTGTTGCATAAAAACACTTTGATTTAACTGTTTGAAAAGTTTATAAGGAAAGGAGTTTTATAAAACTGGGGAACAAACTTTCAAACTACTAAGTTTACTTGTGAAAAACACTTTACAAATCCGCTGCAAGTACTCTAAGTATTAAAACTGATTTTAACAAAATCAGCTAAGTAATTATCAGATTAGTGGTCACCGAAGCTGTTGAAAGATTTGTTCGCGATCAGCCAAGTAACTTACTGTTCGATAACAGTTTAGTTTGTTCAAGATAGAACAAAAGTTTCATTAATGCATCTCAAAGAATCATGGTAAGATTGTTCATGTATCTCCTTAGTTTTTTAACTAAAGAGATAATGTCCGGTCTCATGCATTTTACAATATATGTGTGATATCTAATTTTATAAGCACACTCAAGTTGTGATACTTTATCACATTTGTTCTTATGTAGCACACAATATTTGAATTAAATAGAAATATGAGATCCCTTAATTTCGTAAGTTTTAAACTTAACCACCACTCATCCAAATAATGTATTTGAGATAATTTAATGTCATCGCATGATCTCTTAATCATAATCGATTAAACCGAAGTTTTTCATATCATAAGTTAATATTTTCTCAGTGGATTTAATATTCTCAATATTAGTCTCAAATATTAACATATCATTTATGTATAAACAAATCGTGGCTCAATTATCCAATACTTTTATATGGACACACATGTCATATTTATTTATACGAAATTCAAATTTTGTTGATGACACTATCACATATTTCGTGTTATTGTTTAGGAGCTTGTTAAAGGTCAACAAGGAAAACATAAAAGTTAAGTTTCGCAAACTATTTTTTCTTTTCCTTGAACAACGAGACCTGTGGTTACTCCTCATAAATATGCTCATTTAATTCACCATTAGGAAGACAATTTTAACGTCCATTTGATAAAACATCGTACTATATTTTGTATAAATAGCTATTAGAGCTGTTAACAATCAAATAGATGTCATCCTAATCGCTAGTGAATATGAGTCAAAGAAGTCAAAGTGTTTTTTTAATAAGGCACATTGGCTACTCGTCAGTTTTTAGCGATTGACTTATCGAAGTTTTTAAACTCTTGAACTTAAAAATTCGTCTACATCCAATTGATTCACTCCTTGAAGTTTACCAATTTTATGTTTTTAACTAGTTGTCAAATCGTCTCTTTCCAATACACGATATTAGAATTTGACTTGAGACTCATCCTCTATCATTTAAGTTTAAATATTTGGATCGAAAATTTTAGTTAGAGCTGTTTGCTCATTTATCTCTTCAGCTCATCAACAAATTCATATTGGTTTAAGAGATTGACCTGTTTAGAGATCGAATATTTTTATATTCTATCAGAATATAGTAGTTTAAGAATAAATATAATTACAAGCTTCACAAGGTTGACTCTCTAGATCAAAGTCAATTTAAGAAGATATATATTCGATCTGTAAAAGATCCATATCCGATAAAATATATCTTAACTGTCAATTTAAGAAGATAGTAATTTATAACTCGTTCATAAATTTATTTAAATCAATATTTTCATCTAAAAATACAAATATTAGTAAATCTGTAAATGATGTTTGAACATGTGAGCTAAAATTAAATAAAATCATAATGTTAATACACTTGTTTTAGGAAAAAATATTATTGTATTTCTTTAAATGAAAAATTTATTGGAATAAAAAAATTTAATATTTGGTCAAATCCGACCAAGATCCATTGAATTAAAAAATCTAGATTCAAGCACAATCCAGGTTAGATCCGAATTCGACAGGATCCAATCCAATATTCGGATCTAAACAAGCTTGACCCGACCATGGACAACCCTAGTTGAAATAAGTAATAATCATGGGCGTATCTACATGAATGACCCCACTCAACTTTTGTACTTTGTATGGAAATTATGCATATAATACTTGTAAAAGTTAAATATATCTTTCAATTACTTTAAATGGACCCCACTCAATAAAATTAAAATTTATATGGTAAAGGGGCCATGCTTTATTAAAATATATTTATCTTTAACTAATAAATTTTTATGAATTAATATATTAATAGTAAAAAATAAATCCCAATTTTTAGGATTGTTTGATCAAATAGGAGCGTCCAGTTCCTATAGAATCTATCACTAAAATTCCCCTAGAGGGGGATAAGGCTAAGCGGAGCAATTCAGTAATTAAACCTTCATGAATCCATTTTTGTTCTTTCATAAAATTGATCAATCAAACCCAAATCGATCGCAATTTATAGGAAGATTTGATGGGTTGGTCTTGGTAATCTTGAAAAAAAAAAAGACCGTGAGTTATATCGAGTTTATTTTATACTTTTTTGCAAATAGCGTAATTGTATTCAACCGCTTTATATAAAAATTATTATTTTTATATATATTTAGTTAGTAGTCCTGATATCATAAAAATTAGAAATATAATTTAAATATATACTTTAACAAAAAATATACTCACTTACATTACAATGATCCTAATGAAATTTTATTCTTGCTACGCCACTGATAATAATGCAAGAATTTGTTACAATATATGCAAATTTTAATGGGTCGGTGGATCCTCAATAGACGCTGTAAAGCAGCATATACGAGTACTTGCACTTGAACACCGAAAATGAACTTATTTTGTCTGGAGCTCTTGAACGGTCGAATCTGCTTCATGAGTAACCTAAGTGCTAAGACACCGCCATTGGGATCAAATAAATAAATCAGAATAATTTGTTAGTTAATTATTTAAGTATAGTGTGCTTCAAAATTAAATAAACAAAATAACTATTAAAAGACTCAATTTAATTTTTATGTAGGGGAAATTGTTAGGGATTCCAACAACCAGATTTAACGAATAGAGCAAAAATAAATAGACACAATTATTTACGTGGTTCACCCAAACTGGCTACTTCCACGGGCTGCTGCAAAACTTTCACTATAGGGAGAAAAAATACAAGTGTTTACAAACACTCACACTCACAACTCACTTCTCAATATTTCTCGATTCTTTTAGGAACTCTGAAAATTGCACTCTCAATTTTCTGCCTAACACTAGAAGAGAATATTGCTTGTAGTTGATTTTTGTGATTATTTCAAATGAATAGGATGCCACCTATTTATAGTGCACAAAGTGAACTTGAAAGGTCTTCCAAACTTGGAACTTGAGCTTACTTGAAACTCGCATTTTGACCATAGTAAGTTGTGCCTTCACTTGAAAATTGTTCTTCACTTGGAACTCACACTTGACCATTTGTAAATTGTGCCACCATAGTAAATTGTCCCCCTCATTAAGTGAAAGTTAATTTTGATAATTGAAAAGGCATTAACAATCTCCCACTTGAAGACTGATTTCAATCCGTCTTCACAGCTTGGTCAATGCAGCAGCCAATCCTGGTCATGCTATCCTTGGAGACCAACTGAAGATGAGCACAACTTCAGTTTATCGATAGTCAACACCTTGGTTAGCATACCCGCTGGATTCTTACTTCCCTGAATCTTCTCTAGTGTTAAAACTCTATCTTCTAACAGAGATCTGATGAAGTGATAACGAAGTCCAATATGTTTGGTCCTGGAATGAAATGCAGAGTTATTTGCAAGGTGTATTGCACTTTGGCTGTCACTGTGCAAAACAGTCTTCTTACATTTGAATCCCATTTCAGCTAACAATCCTTGAAGCCAAATCATCTCCTTACTAGCTTCTGTAACTGCAACATACTCTGCTTCCGTAGTTGATAAAGCAACAATCTTTTGCAACTACGACATCCAGCTGACTGCTGTCGAGCCTACAATAAACACATAACCAGTAGTGCTTCTTCGTTTGTCGACTTCACATGCAAAATCAGCATCTACGTACCCCTGCACCTTTAGCTCTCCTCTACCAAAGGTCAAGCACTTATTCGTAGTGCCTCGTAGATACCTTAAGATCCACTTTACAGCCTCCCGATGGACCTTTCCTGGATTTGACATGAATCTGCTAACAGCTCCCACTGCTTGGGAAATGTCGGGTCTCGTACAGATCATAGCATACATCAAATTCCCAATGACCGAGGCGTAAGGAACCTTTGCCATTAACTCTCTGTCATCCTCCGTCCGAGGTGACTGATTACTGGATAGACGAAAATGACTTGCTAAAGGTGTGCTGACGGATTTGGAGTTGCTCTTGTTGAATCTCTCTAAGATACGACTTATGTACGCTGACTGAGATAACTGCAATAACCCTTTTTGCTTATCTCGATTGATTTGCATCCCAAGAATCTTCTTAGCTGGACCCAAATCTTTCATATCAAACTCCTTTGACAAATGTTGCTTCAAGCTTTTGATCTCATTCATATCTGAACCGGCTACTAACATATCATCAACATAAAGTAGCAAAATGATATAACTCGAATCATACCTCTTGACATAGCAACAGTGATCGGCATTGCACTTCTGGAAACCTTCCTTATGCATGAAACCGTCAAATTTCTTGTACCATTGTCGTGGAGCTTGTTTCAAACCATATAAGCTCTTCTTAAGTCTGCACACCAAATTTTCTCTCCCTTTATCTGTGAATCCCTCTGGTTGATGCATGTAAATCTCTTCATCTAAGTCACCGTGAAGAAATGCAGTCTTCACGTCCAACTGTTCAAGATATAGATTTTCAATAGCAACAATACTTAATACAGTCCTGATAGTATTAAGTTTCACTACCGGAGAAAAAATCTCTGTGTAGTCGACTCCTTCCTTCTGCTGGAAGCCTTTGACAACTAATCGAGCTTTCTACCTCTTGGAACCATTCTGCTCTTCTTTTAACCGATAAACCCATTTGTTATGAAGGGCCTTCTTTCCTTTTGGTAACTCAGCAAGTTCCCATGTATTATTGGAGATCAAAGACTTCATCTCGTCTTTCATAGCAAGCTCCCACTTACCGGCATCTCCAGTCTGACAGGCCTCGTCATAGCACTCGGGTTCACCTCCATCAGTCAACAATAAATAGTTCAAGTATCTCCTGTTCGGCACATGAGGTCGAGAAGACCGTCTCAACACTGGAGTTGGAGAATGAGGTTGATTAGCATCCTCTTGCTTAACACGTTGCTCTGGCTCGGGATTTGCAAATGTCTGGTTCTTCGCAGGACTGATTGGGACATCATCCACTTCTACAAAGGCTGGATCAATCTCAATTGGATTAATAACATTCGTCGAATGTCTGTCTTTGTACATAATCGTTTCATTGAAGATCACGTCTCTACTGCGGATTATCTTCTTGCTCTTATCATCCCAGATGCGAAACCCAAATTCATCATCACCATAGCCAACAAAAGTGCATTTCTTGGACTTTGGATCAAGCTTGTTCCTGCCTTGATCACCGATATTCACATATGCAATACAACCAAATACTTTAAGATGTGATAATTTAACAGATTTTCCACTCCATACCTCTTCTGGTATTTTATGCTCCAATGGAACCGATGGACCTCGGTTGATCAAATAGGCTGCGGTGTTGACTGCTTCTGCCTAGAACTGCTTTTGTAGTCCTGACTGCATACGCATACTTCTGGCTCTTTCAGTCAACGTTCGATTCATACGCTCAGCCACACCATTGTGTTGAGGCGTACCCGGAACAGTTCTCTCCCATTCGGATCCCATGCTCATAGCAGAACTTCTTGAATACGGTTGCTTCGTATTCTCCTCCATTATCAGTTCTGAGCCTTTTGATCTTCAAACCTGTCTCATTTTCTACCAAGGCTTTCCATTTTTTGAAAGTATCGAACACTTCAGATTTATGTTTCAAAAAATAAACCTATACCTTTCGAGAGTGGTCATCGATGAAAGTTACGAAGTAATGTTTTCCTCCAATCGATGAGACAGTCGTTGGACCCCAAACATCAGAATGAACAAGCTCCAGCTTTTCATTTTTCGGGGTTCTGCCACCTTTCTGAAAGCTGACTCTTTTTTGCTTTCCGAAAATACAGTCCTCGCACATGTCAATGTCAATCGACTGCAGATCTGGTAGCTTTCCCTTAGAATGCATAACCTTCATTCCCTTTTCACTCATATGACCAAGTCTTTGGTGCCATAAGTTCGCATTTGGGCTACTAGCTGCAACAGTAATCGAACAACGGCCCATTCCGGTTAAGTAAAGAGTACCACTTTTCTTACCTCGTGCAATTGTCATTGCACCCTTAGTGATTTTCCAGTCATCACCATGGAACACCGTGGTATATCCTTCACTTGCCAATTGCCCCACTGAGATTAAATTCTTTCTTAGGTCGGGAATATGTCTGACGTCCTTCAACTCCCATGCAAACCCATTAAGATTAATCTTCACTGTGCCTTTACCAATAATATCACAAGGTTGATCATCACCAAGATATACTTTACCAAGATTTCCAGACACATACCTTTCAAAGAGATCTTTCTGCGAAGTAGCGTGAAATGATGCTCCAGAATCTAACACCCAAGATTCTTCCTTGCTTTCCAAAGAGCATATCAGCGCATCATTTTCTTCCGATGTCGATGCGACATTGGCTTCGATTTTGGCCTCCTGATTCTTCGGTGCACTCCTGCACTGATTCTTGTAGTGCCCAGTCTTTCCGCAATTCCAACACTCAACAGTCTTCTTGGAATTGCTGGGATTTCTCGACTTAGATCTCCCATTCTTGGATTTTCCTCGATTGTTCGATCTTCCTCGATCAGTTTTCCTTCCTCTTGACTCTGTTGACAAAGCAGATGGTGTCGAATTATTGCTCGACTCTCTTCGTCGAATTTCTTCATTCAGAACAAGATCTCGAACATCGTTGAATTTCAACTTACTGCTTCCCGACGAGCTACTCACAGCTGTGACCGTAGCATTCCAACTTTCTGGAAGGGAGGACAAAAGTATCAACGCTTGTACCTCATCGTCGAACTCAATTTCAACCGAATTTAACTGGGTCGTGATTGTGCTAAGTTCGTTGAGATGTTGAGCCACTGATGAACCTTCACTCATTCTCAGGTTGAATAGACGCCTCATAAGATGCACTTTATTTGAGGCCGAAGGTTTCTCGTACATATTCGAGAGAGCTTTCATAAGACCAGCCGTAGTCTTCTCTTTTGCAATGTTAAAGGCTACATTACGGGATAACGTCAATCGGATAACTCCAAGTGCTTGCCGATCCATGAGTTTACATTCCTCATCCTTCATGGATTCTGGTTTCGTTTCTTCGAGAGGTAGATATAAATTTTTCTGATAGAGATAGTCCTCTATCTGCATCTTCCAAAAGTCGAAGTCCGAACCGTCGAACTTCTCGAGTTTCATCTTCCCTTCGTCTGCCGCCATTGCTCCTACTCAAATCTGGATGCCCCCGGAATATGTTGATCCCTGGGCTCTGATACCAGTTGTTAGGGAGTCCAACAACCAGATTTAACGAATAGAGCAAAAATAAACAGACACAATTATTTACGTGGTTCACCCAAACTGGCTACTTTCACGGGCTGCTGCAAAACTTTCACTATAGGGAGAAAAAAATACAAGTGTTTACAAACACTCACTCACAACTCACTTCTCAATATTTCTCGATTCTTTTAGGAACTCTGAAAATTGCACTCTCAATTTTCTGCCTAACACTAGAAGAGAATATTGCTTGTAGTTGATTTTTGTGATTATTTCAAATGAATAGGATGCCACCTATTTATAGTGCACAAAGTGAACTTGAAAGGTCTTCCAAACTTGGAACTTGAGCTTACTTGAAACTTGCATTTTGACCATAGTAAGTTGTGCCTTCACTTGAAAATTGTTCTTCACTTGGAACTCACACTTGACCATTTGTAAATTGTGCCACCATAGTAAATTGTCCCCCTCATTAATTGAAAGTTAATTTTGATAATTGAAAAGGCATTAACAGAAATTTCATTTCAAATACAGTACATAAAAATTATCATGAAATTTTTACTTTTAAGTTACTTTATCTGCATAAAGAAACGTACTCAAAATTTAAATACACTCACTTATCAACCTTGAACCGAATATAGAATAATAAATTTTATTTATTAAAATTGATGGGGTTTTTTGCACTTTGCACCCTCGAAATATGAAAAATGCAGCACTTTGCACCCTCGTTTATTTTTAAGCAAAAATTCAAGGCAGAATAGGTAATTCAATAGTATTGGCACTTTGCACCCTTAAAACTTGAGAATTTCGCACTTTGTACCCCCAAAATAAAATTAGCCTTAACACCCTCTAATTAAGAACAAATCAGCAACTTCCACCCCGAAACACAATAAATTGGCACTTTGCACCCCAAAACACAAAATTAACACTTAACACCCTCAATTTAAAAAACCAAAACCCCTCGTTTTTTTGGTCAAAGTTGACTATCGGAGTGAAAAAAATCTAAGGCAAAATAGGTAATTCAATTTTTTTCTTAAGTTTGTAAAATACAATTATAAATACTCGAATAATAATTTCTCTCTCCATCTTTCTTTTCAACAATATAACCATAAATGACTAAATAAAGTACTCTCGAAGACCCATTGTCTACTTCAACATATCAAAGACCCATAAATAATTACCTATTTTGCCTTAAACAAATCACCTTAATGGTCAACTTTGCCGGAAAAAATGAGGAGTTTGAGTTTTTTTTTTTTTTTTTTAATTTGAGGGTGTAAAGTGTTAATTTTGTATTTTGGGGTGCAAAGTGTCCATTTATTGTGTTTTGGGGGTGCAAGTTGTTAATTTGTTCTTAATTAAGGAGTGTTAAGTGCTAATTTTATTGGGGGGGGGGGGGGGGGGGAGGGGGCAAAGTGCCAAAGATTTACAATAGAATTATTTATTTGCCCTTGAGTTTTTGCTTGAAAATAAAAGAGGGTGTAAAGTGCTAAATCTAAGTTTCAGGAGTACAAAGTGCCTATTTCCTATATTTCGAGGGTGCAAAGTGAAAAAAACCCAAATTGATGCTATGACGGCAAAATCATATCTAATCACAAGTGATAGACATGCTAATTTAATTCTATATGAACATAAAAAACAAAAATAAAATTTAACCACAAATCAGTTATAAAGATCATATTATTTAGAATAAGCGGTCAAAATAAGGGAAATTTTTATTCCAGCCGATTTTTGGCCGAACTTAAAGTAACTACATAGTAAGTGCATCATACTTGTTAAGTTGTTTTGGGATTTGATGTAACTTCCAGAGAAGTGATCAATCACAAAATAAATACAATGATAATTGGATGAGTTTCACAAAACAGGTTTGGACAAGAAATTTCCTCAAAATAATAACGGAAAAATTGTTTTTTTTGTACTATAGGATATACTTACTTGCAATTTTAGTACAATTAAATACGAAAATATAAATTTGGTACCATATGATAGGTTTTCATTGCAACTTTGGTACCAAACCCAATGTTTCTCCCAAATTAATAATAATTTAACCCCTATGAAATGCATAATGTTCAATTTATTCCCTCGTAGCTTAAAAAATAGCATTTTATCCCCTAAAATTTTGTAAAAGTTTCACATCGCCTTCCTGATATTTTTATAGGCGGCACTTTATTCACTTTGTCTTTTATTATGATAATGTGGCATTTTATCCCATGTGGTATGATAAATGTGGCAATTTATTCCCCTATGTTATAAAATAGTTTGCATGCCTACTCTCAATTTCGGCAAGTGAGTTACACTCTCCTGCTGAAGGGGGTAAATCGCTTCATTAAAAAATTTACAGGGGATAAACTGATTTTTTTTCCAAATTATCCCCAGGGGTAAATTGTCATTATCTTTGTAGAAAAATTGGGTTTGGAACCAAAATTGCAATGAAAATCTATCCTATGGTACTAATTTGCATTTTCGTATCCAATGGTACCAAAATTACAAGTTAGTGTATCCTATGATACCAAAAAAACAATTTTCCCAAACAATAACATAAAAGAGAAATAAATTAGTGTGATTAACGTTTAATTGGTCGGGCGGAGCCTTCACAATTCTAGGTTGGACGGATACTCCGAAATTATACACCGTGCAGTATCGTATGCGTATCGGATACTCGGATACCCAGATACTTGTGAAATATTCCACCGTGTCGATTTCAATAATAAGAAAATAAAAAATAAAAAAGATACGTATCGGATACAAAGGAAGACATATCGAAAATACTCAGAATACTTGAGAGCATATATTTCAACAAATAATTTCTAGATTATGTTTATTATCAAAGTAAATCTACATAAAACGCTTGAAAATCTGTATAGGGCCAAAGACTTTGCCTGTGATATTAATACTATGGTTTTATTTGAACACTTATATAAGAGGTAAATAGCATTATTTATTTTAATATGGAATAAAAAGTGAACTAAATATATATTACATAATTTTTTTAATATATTTTTTGATATACAGACACGTATTTTTGTCGTATCGAATCCTATAAATTTTAAAAATCTGTATCGCCGTACTCGTATTGTATTATACCGTACCGACGTATCTGTATCCGTGCAATCTAGATTCACATGTGACCGACGGCTAAACATTAAGATAACATGGTTATTAATTGGTTAATTAACTTAATTCAGCCAATTAATACTACCGACAATTTATCCACGTCTTGTTTAGAATCTTGTCATTGGAACTATCATTGGCAAATGAAAAATCAATCGTATTAACATTAAAAAAAAAAATCTAGAAAAGGGGATTTCCATTAATGCCTATCATGCATAAATTAATATTAAAATGTTTAGTCAAAATTAGATACTCTATCAGACACGTATGATAGTTTAACACAAATAAAAAAGGTCAGTAATCGTGTCATGCACGTTCTAGCTAATTAGTTGATCGAATCGCTTATTTAAGTTTTACCGTTTGGATAGTATGTTAATTAATATATATTAACTAATCGGATAAAATATAAATTATGTTTTTGGTATTTCTCACACTAGGTAATAAACTTTGGTTTGAAAATATAATTTATCTTTCAATTTGCACTCTAATATATTTTCCGGTGAAAATGGCTCATGAACTTATAGATTTTAGTGTTACATTTATTTATTTAGTGTTTCATAATTTCTTGGATGCTCCAATGGAACTGTTGACTCAAAGGACGAGTACTGAGTAGTCCACCTCAAAACTCACTCTCGAACGAAGAGAATAGTCCAGTATTATAAATTAATAAAGTGAACAAGAGGGATTTTCTAATTATTGAAAGTGAATTAGATCAATCGAAAAAAACAGTTTTCAAGTTTTACCTCCCGAATAAAATACTCCATTTTTCATATTAATTGACACATTTCTTGTTTTCACACAGATGAAGTAATATTAACATTATTTTTATATGGTAAAATATTTCAAATACCCTTTATAGTGATAACTGTTTTTTAATTTTTATTATTGAATATGGTGACCTTTAAGTCTTTCAACTTGAAGGTGAAAAATTGACAAAATTGATAAGAAAAAAATAATATTTTGAAAACATAAATATGTCAATTAATTTGAAAAAAAAAAATTGATAAATACGCCAATTAAAATGAAATGGGGAGAGTAACAACGAACTGCATGTTGGAGCCGCAGCGCCCAAATCCAAAGCCGCGACTCCCGACAGAACGATGAAATAAAATGTGCACATTTTTTAAGGGCAAAAGGGGGATTTCAGCTGGAAAAGTTGAGGGCTCCTTGGTATTTTACAAGACTTCTTTGAGTTTGTATAAAAGCTTAATTCAAGTCTAATTACACACTTTTAACTATCGAACTGGGAAATTCCAATCAATTATGTCTATAATTTTTAAAAAGTTGATGTCTGAACCCACTACAAGAAAAATAAATTTTAGTGATAAAATATTAAGTGACATTGTTGAAATTATCACTCTTTGCATATATTTAGTGACAAAACTATTAATTTTATCACAATAATAATAGTAACAAGTGCAATTGTGACATAATATATTTTTAAATTGTCACTAATGACTATTAATGATAAATTTATGAAACTTAAGTTGTCACTATTGACAATTTGTAACACATTTTCAATGACTACATAGTGATAATAAATGTTGTCACTATAATTTGTAAATTGATATAAAACTGAATATTGGAAAGTAATTTGTATTGTATCCGACTTTGAGAAAGAATGTAAATAATTGCTCTGAAATTAATTGAATATGATGTGTACAATAGAGCTGCAAGAAGCTCTTTAAATAGAGAAGTATACAGGGGCAAAAAGGGAAATAAACAATAACAAAATAACTAACTTAAATAACCGGATAAATAACCGGATATAATAAGGATCCATATCCGACCCAATTAAATAAGAGAAACCTAAATTGAATTAAATCTTCTTCGTTTCTTCTTGTTCCTCTTTCGAGCTCAATTTATCTTCTTCTTCATCTTCTTTCTTTAATTCCATTTTATCACTTGAAGAAGATGTAATTCCTTGTAATACCCCCACAAGATGGCGCTTATAGGTTACGAACGCCCATCTTGAGCAAAATGTCCGAAAATGAAGGTTTAGGAAGGGGCTTCGTTAGAATGTCTGCCAACTGAGCTGCGAAGATATAGGAAGCAGCTTGATGTGTTTCCTTGCTATGTGCTCATGGACGAAATGCAAATCAATCTCCAGATGCTTGGTTCGTTCGTGAAAGATTGGGTTTTGAGCCAAATGGATTGCGGAAGCGTTGTCACAGTATAATACCGGAGGTAATTTCGATTGAACTTTTAAATCATTCAGTAATTGTGATAACCAAAGCATCTCACTTGTAATATATGATAATGCACGATACTCAGCCTCTGTGGATGATTTAGACACTGTAGGTTGACGTTTTGCTTTCCATGAAATTAAAGAATTGCCCAAAAAAATTCAAAATCCAGTAGCTGATTTTCTAGAGTTAAGGCAAGACCCCCAGTCTGAATTACAAAAACCTGTCAATGTAAGATTAGATGCCTTATGATAGTATAAACCTTGTCCTGGACAAGACTTTAGGTACCTATGTAAGTGATGAACTGCTGCTAAGTGGGCATTAGTAGGTTTAGCAATATATTGACTTAATTTATGAACAGAAAATGAAATATCAGGTCTAGCTATTGTAAGATAGATTAGTCTGTCAATTAGGGTTGAAAATCAAATCAAGCTACTCGATACTCGGCTCGAGCTCGTTCGATAAATGCTCGTTTGAGTTCGGTTCGTCAAATAAATCAAACAAAATTGAACAAGATTTCTCGTTCGATAACTTTTGAAGCTCGGCTCGAACTCGACTCGGTAAGCAAAAAATTGAAAAAATACATGTAAAATACCAAGCTACTCGATACTCAGCTCGAGCTCGTTCGATAAAAGCTCGTTTGAGCTCGGTTCGTTAAGAAATCAAACCAAGCTCAAACACAAAATTTCGAGCTCAATAAAATTCAAACCAAGCTTGAACAACGTGTCGTTCGATACTACTCGGCTCGTTTACACCCCTACTGCCAATGAGTCTTCTATAAGGTGAAGGATCACTTAATAGGTCATTATTAGGGATGTCAATGGGCCGGATTTGGAGCGGATCTGGGTGACTCCGGATCCGAATCCGAAAATCAAAAGTTATATCTGCACCGATCCAAGATCCTACCTGATATTCAAAAGAGTTACCTAATCCGAATCCGAATCCGAATCCGACTCAAAAATCCGGATCCGAACATAAAAATAGTTAATTTATATTTTAACTTTAAAAGATAAAAAAACTATTAATTATCTAATCCAAAAATATATACAAGCTAAAGAGAAATGAAAATAATTGCATATAATTTGTAGGAACAAAATACAAAGTTTACCAATTTTACAATAAACGGTAAAATTCTACATCTTCTTATAATTGAAGGAGGTAGATTGTTGGTAATACCAACTTCTACATGTTTAATTGGAAACATTACCACAACATAATTATACCATAACTACAATATCCAAATAGAAGTTGAACAAAGGGGTCACATCCCATAAGACTTTGTTTTTTTTCATGTTATTTAGTTCATTTTCAGAGCACTTTTCCTTTCATCTCCCATTACCAAAAAAAAAAAAAAAAAAAAACACAGTTAAAAATATGTAACTTTATCCAAAACACATCACTCAACAAAAAATTTAAAAACAAAAATAAAAAATGTAAATCAAATTAAAGAAAACCCTCAATATTTAATACCTGAACAAGTCTTGTAGTGATCTTATAAATCAAGACCAAAATCCCAACAAAATGGACAATTTTAATCTCATTCCAATGTTTAGAGTTGAGACACAATTTACATCTGCAAAAGCTAATAAAAAAAATAGCTAAAGTTGATATACACTTTAATAAGCCAATTTTAATATATTTAGATGGTAGTACCTTTATAATTTTTCAGCAATTGCATCAGACTCCAACTTTCTCAAATATATCAGATGCAACATATTCCTGAAACATCGAAATATATATATTTATATAAGAATCAATAACATCACTATTTTGTCCATATATTAAAAATCAATCTAAAGGATCTTGCAATAATGTAACCAGTTTAGGAAAAACCTTCATTTCATTTCTAGAGCAAAACATATCATATATTGGCTCAATTGACAATATGATTCCAAATTGTGACAACCAACCAACAAAAAAGGCCTGCTAGAGAAATCAATTTTAATCATTCCACCCCACATTGAAAAAAAAAAGATTAATATAACAAAAATGCAAATAACAATGCTAGACTAAAATAACAAAGTTATTCATCTACTTCAATAAGGATGATTAAGAAAAATGTGTGTGTTAATTACAAACATTGTTGGTCCCAAGTGGTCATTTTGAGGTCTAGAGGGGGGAGGGTTGAATAGACCTCAGCAAATTTTGCAACTTTAAGATTTAAACTTCAACTTTTGAATGAACAGACTAAACTGATCAAGTTATGAGAAGTTACTAAGATGTTCGCGCACACAGCTTTGGGCAGCAGAGTAGACCACTTCAATTGATTCACTTAGCTGATTTTATTTCAAATCAAAGTTCCAAGATGAGTTACTTGCAACGGATTTTCAAAGTATTTTTCTCAAGCAATCAAAACTTGGTTTCAAAGTTTTATACCCAGTTTTACAAAGTTCTTTTCAAATAGTTTTAGTGAAAGTATGCCTCTTTTGAAATATGCAAGAAAAGAATGCAGAATGTAAAACAACGATATTTTTATAGAGGTTATACGGATCAAAATCCTTTAGTCCACTATTTCAAGTCACTTAGATCTTGGGTTATACTATAATCACAAAGATTACAATATACTCTGCTTACGCCGAACAACATATGAACTGGCCGTAAGTTCACAATAGGAGATCACAAAGAAAACCTATTCTCCGAAGTAATATCACTCACACAGATGGATATCTACTCCTCACAATACTTTTCTTTTTTCAAGAATCACTCAGATTTCTTCTTTCTTCAACGTTCGCTTTTGTCAACAAATGACTAAGCTGATGGGTGAGCTGTTCTTGAGTTCTTTTGAGACTTGAAAAGATTTCGCTTCTGAATGCTCTCAAAAGTGTGTTGTTTCGTATTGTGTCTCTGGAACTCTTTGAATAAGCTTCCTTTTATACTTGAGATTTGAAATCTGTCCTTTGAAGGATAACGGAAGTCTTCATCTCGAGCATTGGTCCCTATATCTTAGGAACGGCTACCTGCGACTGTGTACTGTCATATACACTGTATTCCTTTGTCAGTCGCATTAAATGCACTCCGCTGATACGAGGTTCTTCTTCAATCATTTGTCATAAATACCCTTCCTCTTCGGCATTAATTTCTCTAAGTGCATTTATAACCGTTGAGGTGATTTGTCTAATCACATCCACTCAGATGTCCGAAGTCTCTCGTCTGATGAACACTCGGCTTATCCCAAACTGAACAAATCTGTTGAGTCGGTTGAGTCTCACCAATCTGATTTTCTTCTACAGCAGTAGATCAGTCTTGATCCTTCTAATTTATCTTTTATGTTTGATCAAAACTTCTTGACAGGGGATTCCTAAGCTTCTATTACTTAGCTGATCTTGATGTTTTGGAAATCATCAAAACCTCCCTTCAATATTTGTCTTCGTCTTCATCTTTATTCAACAATTTCCCCCTTTTTGATGATGACAAAACTTCAGCTAAGTACCTGTACCTATACTAAAGTTAAGTCCTCAAAAATTTCTGAGATAGAAATAATGTGTTGGAAGTAACTTGAACTTTCATAGATATGATTTGATTACAATTACAAGTTCAAGCAAACGAGACAAAAGAACTTCTTCATTTTCTTCAATTTCTTCAATTTCTTCAATTTCTTCATCTTCCTTCTCTTGAGACGATCTGGGTCTTTGAACTTCACATAGTGATCAGTTTGCTCATCAGGTGTATCCTTGGTAGCAGCAATCTCTTTGTCAGATTTTGTTTTTTCCTTGGTTTCTTCCTTCTTAGCATCTTGGTTAGCTTCCTTGGCAACTTCTTCTTCTCCAGCTTTCTCTTCTGGTTCCTTTGACTCTTTATCTTCAGTTGGTTTCTCTTGAGCAGCAGAGTCCTTTTTAGCAGTAGCTTGAGCAGCAGCTGTGACTGATCTCTCTTCCCCCTTTTTGTCATCATCAGCAGGGCCGAGTTCAACAGCCAAGATATTTATAGCAGCACAAAGTTTCCTGATGTTTTGATCTATTATGTTCAGTTGAGCAGTTTGATGAATTTGAATAGATTTGATCACCCCGGTTTCTTCTTGAGCTATGTCAGCAAAGGTTTGAACCTCTCTAACTAAGGCTAAGTTCTTCTCAGCTTCCAATTCTCCAACTTGTCTGAATATCCATGTCGGTTCTGCAATTTCCGACTCGTTTCTTTGAAGAGTTATGGGAAGGTGACTTACGTCAGCCTTGACGTCTTCAATACTCTTGTTCATCCGGAGAATGCTCTGAGTTAGCATTAAGGAATTGTCCGCCGGCAGAGGGAAATTGTTAATGACTTCTCTCACCATTTTAGCATTTTCTTCTTGCATCTGACTTATTTGCATCCTATTCCTTTCTTCCATCTCATTGAGAGTGTTTTCAAATAACATTTGAAAGGAATCCATCAGTGACGAGTGTTGGTCAGCCGTTGGAATAGAGGTTGAAGCAGGGATATTTTCCTGGTGGACAGGTGCATCCTTGAGAACAGCTTCATCTTCAGCTTTCCACTCAATTGCTAAAGGTGTTTTGGTAGCAGCCTATTCCATTTTTGTGGTTTCAGCAGTTCCATCTTTATTCACGACTTTTGTCTGATTGATCAGTAGAGCAGGTAACCATTCTTTTGTAGGTTTCTTCTTTTTAGGCTGCTCTTGGAACTTGCTAACTTCGGAGCCAAATGCTATCTCTTGAACACTTGGTAAGTGGGGCAGGTCACTTGAAGAACCTTGACCATATCTAGCTTTCTTAGCCCACTTCTCCAAAGCAGTGTGTACAGCGATTTGCACAACCCTTTCTACAGGATCATCTCCTCTTCTTCTTTTGGCTGACAGTGCCTTTTCGATGTTTTCAGCTTCCTTAGCAACTATGTCTCTCGTATATCCATGAAAAACATCGTGCACATAGTCTGTATCCAAGGCTTGAGTGACTGAAGAAACGTGAAGCCAGGTGAAGCCCCACTTTTCTTCATCAGCAAACTTTTTCCAGGCTCGGATTTTTTCTACAGACTTGCTGATTCTGTAATCTCTCCATCTTGTATATCTGATCTTTTCTTGAAGAAACGTAGTTCTTTGTTGCACACTTGTTGTCAAACTCTTCCAGAGCTGGTTCAAATCTAGTAAATACAAGTGGATTACTGTGAACAATATCAAGAGCTTTTCTTACTTCGAATTTCTTTTTCTCTTGTCTTTGTCCTGGAGGTAGAATCTGTCTGGCGTTCATAGTTCCACCAATCTTGATACCACCGGCCCGCGTGGACCGTAAGCATCCTTCTTGCTTAGTTCTATTACTTTAGCCAGTTCTTCCTCCTCTCTTGCCTTGAGTTCGACATCAGTCATTTGCCTTCTTTGAGCTTCTTTAATAGCTTCAGTTTTGCTCAGCTCAATGGCTTTGCGGAACTCTGCCTCATAACTCTTCCTTTGCTCTGCTTCTTCTCTCTTTTTCTTGTCAGCAGCAGACATCTTTTTCTTCACAAGTTTCCTTTTCTTCCGAGGCTTGGATGTCTGAGCAGTGGCAGTAGGTTCAGGGGCAGCAGTTGCAATAGGATTGGCAATCATTGGTTCGAGGATTTGAACATCATCATCCTCTTGAGGTTGTGATCCCTCAACTACTAGAGTGGAAGTGGTATGTTCAGCAGTTGACTTTGTGAGAGCAGACTCCTTTTCAAACTCAGTAGATTTGTCAGGTCTTTGAAGATTTTCTTTAGCAGAATCCGACAGCCTAATAGGTGACTTAATAGGTGACTTAATAAGTGTCATCTGTTTTCTGATGGTATCTTTGGTATGTTTTCCTTTGGGAACCTTTGTATCTTTCTTGACATTCCTTGTTCTTGTTGCAATGGTTTCCAAAGTTTGATCGTCATGAGTCCGTCCTTGATGGAGAACCAATAGACATATCTTCAACTTCCTTAACTGTCAGATCTATGATAGCATCTGCAGCTGTTTCTTCAGCAGACTTCTCTGTTTCAGTCTGAGCAGTAGACTGTGCTGATGTAGCAGAAGCTTTAGGAGCAGTATGTTACGCCCCAACAACTCACCCAACCCAAGAGGCCGAGGACACAAGGGTTGGGGCGCAAAATGGGAGACGGAGGGAATTGGGCGTGAAAGACATGCCGACGGGACAATTACGGGCGACGGCAAGACACTTGGCCGAGAAGTGACCCGTCGGGTGGCCTAGGGGTGGCCTAGAGATTTTAAAGTCCCAAACAAGGCCTTCGAGGTTCCGGGAGTTTCTAGAAGACTCCACGGAAGTCCGGAACATTCAAGGAGACTCCCGGAAGTTTCACATAACTCCGGAGGGATCCGGAAGAGCCTACACGAATGTAGAACATTGCGGAAGACTCTAGAACCGTTTGGAAGGCTCAAGAAGCAAGTAGAGCTCCCTTGTACATAATAGGACATTCTAGAAGTGTGTACATAGTTCTAGTTTGTGTAGGATTTTGTGGAAGGTGCTAGAGACTCAATTCTAGCCCTTGGATCAAGTAAATCTTGGCCATCCATTTAGTATGCCAAGTAGTATAAATAGGTAGGCTCTCATTTGTAGAAACCATCCTTCAAGTTGTAAAGCTTTCTTTGTGTAATAAAAGAGTTCTTCTTAAGTTCATTTTTCTCAACTTCCTTAGCCACTTTTCATACTTATGATATTTTCCCACCATTAGGCAAAGGCTGAACTTAGCCAATTTCGACAGCGAGGCGGAGTCGATGAAACCCGAGGGTAAGTCGAGGCTAGGTGCCGCACGCTACTCTTGAAAAGTTAAGTCCGTGAGAAGTAGCTTTGCTTATTTTATTCTTTTTGTTGTCTATTTAGGCTCATCAGTAGCCTTTCTCTTGGGTTGCTCTTTCACAGTCTGATATATGTTCATGGCCTTGGCACTGTGAATGACCTTCGCATGGGTCATAGAGCATATTAAGCTAGCAAACATGAGGCAGAGAAAGATCCTGTGATGGGTCTTTCCATTTTTGACATGGTCTGCCAGTACGTACCAAATAAAAGTTGCCCAGTTTACATCTAATCCATAGTAAACGACAATCATTGCATGATACCTTTTCATTGGTATGATGTCAAGAGAGAAAGTGCAGTTCTCAATGACTTTCGAGAAAATATCAGCCATCCTCTGATATTCATCTTTCAACTGATTCTTTTTTATGTTTCAAGTTAGTATTTCCCCTTCATTGGAAATAATGCTCTAGAATTCAGCTTCTTTAGTTTCAGCCGAAGTAGAGATGTCTATTCTTCCCGTCATAGACAATCGGAACTTTTCATTTAAAAGGGCAGGAGTGATGCAAATGTCGACTCCTCCGACTTTAGCTTCTATTTCTTTCCTTATCCAATCAGGTTCAGCCGACGAACCATATAACTCCATGATTTGGTCTCGGAAGACCATATCTTCGTGTGCTTCCATAAAGTTAACCAGTGAAGCAGATTTGAATTTTTCAAGAATTTCCTTCATCAATGGGGTACCAGTAGCATAGAAAATGGAGTAAACGAGGTACCTTCCTTCGGCGTCAGCTTCTTTGGTGTTCTTTCCCATGGTAGTTTGAAGGATTAAAGAGAACAGAGAGTTGATTTGCAGGAAACAGGTAGCGAAATTCTCTCTAGGGTTTTGAATGTTTGAGGGTGCGTAAGAGATGAGTGTGCTGATCAGTTCCGTATTTATAGAACTTTCTCGGTTTTGTGTTTTATCACTAACCGTTGATCAGTTACTGAGACAAGTTTGATCGTGTGAGAGACAATTACACATTTCAAACTTTCATTTTTAATAAATGTATAAGGCGGGAATACGAACCGTCCTTAGTTTTCTTTTATAAAAGCGTGCTTTAAGATATGCAAATAATAAACACTTTTATAATATTATCAGATTAGCCACATTTTAACTTATCTAACAGACGAATGTTCTGATAACTTGATATTACTAGGGAAAACCAATAACAAGTAATCTTCATTTATTGTTTGTCAATCCAGTAAGGTAAATCTAATTTCGGTCTTCATTAGATCTTTTGAACATTTAACTTTAACTAACTGTCATTAACAAATATCATCTTTAATCAAGAGTACCGCTAGTCTTACACGTTCCCTATGAGTTTAAGAATCCATTAGTTAACTAGTCTGTTGAAAGTTAATCTTGAAGTATAAAGATCTTTTTAAGAGTAAGCTGATGAACTTTTGTTTTCTGATAAGTTCCCCCTCAGCTTATGCATCCAGATTAAGTAGTCATAGTTCAGCTCTTAGAGTTGAAAACCTCGCGTCAGTTAGTGGTTTAGTGAAGATGTCAGCGATCTAATTATTAGTATGCACATATTAAATAGTGACATTTCCTTTTTCCACATGATCTCTAATGAAGTGATGTTTGATCTCTATATGTTTTGTTCTTGAGTGACTTGTTGTGTTCTGAGTAAGGGATATTGCACTTGTGTTATCACAGTAGATTGGGATTCCACTAATCTTGATATTGTAGTCTTCTAGTTGATGCTCATTTGTGTTGCAACTTAGCACCGGTAGAACGGCGAGACTCTAAGAACATAGATACATATAAAACATTAATATGTACAAATAGTTATTAAAAGAGGCAAATTAACATAGTTTGAAAGTATTTATACCCTTTCCTTTAGGTAGCTCAATCCAATCTTGTCCAAACATCAAACCTTGCACTATATCAGCACCAAGAGCATGCCGACATGGTTCTATAATGTTTCCACCAATGTTGAAAGCTGATTTTGAAGCAACGGTTGAGATAGGGACAACAAGAACATCCCGAGCTATTTTCCAATAGTAGGAAACCTTGGAGCATTATCGCACCACCAACTTAGAATGTGTAATTCTCCAGCTTGAATGACTGGCTCTTCCTAGTACCCCTCTAGTTCAGATTTTTGAGCGGCGGCAAAGTTAATGTTTCGAGTTTGATTATACCACGTGTTGAATCCCTCCAAGCAATCATCACCAACATTAAAAGAATTACTTGAGTTAGAAACTTTATTTTCATCAAATAGAGAAGAAGAAGATGGTGTATTGCTTGAACCTTCACCATATTGATGAAACAAATTACTAGAAGAAGTTCGAATTTTCGAAAATTGACTTTCGACACCTATAACATATTTCATTTAAGTAATACTCAACAAAATTTAATTTGAATCGAGGATCAAGAATAACACCAAGTGCCATAAACAAACTACATTCACTCCAATACTTTCCAAACTTTGCTTTCATTGATTCAACCATTGTTTGAACATAAAATTGTTCATGATCCTCCCATTTTAAAATAGTTCGCTGAATTCCACAAACAATTGAAAAATAAATGCTTGAAGTCTGATATTTTACTCCAGAAAATTTACATGTGGCCTCATAAAACACTTTTAAAAATTTACATATAGCCTCTCCAATTTCCCATTCCTCTCTAGGTGGGTTCGACTTATACTTTCTATCTACTTGTTCCAAACGTGAAAATCCTTCCTTGATAGAAATGGCACTTTCAAGCATAAGATAAGTTGAATTCCATCTAGTAGGAATATCATCACCAGGTTCTCTAAGATTTTGCGTCTTTAACTGATTTATAACATTTCCAAATTGTTGCTTCCTTTGAGGAGAACTATTTTCATAAATAACTGAAACTCTTATCTTTTCAAGCATTCCATTTACTACTTTTAAACCATCTTGGACAATAAAATTAAGAATATGCGCAGCACATCTAACGTGAAATATTTCTCCGTGTAAAGGAAGCAACCCTAGACCATTAAACCATGTTTTCAAAGTTTTGGTCATCACATCATTTGACGTTGCATTGTCTACAGTTAGAGAAAAAAATTTCTTTTCAATATTCCATTGCAAAAGCAAGCTTTTAATGATTTCAAAAAGAGATAACCCATCATGCTTGGACTCCACATTTGGAAAATAAATAATTTTTTTTCTCAAAACCCAATCATTATCAATGAAGTGAAGTGTAAGCTTGTACACCTGGGTTATCAAAAAAAAAAAAAAAAAAAAGAACAATAAGCAACTTTTTGAGTATCACTAGTCCACATGTCGGTTGTCAAACTTAATACGACTAAGGAGCTCATCAAGTAGCTTATACACTTTTTTTTTCTCCATTTCATACACTTTCATTATATCAGCCCTTAAAGTATTCCGAGAATGAACCCTAAACCTTGGTTGCAAATTATTCACAAAAACATCAAACAACTCATGTTCAACAATATTAAAAGGATAATTATGCTTAATAACCATTCTCGACATGTCAAGTCTACTTCGTTCTTGATCAAACTTGAAGTTTTGTATCTTAATAGTGTTAGTTTCAGCTTCTTCAAAAATTGTTTGAAGTTCTTGTTGGCCTTTAGCTTTAGTGGTTCTCATTAGACACCTTTTCAAGTGATTTCTTAAGTGTGTAGTCCCGCTACTACTAGCACCATTGAATTTAGTTCCGCCATGGTTGCATACATCATTAAGAACCCCATTCACATCTTTGATTTTCTTAAACTCGAGCCATACATTTGATGTTAACTTTCTTTTTTTAACCACATATTCTTCACTTTCTATGTTAACATCTACTACCCCACCTACATTACTTGTGGTTTCTGTCATATTTTGAGCATTCACTTGGGTAGTAATTGACATTTTGATTTTATATTCATGAATCGAACAAATGTTCAAGTAAGAAATATGCTTTGTTTTCATGAAAACTTAAATCCTAGTTTTACTAAGGTGCACACACAAAATATTATATAGAAGTATCAATGCATATCCAACTGAAGATGAGGAAAAAATTTACCACTGCACGATTCTTTCCAAATCTGAGAAATACAAAAAATTAAATTTCATTAAAAGATAGAAAAATAAGATTTTGTATTGTATATAGAAATGAAGATAATAAAAAAAATTACCGATTTTTGCGTGATTTTGTCCACGACCTGAGATATACAAAAATTAAATTTGAAAAAAAAAAGAAGTAAGAAAACTAAGATTTAGAGGATAAAATTGGCATTAAAAAAGTCGAGAGAATTTATCAATAATCCAATTGAAATGCAATCTAGGACCTGCAAAAGTATAACTAATAGATTAGGTATAAAAGAAAATGAGAAGGAAAGAGAAAAATAATGGTGAATGAAATGGAGAAAGGAAACATTGACGGTGGGTGTAGAATGAAGAAAGAAACCCTGACTCATATTGTGAGCCTAAATATATGTGTTATAATTTTTCAATTTTTTTTTATATAAAACTTAAAATAATTATAAAAAAAATACGTAAACTGATGTTAGCTTGGCCTTGGATGCAATTGCAAAATAACTAATTCAAGTTTCCATTCCACATCTTAATAAATTAAATGGTGGCCTAGAAGAACTTAAAATATGTTGTTTATCCTTTTTTTTTATCTCAAATCAGGCAACCTATCTTCGATAAATTTGTGAAGTTTATGGAATTATTAAAATTGTATCTTGGTCAGTGGAAACTTATAATCAACATTAACGAATTATGTACTTAACCAACATTCTAATTGCACGTGAAAGGTGAAACATGAAAATTAAATGTATATGCTATTATATCAAATATTATCCGGCTGCGGATCTTTAACGAAGCGGATTAGCCTAGATCCATATTCGCTCCATAAAATTCGGATTATTGATCTTCTTAATCGGATCAGCTCCATCGAATCTCTAATCGGATAATTATCCTAATAAATTGGACAGGATTCGGATCGGATCCGGATTGAAATCCGCCCCATTGACAGCCCTAGTAATTATCATTAGATTTCAAGTTATTCTTAGGATCCATAGAAAGAAGGGCTGGTTTACTGGCCAAATATCCCGTGTCTTGTAAAATTTGAAGTGCGTATTGTCTTTGGTAAATTATAAGACCAACTTTAGAATAGAAAAGTTCAATGCCTAGGAAGTATTTTAATCTACCTAGATCTCTAAGTTTAAAAACCTGAGCAAGCTTAGACTTAATATCATAAATGAGGTTAGTATTAGGACCAGTAATTAAGATATCATCTACATAGACAAGAATAACAATGAAATTAGAATCTGAACCAGAGGTATAAAGAGAGTAATCTGGCCTGGACTGAATGAAATTGAATGATTGAAGTACCTCAATGACTTTATGATTTCATTGCCTACTGGCTTGCTTCAATCCATAGATGGATTTATGTAATTTACAAACTAAGTTTTGAGACATACCTGAAGAGATCATGTGAGGAGGAAGTGTATAACCTTTTGGTAGATGCATATAAATTTCTTCATCCAGGTCACCATTCAAAAAAGTATTTGTTATATCAAGTTGTTGTAAATCCCAGTTTTTGGCCATAGCTAAAGCTAAGAGGACCCTAACAGAGACTAGTTTGGCCACAGGGGAAAAATATCACTAAAGTCAATTCCTTCTTGTTGTCTAAACCCCTGTGCAACTAGTTTAGCCTTATATCTCTCAATAGCGCCATCAGAGTTAGTTTTGACTTTAAACACCCATTTGCAACCACTGGGAATCTTATTAGGGGGTAAGGGTTAAACTGACCAAGTTTTATTATTATTCATGGCTTTTAATTTTTCTTGTATTGCCTATATCTATTCTGGATGTTTAATTGTCTGTTTATATGTGTGAGGTTCTGAAATGGTAGAAATGTTGGCTAAAAAGGTATGATGAGACTTGGATATGTGAGAATAATCTAAGATAGATGACAAAGGATATCTTATTTGACTTTGTAAATTTAGATTACAATGAAAGTCTTGTAAATATGAGGGTGGTTTGGAAACTTTAGAGGACTTCCTTAATGTAGGTGAATGTGGGTTAATAGTGGATGGGATAGATGGTTGATCAGTGTGGGTAGTACGAAGAACAGGATATGTAGGCGAATGTGGTGAAGAAGTAGGATCCAGTACATAAAGATTATCAGTTTGTTGGTGAAGGGGAGAGCAAGTATCCTGGACAGTATCTTTAAAAGGAAAAACTTGTTCATGAAAGACAACATTTCTAGAGTGTAAAATGTCATGAGTTAATAAATCCAATAACTTGTAGCCTTTAATACCAGGGGAATATCCCAAAAAAACACATTTAGTGGCTCTAGGATCAAATTTAGATCTGTGTTGCTTAATAGTGGATGCAAAGGCCAAACACCCAAAACTTCTAAAATAAGAGTAATCAACAGATTTGTTGTAAAGCTTAGAATAAGGACTCAGATTATTTAATAATAGAGTAGGTAACATATTCATTAGAAAAACAGAAGTAAGAATGCTCTCATTCCAATATTCTATAGGTAAATCAGATTGGAACATTAAAGACCAAGCAATATCGAGAATGTGTTGGTGTTTTCTTTCTACTTTAGCATTTTGTTGAGGGGTTTCTATACAAGAATACTGATGAATAATGCCCAAATCAGAAAATAATTGTGTAAAAAATAATTCCTTTGCATTGTCACTTCTAAATTTCCTGATTTTAGAATTAAATTGAGCATGAACCATTTTAATAAACTTTGGTAGAACATTATGAACATCAGATTTAGAATGTAGTAAGAAAACCCAAGTGAATCTGGTACAATCATCAACAAGAGTGAGGAGAAATTTAAAACCATTGTGTGAAAATTTTAATTGGCCCCCATATGTCACAGTGTATTAAATCAAAAGGATTGGAAGAAATAGTGTTACTAGTAAAATAAGGAAGACATTTTTGTTTAGCTAAGGGACAAATTTCACAAAGATGTTTAAGGAATGAGAAGGTAAATCAAGTAAAGAATGTAGTAAATAAAACCTATCTATAGCAGGATGGCCTGCCATGTATCAATACTGATTTTATTACAAGCAATAGAAGTAGAAAGTGGTGGCTGGTGTAAAATGTAAAGTCCATCAACTAGGTCACCCCTGCCAATCCTCTTCAAAGATGTCAAACTAAGAAAGCACTGACAGAAAACAGATTAAACTTAAATTGAGGAACATATAAAACATTCAAAACTGTTAAATTGTTATTTAATGTGACAGTGCCCTTAAAATGAATATGAATGATACAATTATTAGGTAAAGTGATTGTAGTGTTGACTATGGGAGAAAGACTGACAAAGTAATTGATATTATTGGAGATTTGGCTAGAAGCTCATGAATCAAGAATCCAGGAATCTTTATACTGAGAGGAAGCAAGTAAAGAGGTGGATAAACAAGTACCTGATTGAGCATGTACAATGCATGTATGTGAATCCATACTAGGAGATGTGTTCCCTGAATTTGATGTAGTGTTGTTGATGTGAGATGTAAAGAGTTGAGATATTTGATTGATCTGTTCTAGAGTCATAGATTGAATGATATTCTGGATAGTGTTTTGTGGTGATGATGTGTCTGTAGATATAGTGTTGATTCTGTTGTTAGGTGGCGTAGTGGTTCTTGGAGTAGGTGGTCTATACCCAAGAGAGTATCCATGTAGTTTAAAACAAGTATTCATAGTGTTTCCAGCCATCTGACAATGGGTGCACTAGGGTCTGTTAGGTCTTTGAAAGGATAAGTTGTAAGGTAGTCTTGATTGAGGTCTGAAACTGGTGTTAGGTGGTTGAAAAGGATGAATTAGGAAGGTTTGAGGAAGATGGTCTAGTAGAGAAAGATGAGGGTGCTGACTTAGTAGAAAAGGCCATGGAGTTTAGGGAGTCAGTGGTAGATGAGAAAGTTTGAATAGCCCTTTGCGTTTCTTCTTGAGAAACCAGGGAATATGCCTTGATTACATCTGGTAAGGGATCCATATGAGCAAGGGATTCTTGAGTCCCATTAGGAAAATGATAAGGTAGAAATTTTCAAAATACTGATCTAGATGTCCACATGTATATTTGGGTCTGAAATTCCAGATTTCATCCCAAATGATTTTCAATTTTTGAGAAATAAGTGTTGACAGAAAGGGACTGTTGTTGAAGAAGTAGGAGGTCCCTATGTAGTTGAAAGAGCCTAGGACCATTAGCCTGTTGAAACCTCTGTTTTAGTTCTTTCCATAGGGCTACTGTATGATATTGCATTATATGATTTATTTCTTTAGTTAAAGAATTAAGAATCCAAGTTATGACTATAGTATTGTTTCTGTCCCAGTAATTTTGAAGGACGGGATCATCAAGAGGGTGAGGCAGAGACTCATCAATGAAGGAGAGTTTTTTTTTTTACAGTAAGGGCTCTAATCATGGCTTTTGACCAAGTCTGGAAATTCTTATCATCTAGTTTTTCAGAAACCAAAATGATCCTGGTCCATCTGCAGGGTGCAAATAAAAGTGACTAGAAGGATCTTCAATATCTACGCGAGATCTTGATGTAGAGGAAGATAAGGGGGAGATGAGATTGGAATCAGATGATGACATGATGATGAGGATGAAAGAATCAAGAAAGTGGAAAAAAACAGTGATTTTGGAAGGAAGAAGAACAGAAACTGGGTGGAGTTTCTTGAATATGAATGAAGAAAAGTTTCTTAAGAAGATGGAAGAATTAAAGGGAAAGGAAGAGAGAAAGGAAGAACCTGGTGATAAGGAATGAAAAGCAACCGCGGATGATGGAGAAGAAACCCAACCAGTAAAGATCTTGATGAAGAACAGATTTTGAAGAATTCTTATCAAAGAAGAAAATCAATCTCTTGATACCATGTTAATTGATATAAAACTGAATATTGGAAAGTAATTTGTATTGTATCTGACTTTGAGAGAGAATGTAAATAGTTGCTTCTGAAATTGATGAATGTAATGTGTACAATAGAGCTGCAAGAAGCTCTTTAAATAGAGAAGTATACAGGGGCAAAAAGGGAAATAATTAAACAATAACAGAATAACTAACTTAAACAACTGGATAAATAACCAGATATAATAAGTTTTCATATTCGACCCAATTAAATAAGAGAAACCTAAATTGAATTAAGTCTTCTTCGTTTCTTCTTGTTCCTCTTTCCAACTCAATTTATCTTCTTCTTCATCTTCTTTCTTTAATTCCATTTTATCACTTGAAGAAGATGTAATTCCTTGTAATATAATTTAGTGACAACTTTTTAGTTGTCACTTTTGGGATGTCATTAAATGCCAATAGTAACAATTTTTCACATTTCTTGTATCTAATGTGTTTATATACATTATTTTAGTGACAATATTTAAATTCTTGTCACTTTGTCATTTGTTATTTCGTCACTAAAATTTAAATTTTTTGTAGTGACCTTATTTATTTGTTTTATTTATTTCAACTATGAACTAACTTAAATAATTGTATTTTTCAAATCTTGATGCTTGATTGATTTCTCGTTATTGCGGATGCTTGTTTATTGAGTCTCTTGTTTAATGCTCTGAATTAATTGACCCTTGATTGAGGGGTTTACTTTCTCTTTATTGAGCATGAGATCGAAGATATAATAGAGAATTGAGATTTAATTAACATGAAGTGATTTATGGGAGAGAAATATACCGAGTGCTTCTTGTTTAGGTCTTCAATAATATATGTGTTCTCTTAGAAATAAGATTATTTCGATCGAGTAAGACGGATAATTCTTGCTTAGACCTGGTTTATGAGTTTTTCATAAACCTTGTGGTTGTAAATGAACCACATCATACATTTTGATCTCAAAATGTATGATGTGGTTCATTTACAACCACAAGGTCTATGAAAAACTCATAGACCAGGTCTATACAAGAATTTTCCGAGTAAGACAAAAATTAAAAACAGATCAGAAGATATTTGTGATTAATTATCAGGTTATGCGGAGTAGTGTTTGTCTACTCCCACATAATCTGATAATTAGAAGTCAGTCTTTGATGATTTAGTTGAGTTGAGATTATGCGGAGTAGTGTTTGTCTACTCCCACATAATTTGATAATTAGAAGTCAGTCTTTGATGATTTAGTTGAGTTGTCGGAGTACATTAAATATTTTGTAACTGTTGAGACTTTTTGATTCTATATATCGATCGTTTTTCTAAAAAAAAAAAAAAAAAAAAAGGTCTGAACCTTATCGAGTTATTTTAAGTCAAACTATCAATTTTATCTTATTTATTACGGTTATATTTGCATGGACAAAAGACATGCTCTGCACTCAGTTTATTCATTTAAATCTAATCTAATTCACATTGAGACTGACCAAATAATTTTTTATTTAAAAATATATGTAAAAGATAAATTACTTTATGTAAAATTAAAATAGAATTAGGATGAATTTCTTAAAAGTTATAAAAAATTTATTTGACTGACTTTTGAGAAAGTAGTTTAAAAAAATTGAAAAATGTTAAATTTGTTTCAGAAACTTGAAATAAAGTTGGTCTCCTTTACTCAAACACTAAAATTTCAAAAAATGCCCAAAATGCAGGCCCTAGAAATCTCCCAATTATTTTTTTTTCTTTTTTGAGATGGTAAATACGTTGTTAAATCAGACACTATATCGAATCGAAACTATTACCATAATATCAAAGTAAACTAGCTAATTAATAGTATTAAACTAGAGAAAAGCTAGTATAAAACTAGAGAAAATACCCACATTCATGGGAACTGAGCCCATGACCTTCTAGTCATGGAGCCTCATCCTTAATCTTGGCTAAGGCCTCATCGACGAAATCTCCCAATTATTGAAATGAGAGTATTTAATAAAAGGACAATACATGAGCTAATTATATAATTTCGGCCGATTGGTTAAAACTTACTTTTATTTATTAAACTACCAACATCTTATCAACGCAGAACAAATTAGTCAAGACTTCTACAATATAACTAGAAAGAGATCAAGATAAATCTAAGACGAAAAATTTCCAAACGATAGAAAAAGTCAAACAAACAACATTATTGTGTTCAAGATCACTAAAAATAGAAAACAAACATTTAATTCCTAAAATAAATTTATCATATTTCAGTTTCTCAAAATTACTCTCTCAAAAGCTTAATAAACAACAATTTAATTATCTTTGAAAAAAGAAATATGAACTTTACTTTGATTTAAAATAAAGTAATAAGTCCCGATTGACTGATTATACAACTTATATTTATTAAACTACCAACATCTCTTCAATGCAAATAAGTTATTTCAACTTTAACTATATAACTCAAAGGAGATCAAGATAAATCTAAAACTAAATATTCCCAAACGACAATAAAAATCAAACAAACAACATTATTCAGTATTCAAGATCACTAAACATAGAAAACAACATAAGCAAATTAGGTTAATTTTTTGTTTTTTAGAGAACCCGAAGGTAAGATATATTAATTAGAAATATTAGAGTTTACAAGGTCCGAAATAAAGCTAGGAAGGACAACATTGTCCCCATTACAAGAGAGTGCCAACTTAGCTAAAGCGTGAGCGATGAAATTACTTTCCCTAAAAACATGAGAACATGAGAAAGAGTTTAGAAATCTAACTAAGGAAAGCAAATCCTCATAAACCAAACCCAGGGGGTGAAAACATGAAAGTGCCAACTTAGCTAAAGCGTGAGCGAAGGAATTACTTTTCCTAAAAATATGAAAATACGAGAAAAAGTCTAGATGTCTAGATGTCTAGGTTAACTAATGATAGGTTTTCAATGACTTTGATTTCCGGCTTTTGACTTTTTCCTACTTCGTAAAGGTGACAACAACCACTTCATTCTCCATATTGGCTTTAGTTTGATCCAATTTTTCAATCTCCGGCGAAGAAAAGTTGGAATTGGAGACATTTTTTCTCTTTTTTTTCTTAAAACGGTGAAAGTATGTGTGTGAGATTAATTGGGTTTTCTTGAATCTGTATGTATACTATTTTTCATTTCTTTGAACCGCCTTTAATTTCAACACATGCTGCTCTTATATCCTTCCACGTCATCCCAAAACCACGTGTAGAAAATTGTGCTTAGTAAGTTCATAAAATATAGGAAATTGTTATTCAAATCAAGGTTTGCTGAATTTAAAGTAACTGTGCTTAGTAAGTTCATAAAATATAGAAGATTGTCCGCTGATGAATAAATGAGATTAGTCAAATCATATATGGATAAAAATTCTCCAAAAAATATAAAAGGGCTTTCATATATAGTTTTAAAATTCGAATGAAGCTAAATGTCAAAATATTCCTTGAGCTTTTCCTAAATGGTAAAAAGATCCTTGTATTTTTTCTTTTATGTTTCTTTCTTATTAGTAAAATATTCTCATTTGGAGATCTTTCATAAGCAAATAACTCAATTATTGTGGAATTTTAAGTAAACATATTGTTGGACATCAATTTGGACCGGATCGGATTTGGGGGGCCTATGTGGGCCAACCTGAACCAGATTCGAGATCCAGTTGGCTAGTGGAGAGTTTTAGATAATTCTCCACTAACCCACTCCTATTATTAGGCCACTACCCTCTCTCTCTCAAGTCAGTTGAATAAAATAGAATATGTTCAGTATTATTCAAACTGCACAACGCAATTTCAAATTGAAAAAAGAAACAGAGAGAGCAAAAATATGTTATCAGAGAGAAAAATATTTGAGAGAAAAAGAGCACACGTAATTTCTTTTGAGGTGATATTGTTGATCATTCAGAACACACTGAAATCCCGAGGTTCTTAGCATGTGATCAGAATCTTCTTTTCGTTCATGATTGGGGATCGACCAAGGGTATTCAGAAGTCAAGGAAAAGGGTTCGTGATTCCATTGCCGGTTCGAATTATCAAGTATGATCCTCTATTTTATTTGCTTTAAATTTTTGGATTTAAGGCATGTATGTTGTTTGAAAACCAACATTGGTATCAGAGTCATTGTTGTGATTGAGTTCGAAACTTTTTGATTTCTGATTATGTTCATAATTCATGATGTTCGTTATTTATAATTCCTGTCAAATTATTTTTCTTAGTGAATTTTCAAATTTGTGGAATTATGGTTATGATGTTTAATTTTTCGTGGCATGCTGTAGTAGTCAAATTGTGTTGTAACTATTATTGGAGCATGCTTACATGAAGTTATAATTATCTGTATTTTATCGGAATTTTTTGATGTATAAACTGTTATGAAAAAATTGTTTTGTTGAAATCGTATTATGCGTTTTTCCGATGTGTTACTTTGAATTATGTGATCTATCATATATGCTTACGTTCGTCTCGAAATAAGCTTTCTGGATATGTGCCCAGATTATTTTTTAGCTGAGTATTTGTATGCTAATTAGTTTTTAAGCCTCTGCCTTTTAACCTAAATAATCTGAAAATTAATTCTAAGTACATATAATGCATAATATACTCGCCACTCTCTTCCTAAGCGGTTGTAACTCAAACTCCTATGTCAAGAGCTCAAAACTTAAAACCGTTTGCGCCAATGGATTCAGAAGGCACGAAAGTGGGGGGTTAGCCAGAAGGACGACGCCGAAAAACGCGAAGAAGGCGGCGCGCGTTCCACACGCGCCACCACCGCGAGTGGGACAAAGGTTGAACAGCCCACATTGTTCAGTGACACGTGGATACCTACGTGGTAGAAGCGTCAGACACACGTGTCGGCCACGTCATCACCACGCAGAATTCCGAGATCTATTTTTGCCACGTCATTGCCACGTGTGCATCCACATGTCGATGACGTGGACAGCCACGTTGTTGTTGCTTGCCATGTAGCATGTCCAGAGGCTGCCACGTGGCAGAAGCGGCTTATGTCCTTGGTTTTTCAACCATGACACGCCCACCCTCACCGTCGGCGCGTGAGGGCACTTCCGGCCGCCGGTTTCGACCAGATTTTTTTCTGTAAACTCGAAATTTTATTTATGATTTATCCGTGAATTAAAATATTTTTTTGCAAAATGTTTAAAATTTATTTTGATTTATTAAGTTTTAAACCTTTAGAAATTCACAGAAAATAAAATTCTTTAATCAGAAAATTTAAATGAAATTATCCTTCATGGGTAGCTACTGAGATTGAATATTGTGATACTTTAGAAAATAAAGCTCATTTACTCGCGCTTGAGCATTTGGTTTTCCACATATTTTATTTGAAATTGAACAAACAAAACATTATTGAGAGTATCAAAATGTATTTCAATCGCTGGAAATATTAAATTCCGTAAACTTTAATATTTACCATCATCCTTCAGGTATGCCTTTGATCTATAGCAAATATAGGGTACTTCGGGGAGAAGCCCTTGAGTGACGTATCCATGAGCTACCTCGGGTCATAGAAAATTTGGTGTCGTACCGAATGGATCCCAAACACACTCTTAAAGAACATTGGAAAGTAATGAGAATGCCACACCGCCACGTTCACTATTATAAAAATGACATTTATCCGTATGAGAAACGGTGTGATGTCTACAAGCAATCTCTTCCGGTTGAACTTCATAAAATATGGGAAGAGACGAGAAACTATATTGGAAGAGATAATACGATTGAAAACTTTATTCACAACATGCATAATGGATGGAAATTATACCTCAAGAAAAAGGCTGAAAAGACTTTGTTTCTAAGTCTGAACTCTAACCTCCGCAACTTGAGGTCCGATATGAGGAAGAAATCAACTCATCGGTCCTTGAAGCAAGTACCTTGTGACAGACTGTCTCAAGCCATTTCCAATGAAGCTTTTGTTCAATCTTGGCAATCAATCGAACCAGAGGGTCGATTTTTCCGATTTGAATGATTTCTGTAATTTATTTCCATTTGCAGATATTCTATGTTGTTTGTTTATTTTTCAACATGAGACTGGATTTGATAATTGTTTGTTTGGATCTTAGTTGTTTTGATTCAAAATGCATGCTCTGTTTGCTTACATATTTATGATCATATATGTATTGTTATGCCTTAGCATGTTTGATCATCTTTTCCAGTGAGAGTTCTTAGGTTTTAGAATGACTATCACCAAGAACTTTAGTTTTTTATACTTTTGATATTAAGTCCATAATTATGAGACACTTGTAAATGGATGATGATTGGGAATATTGCGTGAACTTTCGTATCCATTGCTTGTGTCAAGTCTTGATGGAGCTTAATTGACTTATTATAAAATAAAATATGTGTATATGGGCTTTAACATGCAATCACTTCTTACATAACAAACTATGGCATCAAAATCGATCATTATTGACCTTAACAAAGGTTTCAAACTGAACGGTGACAACTATGACATCTGGCGTCATAAGATTTGGTATGTGGTCGATGAGCAAGATGCTTTAGATGGCATCAAACAAATCATGGCTGACCCAGGTGTTGGAAATAGTGTCCAATAGAGAAGGGATCAAGAGGCTTACCAGGTGTGGAAAAAGAAAAATTCCACAGCTCGTGCAATCCTGGTTAGCTCTGTGATTGATGATCTGATTTACAAGTGTGAGCAGCACCCTACCGCTCATGACATGTGGGTGTTTCTCAGGGAGAAATATGGGGGTACAACAATCACTCGTCTGAGGCAGCTGATAATTAAGTTTGACACTTAAAAGAAATTGCCCAATCATAACATTAAGAAACACATTAGGGTGATGTCTAATATGATTAGGGAGCTTGTGTCAGCTGGCCATATACTCTTTGATGAGCAGCAAGTTCAAGCCTTAATCCGGTCGCTTCCTGACAAGTGGGAGCATCTGAAAATAAATCTGACTCATAATGATAGCATCAAAACCTTTGCTGATGCTGCTCGCCACGTTGAGCTTGAGGATGAGCGACTTGGAGTTGCAAAATCCATGTCACGTGCTTACATTGCTGAGACTAGTTCCAAGAAAGCTTCGGGCTTCAAATGTAAGAGGAACTAGAAGAAAGGCAACCCTGGGAAGCAGACTGGTGAGAAGAACAACAATCCCAACCATGGTGGTAAATGTAAGCATTTTCCCAAAAAGAAGAGAGACAAGAGCAAGATGAAGTGCTTCAACTGTGGAGCACTCGGGCACTTTTCTCGAGAGTGCACCAATCCTAAGAAGGATAAGGTAGCACACTATGATTCGTCTTTATCTTTTGTTCATGTATCTAGTACTGTTTTATTAACTGAATCATATCTTGTGTGGATTGTTGACTCAGGTGCAATAGACCATGTGACTAGAGATCGTGAATCGTTGGTAGAGTTTCGTCGTGGCCCTGTTGGAACAAGATGGATATATGTAGGAAATAACGCCAGAGTGGAGGTTAAAGGGATTGGTACTTGCAAACTTGATTTGCATGGTGGACGAACCCTGATCCTACAAGATGTCTTATTCGTTCCAGATATTCGACGGAATTTAGTTTCAGTTGTTGCTCTTCTAGGATTAGGATTTAATTTGAACTTCTGTCGTAATTCTGTTCATGTTTATTTAGACAATGTTTTTTATGGTTTTGGACATCTTAGAGATGGTTTTATGGTGTTTGATTGTAACAGATAAGATTTTAACTTTTATGTTAATAGTAGTTCTGTTTTGAATGCTTGTTCCTCCAGTAATTAATAAAGTGAATGTTAATACTTGGCATGCTATATTAGGTCACATAGGACAAGATAGAATGAATCGTCTCGCGAGAGAAGGACTATTGGGTCCAATATCTAAAATTGATTTACCTACTTGTCAAAATTGTCTTGCTGGAAAATCTATTCGTAAACCCCTTGGTAAGGCTATTAGAGCTGAATTTCCATTGCAATTAGTCCATTCAGACATCTGTGGTCCGATTAGTGTTATGGCAAGACATGGAGCCTCCTATTTCATTACTTTCATAGATTACTTCACTCGTTTTGGGTATGTCTATTTGATTTCGCATAAGTCCGAAGCACTGGAGTGTTTTAGACGTTACCTTAATGAGGTAGAAAACCAATTAGACACAACGATCAAATCCTTGAGAACTGATCGAGGCGGGGAATATCTATCAAGTCAATTTAAGGACCTATGTAAAGAAAATGGGATAACTAGGCAAGTAACTAATCCTGACACACCTCAGCAAAACGGAGTTGCTGAGAGGAGGAATAGAACATTGCTAGAAATGAATAGGTCCATGATGGCGCAAGCTAACTTACCAATTTACTTTTGGGGAGGTGCTTTGTTAAATGATGTGCCATCAAAATCAGTGGCTACCACTCCATATGAACTTTGGACAGGTAGGAAACCTGATCTCAGTAACCTTAGAGCTTGGGGATCAGCTGCTTACGTGCTCGACTCGTCGAACAAATATGGCAAGATTGGCCCCAGAGGAAAGAAATGTATCTTTATAAGATATGCTCAACATTCTAAGGGTTACGTGTTCATAGGAGAAAATGAAGAGGGTAGCACCACTGAAATCGACTCACGAGATGCGACATTCTTGGAGAACGAATTTCCTAAAAGAGGTGAGATCAAAAGTCGAGAACCTCTATTCGAATTGGCTAATTCAGCGAATGTCATTGAGCTAGATGAATCGTTGGTGGAAAATGACATGACTGGACCACTTGATCCAAGTGGGAGTAATTTACCCCAGAACGATACTACTAAATCACAACTTAGGAAAAGTTCTAGAGGGAATATTCCTAGATGTCATTACGACTTAGAAGGACATGTTTTTAATATTTCCTCCATAGAAGATGAAGAGCCTAAATCTTTTGATAAAGTTCTATCATGTCCTCAAAAGGACGAATGGAAGAAGAAATGGATTCCATGAAATCGAAACAAGTCTGGGAGTTAGTCGATCTTCCTCCTGGCAGAAAATCTATCGGGAATAAATGAATTCTCAAGATTAAGCAGAAGGCAGATGGAACATTGATAGATATAAAGCTCGTTTAGTAGCTAAAGGATATACCCAACTCGAGGGTATTGATTACGAAGGAACCTTCTCGCCTGTAGTAAGATTTGCCTCTATTCGCCTCCTCTTGTCCATTGTAGCTAACTTAGATTTAGAATTACATCAAATGGACGTTAAGATTGCTTTTCTAAATGGAGAACTAGAAGAAGAAATCTACATGGATCAACCAGTAGGATTTGTTCTTAAAGACCAAGAACACAAAGTGTGTAAATTGAAAAGATCAATCTACGGTCTTAAGCAATCATCAAGGCAGTGGTATTTGAGATTTCACCGGGTTGTAATCTCTTATAACTTCGTTATGATGGATGAAGACCACTGTGTCTATATCAAAAGTTCAAACAATTTTTTTGTAATACTATCTCTCTATGTCGATGATATTTTGTTAGCCGAAAATGACAAGGGATTCTTAAACACCATCAAGGAATGGTTATCGTCTAACTTCGAGATGAAAGATATGGGTGAGGCAAATTTCATACTAGGCGTTAAGATCCACAGAGATCGTTCAAAGAAACTTCTTGCTCTTTCTCAAGAACTTATATAAGAAAGATTATAGAACAATTTAGAATGACTGATTGCAAGCAAATAGACACACCTGTGATGAAAGGCGACAGCCTGAGTCTGGAGATGTGTCCAACGAATCTAGCAGATAAACAAGAAATGTCAAAAGTACCATATTCCAGTTAGGGAGCTTGATGTATGCTATGATGTGTACTCGCCTCGATATTTGCTATGCCGTAGGTCTGGTCAGCATGTATCAATCCAATCCCGAAAGAAGACACTGGGTTGTTGTAAAGAGGATTTTCAGATACCTAAAGGGTACTGCAAACTATTTCCTTTGTTTTCAAGGAAAGGGATTATCGCTGAAAGGCTACACAGATGCTGACTGGGGTGGAGACTTAGATCGTCGTATGTCCATTTCCGGATATGTTTTCTTACTGAATGATGGCGCCATATCATGGAGCAGCAAGAAACAAAAGTGTGTAGCACTATCAACCATGAAATCGGAATTCGTGGCATGTTCAGCTGCAGTACAGGAAGCCGTTTGGTTGCGGAGATTTCTGCTACATTTGGGGATAGTAAGTAACTCTGAAGGAGCTGTGACAATTTACTGTGATAGTCAAGCAGCTATGTCTTACACTAGAGACCCCAAATATCATGGACTGACCAAACACATTGACACAAGATATAACTTTGTAAGAGATATCATTGGAAGAAAGAGGTGACTATGAGGTACATGTCTACACATCAGATGGTTGCTGATCCTTTCACTAAACTTATAGCTAAAGAGGCTTTCATAGGTCATACCAAGTCTTTAGGACTGCGTAGAATTTAATGTACTGGATTCTGTTAAGAATGTTATTGCCACTAACATTGATGTAATAATGTTTTATGTATATACACATATTTTGCGATCTATTTTAAAATGTCTTCATTAAAAGGTATGTCGGGTAAGTAGAGATTGACGCTCTCACATGAGCAATCGCCTCTGGCACTGGGAGTGTGCAGATATGAGATTTTCTCAATCAGATGAAATTGGCTCGTTCACATGAGATATAGCCTCTGATATTTTGAAATATGCAGAGATGAGGTTAATATGTATAAAGTAATCGAAATGGATTCCCCACCATCCATTGTACTTATCTTAAGCCAGATATGAGTTTTCTTGAGAGTTGAGCCGAGGACGACGAATGGAGAAAACTCGGGTTTGGGTATCGAGGAATACTTAAACTGAGATCTGTACGATACAGATTACAAATTCCTTTGTAAATGACATACGCTTCTGCACGGGAAGAAAAGTATCGTAACATGTGTTTTCGTACCACGTGTGCTAAGTGACCACAAAGGTTAATGAGCAAATGTATCCCTGCTTTCTCATTATGTGAGACCTTGAGATTCTAGGGAATCTCAAATTAATGCCCTTAAGACTTTTGACAGTTTCTTATGATTTCTCATTGGTGTTGCTACTTTAGCACGTTACTAATAGCCATGAATCATACGGTGATGCGGTGCGTGTCTAGGAAAGCTGCTAAAGTGAAATCAGAAGATCCTTGTAGGAAAGGAAGATTATCTCCAATTTAAACCCTACTTGCATTCACCAGCTAGCTAATTATATTAAACTTAATTTTTTTGAGGTGTAATTGTAAATACAGAGTAGTATTGGCCAAAGAGTCGAGTATACCCTATAACCAAGGTTGGAGGGATAAGGGATACGTCGACTGGTGTAGTACAAAAGATATCTAGGGAATAGCGAGAGTAGTCCTCTTCTGGAATTTGTTTCCTTGAGCAGCTATATCACCTTAACAGGTATATAGCAACGTGCTCGTATACTCGCCGGCTCACACGGCCTATTTGCCTCTACGAAATTTTGCATGTAAATTGAATTGATCACTGAAAGCACGGGGTCAGCCCGCACGTGCGAGTGGGAGATGTTGGACTGATCCAATCTGGACGGGATCGGATCTGGGGAGCCCATGTGGGCCAACCCGAACCGGATCCGAGATCCAGTTGGTTGGTGGAGAGTTTTAGATAACTCCCCACTAATCCACTCCTATTAGTATGCCACTACCCCCTCTCTCTCTCTCTCAAGTCAGTTGAATAAAATAGAATAAGTTCAATTTTATTCAAACTGCAGAACACAATTTCAAATTGAAAAAAGAAACAGAAAGAGCAAAAATATTTTATCAGAGAGAAAAATATTTGAGAGAAAAAGAGAACATGTAATTTCTTTTGAGGTAGATATTGTTGATCATTCAGAACACATTGAAATCCCGAGGTTCTTAGGTTGTGATCAAAATCTTCTTTCCCTTCGTGATTGGGGATCGACCAAGGGTATTTGGATATAACCAGAAGTCAAAGAAAAGGGTTCGTGATTCAATTGCCGGTTCGAATAATCAAGTATGATCCTCTATTTTATTTGCTTTAAATTTTTGGATTTAAGACATGTATGTTGTTTGAAAACCTACACATATATGTTACTTTTAAGGAGATTATTGTCGGATATTTTAAGTAGGTAAATATGGGATATTTTGGTATTTTATTCAATCTGAGTGTTGTATCAATTCTCATCTAAAACTCCGTGTAAAACCAAAAGAACAAAATATTTGGGACGGAGGAGTATATGAAAAGAAAAGATTGTAATCCATAATAAATTCATCCTCAAATAATAAAAAATATTTTAATTTTTTAATTAAGTTACACGATCCAATTCAAATCGATCTTTTCTGTAAATCCAAGTTTCCAAATTAAAAAACTAATGGCAAGTGTTGGTTTTCTTTGCAAGTTTTACTGATGATTTCACAACTCTTATGACCAGTTTGTTTACTCAGAACTTACATATTATTTGGCAATGTGATTCCTTGGAATCAAGTAATATAGTTTGGGCAGATTTTTTGAATTTTGGAAAAAGAAATATATTCCTAAAAATCATGAATCTTGCGATCAAAATACGAGAATGGTAAATCCAACTTTTCTATGATATTATGATTCCATTACTGGGGGTTTAGTACTAAAAATGAAAGAGACATTATTATCCATATATTCTTACTAATGATAGTTTTATTTTTTCTCTATGTAATATATATTTTCTCTCCCATAGCTATTGCTTTCTTGTTTTTTGCGTTCTTTTTTTTCTTCAACTGCTTAAATCACATATTAAATTCTCACGCTCATTTACCTAATAGTTGAATCTACTGAAATAATACAAATTTTAAAAGGTTTTTGGATTTTACACTCTGTAATTTTAGGGTTTTGGCACTTTGCACCCTAACTTAAAAATTTTGGCACTTTGTACCCTAGTGTGTGTTTTAGTGAGAAAATTAATTGGTAAAACGGTAGAATAATTATTTTTAATTTTTTTTCACTTTGCACTTGTCAATATAGATTTTGCACCCTTAAAATAGAGAATGTTAGCATTTTGCACCCCAAAATTATAAAATATTAGCATTTTCACCCCAATTTAATTTTTTGGCACTCTACACCCTAAAAATATAATTAGTATGACATTTTGCACCCTAACATATTTTTCTTTAAAAAAAATATTCATGAATGTCGGCGATGTAGAGATAAAATGGTCATTTCTATGCACAACAATCATAAACTTGATTTTACTTTATACTAACTTATTTTTAATATTTTCTCTCAGTAAAATTTAGATTAAAAAAAAAGGCATTGTCTTTATTTTGTTGTCAAGTATCCTCTAGAATATATACTTTATATCTAAAATACACGTTTACATATCTAACATATTATTATATTGCATGTTATTTACATTATTCAGATTATCTTATTAAGTCGAGGTTGAAAATAGCAGAAATTATATTTTTTGGGTGCAAAGTGCCAAAAATATTCGAAAATAATTATTATACCCTTCAATCAAAGAATTTTTTCTTCAAAACACACACTAGGGTGCAAAGTGCCAACTAAATTATATTTCTAAGATGCAAAGTGCCAAAAGCTCAATTTTAAATGTGAATTGATTTGAAAATATGCATATAGTTTATTCGCCATATTCACATGTCAAATTTAAAGCTTATGCTTCATAGCATGTTCATTTTCAAATTATACGATTAATTTTGTTTTTGCTTTTGAAAGGGCAAAAAATCATTTTTGGCAAAGCGTTTTTCAATTTTGGTACCATGGTGTCAATTTTGGTACTAATTCTGAATATCGTTTTCAATTTTGGCACTTCCGTCAGTTGACCGTTAAGTCAATTGAAGGAAGTACCAAAATTGAAAAGGTCAGTAAGAATTGGTGCCAAAATTGACAAATTGGTACCAAAATTGAAAAACTCCTAATTTTATTGTGCCAAAAATGATTTTTTGCCAAATCCCCTCACCAATTACTTCCAATTCACAATTTATGTCACTCCCATTTTAATAATAAGAATAATAATAATAATAACAAAATAGTAAAAAAATTATATTATAAAAAATATTTGGGTACACAATAATAATAATATATTTTTTGCTACACATGTTATCATGAAAACCACTCCTTTTTACATTGACTCAACTTCATCCAACAATTTCCGTTTTTTTTTATGATGACAAAACATTCAACTAAAAATGTCTTCTAAAGTCTTCAGTTTGGTCTTCACTCAAAGATGAAAATCACTTGGCTGAATAAGAATATACAATTATCTTCTTATTTTGAACTTTCGCTTTTAAGTTGTATTCTTCTTTCAATTGTAAGTTGTCTTCTTCTCATTTTCTTCTTTCTCTTTTTCTCCTTATTATTCCAATAATGGAGACGTTGCTTAGCTGCATTACTTCTTCTCATTTTCAAGAATTAGAAGCGATTATTTGTTGATTCCCTTTAAATCATTCGAAATTATATAAACACCTTTTAAACATATTTGAAAGTCAGGTTGAAATAATAAATGAACAAATCAATAAACTGCATTCATGTGCTATATAAAAAAATATGAATAAAATAATATAGAAACTAATTTTATATACTCATAGTTAAAATAAAATATTTTAAATAAGTATGCAAACAATATGAGAATGTATAATTTATTTATATTCTCAAATTTACATTTAGCCAATGGAGTTGATCTTAGTTCTATTTTTTTGACTGTATCTCAAGAGATATTCCTTAATTTAAAATTAGAAGTATTGTGAAAGTTATGAATGAATATTTCTTTTTAAATAAATTTTCAATCTTTATGAATGATAATTCATTTTTTGCACCATAAACTAGCCATTTTTAATTTTGGTATCATTGTGTCAATTTTGACACCAATTTTGACTGGCGTTTTCAATTTTGGCACTTCCGTTAGTTGACTTAATGGTCAACTGACGGAAGTGCCAAAATTGAAAATGACAGTCATAATTGGTACAAATATTGAAAAACTAGTTCTATGATGCCAAAAATGAATTTTTACCCTTTTGAAAGTGTTAGCTATTTGTAGGTATTATCACACACTATTTCTTATGATAGTTACATTCTTGGATTATTATAATATATATATATATATATATATATAATAAAATGATTAAATTAACAATTAACTTTATAATTAAACAGAGTTATAAGCGGAATTTAAATGGGACGGTATAACCGATCGTATACAAGAATTTAAAACAAAGAACTTAAAAATAAAATTTTCAAACCTTCAGTAGCATGTTGAAGGTATGAACATGAGATTTTCTTGAATTACAGACTAAAGATACAAGAGTACAAAATAGCTAGAGGATTTAAGTGAATATGAACTGAAAAGTTTGATTCTTGAAGTGAGCCAGACTCTTCCTTTTATAGGCGTCTTTAGGGGTATTTTCGAAATTTTTGAACAGTACGGAGTACTATTTGCACGTGTTGTATGAGTATATAGTGCTCTATGTGGTCATTGAACAGTACTTGTATTATTTTTTTTTTTTTCATTCGTCTTCCAGACTTATAGATGGGTCTTCTCTTCTTCTTCGGAATCTGCGGAGGACTTTTGTGATGATGGCATTTGTTTGAATTAAGAGATGATCTTGAGCATTTCTTCTTCTGTTTTTGTTGCTGCAAGCATTGAGGCCACCCCGGATTTTTGTGTCTGGAATTCTGATTGTTGTTTGGTTTGGAAAGTTTCTGGTATATACTCTGGGATTTTAGCAATATTATTATGGGTTTTGATCCATGTCTGGATATTTTGTTGTTGGAGACTTGGAGGAATTTTGAATTTGTCCCACCATTTAACTTTAAAACGTCTTCGTAGGTTGTTTTATTGAGTTAAAAGATCACATTGAAATTTTTGGATACATAGAACAATACTTAAAATATATATACAATATTGAAGGTCAATATTAAGAATATGTTTATTAATAAATTTGATTGAGTCATATTATATTAAAATAATTAATCGCAATATGTTTAGTGGAGTAAAATTTAGGCATATATATTAATATATTTTCACTATTTAATTGAACATATCATGTTAGTTAAGATATATCAATTCATCGAAGTCATTTGTGTAATACGTATAAGAGTATGAGCTAATAAAATTCTATTTTTTTTTTGATGCCTCCATGTTAATTGTAAATTGATATATATTTTAGTTTGTGATTTATTTATGTAGAATGTGTTTCTATTTTCAGAGCTTTAAGAAGAATTTATGATATGTTAAAATAGGTAATATGTAAATTTGAGATTATAAGTGGCATTTCACTGAATCCATATCCACCCGGATTAACTAATCCTCCCATATCTGGGTGGATTATAATCTAGTCTCAATACCGTGTCATAAAGATTTAATCCATTTGACTCGGTATTAGAACAATGCCACCAATCAATATATTAACCCATATTAACACATATAATATGACATAATACCCCCTATTAGGTCCTATCAAACTGGCCCTAATTATATATTATGATATAATATATAAATTATTAATTAATATATTATACATATTTTTTTTGAAATCAATATATTATAAATAATACCATATAATAAATGTTGCTTCTATATGATTTATATTTTATGGGTGAGGTATTTTTGTGAACTTTTTAAATGCATAATTCATTCCTTATCATTATCAAACATTTGAAAATGATACAATCCCAAGTTATACTCAAACATTATAATGGAATTATATTTCTGAAAATTAGATTACTAGAAATTAAATATCCGGAATCAAATTACATTCCCGTCAAACAAATGGGTCCTTAATTTGTTCTTAATTTTGTTCTGAAGAATGATATTAGATCGCATGGCAAATAAATTAAGCAACAATAAATGAAAAGAATGAGCTACTCTAGTTATAAGGGAGAATATAATCCAATTGACGCGTGTTCTCAAACCCAGCCTACATCTAATTGGGCTACAACAAGAACCACAATGAAAAATCATGGGCATATGCAAATTTCAAATTCTGATTTCCCCGAAGCAATAGATTTCATAAATAATAATTATATCCACTGAAAAATAGTAGTTGCACTTTCATTCATATTCACAAATTATTTGACTTTCGGGTCACCTCATTGTACGACCTCCCCAAGGTTGTTCCGAGAGTTATAACATAGCCCGCGTAATCTCCCTCGAGCTAAGGCCTCCAAGGTTGGCGACTCGAAGTCATCAATCTGAAAGATCACCATCGGTCTCCTAGCCCGCAAGAATAGGTTGTTGAACAATAATTTTGGCCGTTAGATTCAATGCACATCCAAAAGATCATTGAAGCGGCCACAACCTTTGTCAAAGTAGATCGTCAAAAGAAAATCTCGGCTTCAAACTATAAGGAAAGGGACAATGTCTAATTATGAAACAAAAGGGTACATCAAAGTTTGTGTCGTTTCCCAGTCATGGTGATACTAAATAGTACATAACATAATCAAAATAATATCAAAATTGTTGCATGTATGAACACGCCCTTAAGGTGCACCTAAACACGAGACGTGTTTAGGGTAGAAACTCCAACACTTCCACCTCTATGTAAGGAATTATGTCTTACCATTCAAATGAACAACCACACACACTTGGGATATTCCGTAAATTACAATTTTGTTTCAAGTTCAAGATCAACGCAATCCTACTTAAGTATCAAAGGGGTTCGCGGGAAGAACCCCCGGCTTGGTCCCAACGAGGCTTCTATTTTAAAGGAAAACATGTCATACTCGCAATAAATTACAACAATTCAAATATGAAATATGATGTACCAAGAGGCATTTTCCTTTTCATTTTACACTTATCATTAGTAAAATTTAAAACGACTAACATTCTTTTTAGCGCTCTAGTTTGTAAAAACAAAAAACAATTAACATGAAATACCTTTACTTTGTGTTTGGTTCTTTGATTTGGGTGAAATACAGTTTGCCCCCTTAAAGTATGGGGGTAGTATCAGTAACCCCCTAAAGTATCAATTTTTACACTTATTCCCCTATGTAATGATTTTGAACTTTTTATTCAAAAACTATCCTCGTCCCTTTTATAACTAATAAATTGGTTTTCTTTATTATTTTATCAAAAAAAAAAAAAAAACTCTTTATTAATTATGAATTCTTCCATCAACCAAAAAGCATTACGTTTTAATTTCTTCATTTTTTCTATTTTCATATGTTTTTTGTCTCGATTTTTTTCTTTATTTTTCATTTCAATTTTTTCTGTTTCAATTTTTTCTTTACTTCTTTCTCAATTTGTTTAAGTTTTTATTATTTGGAGATAATTATCACATTTATTTTCGTTACAAAATATTAATGCAAATGTTAAGTAATTCTCCTTCAAATTTTTAGTTGAAATAATTTTCGAACTTAACACATGCTTGTATCATCAATTCTTCGATCTATAATTACCCTAACTTCTTTATACGTCTTTTATCAATCAGAAGTTGAACCAACACAAATCATTACAAATATTATGAGCTTGTGTTAAGCTTGGATTTTGCAAGCAAGATTTTGAAGGAGAATTACTCAACATTTGAAATTATAATTTGTAACAAAAACAAATGAGATAATTATCACCAAACAAAAACTAAGAAAAAAATATAAAGAGAAAAATTGACATAGAAAATAAAGAAAAAAATTGAAACAAAAAAAAAAAAAAAAGGAAAAATTTGAAGTGGAACTAAAGAAAACTAAAGAAAAAAAACAGAATAAAATAAAAGAAATGAAAAAATTGAAACATAATAATTTTGTGGATAGAGGAATTCATAATATATAAATAGATTTTTTATGATAAATTAATAAATAAACAATTTATTAGTTATAAAGGGGTAATTTTGAAATAAAAAGTCCAAAACTATAACAGAGGGGGGGCAAGTGTTACAATTGATACTTTAGGGGGTAACTGGTACCACCCCATATTTTAAGGAAGCAAACTGTATTTAACCCCTTTGATTTTAGTGAATAATCCGTATAGGAAATTATTTTCCTTGGATCAATAATAAAACACTGAGCTTCATATTTTTTTTTTCATTGTCTAATTCCTCGTCATTTTAATAACTATAGTTCAAGAATCAAACATTACCTAAGACATTCCTTTAAAAGAAAAAAATAAGGATTTATACAAGCCATATCTGGGAAAAGTAGCTAAAAGAGTAGAAACCATTTCATGGAAAAAAATAAATAAATAAATAAAAAGAACAGAACATATTTCCATATTTCAAGAGACTTCACACAATAAGCCACTTTCTGATAATAAGTTCTCGAGATAATGCCAATTTACCCATATGAAATGCATAATGTTCAATTTATCTCCCTATGATTTGAAAGAAAAAAGCAATTTATACCCTTCTAAAAAAATTAAATAAACAATATACCTCCTTCAGCCGGAGAGTGTAATTCACTTGCGAAATTGAAGGTGGGCATGCAAATTATTTTTGTAACATAGGGGGTAAAATTTGCCACATTTATCATAACACGGGGGCAGGGGGTAAGGTGCCACATTATCATGACAGAGGTAAAGTACCACATATAAAAATATCAAGGAGGCGGTGTAAAACTTTTATAAGATTACGGGGGTTAAAGTGCTCCTTTTTAAATTACAGGGAGGTGAAATGAACATGTAAAGTTTGTGCAGAACAACATTGGGAAACAGATATATAAGAAGGCAGTAATAAGAGTACTTACAAATGTACACAACTGAAATTTTCTGGAGCTCTATAACTAATATATATACATCAATAGGGGCAGTATATATATAAATAAATAAAAGAGTTCATGGAGCAAAAATAGTGAAATAAATGATGCAATAAATGCTAGCTTTAAGGATTTCATGAAGGTACATCAAAGTGAAATAGCCAGGATATAACAAATGCAAACACCATACAAGCTAACAAAAAGTTGAGAAATCGATGGCCTTGCCAGAAGTTTCTAGACTCTGCTAACGGTGCCGATGACATGGCATTCGCGGCAGCATCGTTTCCGTCATCCCATTGGTTCGTAGATTCAGGTTCAGGTACACCAGAAACATTTTGTGCTATTGATCCACATATCTCACAGGTTCTGCAAATTTAACATAGTGTGAGAGCACTTCAGAGAATGCACATTATATGCAAATATTCAAGCTAAATAAAGGTAAGGTGCAAGATATGAAAATCGTAAAAGGGAAAAATGCACTTCACCCCCCTTAATTTACACGACTTGGCACTTTACCCCCATCAAACTCAAAAGTGTTAAAATAACCACCTCACCCCCTACTGTAACAAAATTGGTTGCACATGCCATTTTCTTACAGGAAAAAGCACTTGTATCCCTTACGAGCGCTATACAAGGGGAAAACTGTCACAACAATATAAAATTTTAGGGTGTGATGTGATTATTTAACACTTCAGAGTGAAGTGCAAAGACATACTACTAGTAACTTTTGGCGGTCAAGTGCAACTATCTTTTTCATAGAAAACAAATGGGGTGATTTATGACCGGACCCCCTGGCTCTAGTCGTCTTACAAGGAACACCCTGAAGTTTCGGAAATTACAAGAAGACCCCCTCTGGTTTAGACTATGTACCATACCCCTTGCAATTTCAACAATTCTTACAAAGACACTCCACAACATCTTAAAATGTTTACAAAAAAAACCCAGTATGGGGTGTCCTTGTAATTTGGGAACCAAAAGGGTTTTTTTGTAACTACGGTAAACCTTAGGGGCTTTGAGTGTAAATCACCCAAAGAAATATTGCTATTCAATTTTCTGATAGTGTGATAACCCAATGACAAATGCACTAAATCGCATGTAATATAAGCAATTCGTATTGGTAAAACTAAAAAATTTTCACTTACTTACCAAATTATAAGTTGAGCTCATTACAAAAACTGACTAAAATTGAATAGCTCAACAATAGTAACAAATCAACCATTCAATACAAAGGATGTGTAAATATAAACCACATGAATGAAAAGTGGTCAAGATTCATAAAATATAAACCAAATATTTATCACTCACAAGCATTACCTTTTAAGAAGTAAATATCTCACAAAAGATTTTATGTACAGATTGAATGAACTAAATACAGAGGTGAATTACGTTTGTGAATTGACATCTAGTAATATTTCTTATCAACTCGAACATCAAATCATACATATAAAGATACACTAACTATATCATAGTACGTGTCGTTGTAGTTAAAGCATTGAAAATAAATCTTAGTCTATTTTTTTTTGTAATTTAGAGAACTAACTTACTTGAATTAAATGAAATTATCCTCTTGAATTATCTTCGAATTTAGTATCATATATTTTTTCTACAACAATTTGATTTTCATTATTAAACTTTAAAAGGGATAATAATTGCACATTGACCTTAAAGTTACGCATTTTAGCACTTTACCCAGCACTTACGCCCCCTGGATTTTTAAATAGTTCATCTGCATTTTCTGGGACGTGAAATTAGCTGTTGAGGCAACATGGAGTTAATTTAAAGGGTGATTTACACTCAGACCCCCTAAGGTTTAGTCGTCTGACAGGAAACCCCCTGACATTTCAGAGATTAATAAGGAACTCTCTATGGTTTAGACTATGTACCAAAACACGCCGTCCAACTTCACAATCATTCCAAGAATCCAAGGATACCCCCTACAACTTCTAAAAATGTTTACAAAAAACTCCATGTAAGGGGTGTCTTTCTAGTTTTTGGAACCACAGGGGGGTTTCTATAATTAAGGTAAACCTGAGGGTGTCCGGACTCTTATAAATGTAACTAACCTCTACTAAGCCATATAGGATTAACAAAACATAGTTTGATCAAATACAAAGACTCGTCAACTTAAGATGTATTAGAGTAGATTTTGGAAATTGTAAGGACCTAAGTTAAACAGTACTACTCTTGTCCACATTGTTGAGCACTAGCCAACCGGTCCAAAATACGTAAGTCCATCTGGTTTAAGCCCTTGTAATTTGTTCTTGCAAATACTCGACAAAATCTTTGTTACCATTTTGCAACACGCCTTATTTTAAAATTTACGACATGCCTATTGGTCGGGGACACGAATCCATGAATCACTAAAAGCATGATAATGACAAGGGCGGTATAGGTTTCTACTCTCCAACGCAATTGAATGCTTGAAAATAGTTGCACAAGACAACATGTGAAGAAGAATTATTACCTAGGCATGGTCTATAAAAAATTTCAAGGCGTTGTGGCTAAAAATGACACCATATCATTCATTTGGTTTCTGAATGAATGATGTGGTGTCATTCCTAATCACAAGGTCTAGGAATTTTTTCTAGACCAGATCTAGGTAAGAATTTTTCAGTTCGATCATATAATGACTGAAGTAGTAGAAAACCGGGAAAGATGATTCAAAAACCTTAACAATCGCTAGATGTAATGTATACTATTTGAATTCCAATAAACACATTGATCATTCTCCCACTTCTCATCACAAATAAATGTATTCAACTTCATGCAATCAAGTAGGAAATATAGAATTCGGCAAGCAATATTACTCGATATTTAACTATAAATATAAACAGGAATATTACCTAAATGACAGTATAAGGCCAAGTAATAATTCCCTCCCATAAATACAAAAGAGGGTTCAAATTCTCACTATGTTAAATAAAAAAAAAAATAGTGACTTAAAAAGCATAATTCCCCTCTGTACATTTGTATCCTTTTCTCTACTTTCATAGATTCTTTTCATTCTTTAATTACACTTCCTGTTTTTTATATCAAGAATCCATTCTTTCCACATATACCACATCAGAATAGTCTTTTGTTTTCACTTTAAACCTTAAAAGTCACAACTTTTGTTCCCCAAACAAATAGAATCATAACTATCCACCTCATACACTACACTACCTATAAGATTTCATTAAGTTCTAAGCTAATTTAAATTTCACATAAACCTTCAAAAAAAAATCTAAATCTAAATTACAACAATAAATCACTAAAAACACAAAAAGATTGAAAATTATAGATGAACATTTCAAAAAAAAAAAAAAAAAAAAAAAGAAAAAACTTACTTGTTGCCCTTAATCTTGAACCAAGTTTCAGCACATTGTTTATGGGCTGCAGATAAATCCTCTTTACAAGAACAACCCAGTTCAATTGGGAACCCAGAATGATCTTTATCTGCTGAATCCATACTCAAATGACAAATTCTACAATCCCTTTTAGTGTCAACCAAACACGCCTTTGTTTCAGGTAACCCAGATTCCAGATCCACAATCTCCACCACTGAACATTCTGAGACATTACAAGATTCCCTCTTCACCTCTTCACTGTCTAATTTAATTTCAATTACAATCTCATTCACGTCCTTACAAGTAGCTGATTCTAAATCAAGATCATGGGATTCTTGTAAAGTTGACATTTTTCACATAAAAATCCCAGGGGATTTAAGATTATTCATGTAAATTAAATTAAATTAAATCAAAGAAAAGAAAGAAAAGATCGAGATCTCATTTCAGATGAAGGGGTGGGGGGCATAGAAAAAGTCTGTGTTTTAAAGAAATATGTCAAGGATCGAAAATTTCAGATTTGTGTATAAAAAATTGAAAACACACAGTGCACGTAGTGAGATGATTTGCAGGAAAGATATTCACAAGTTTCTTGGACATATTTTTGGAAGTGAGAATTTAACATCTTTTTTGTTTAGACATGTGAAAGTGGTTGTGTATATGTCTGTATGTAAAACGTAATTGAACATGTAATTACACATTATGCCTTATTTATGGCTTAATTTCACTTTGCACCATGGTAATTTTTCAAGCCATTTGACTCGTAGTTGGGAAAATTTCTTAGTCCATTCCCATTAAATGTATTATATCACCCTTTATCACTTTACCATTTACATTTCCTCCATGCCTTCCATTTTTCTTCTCAAAATTACAGTATAAGGGCTTTGTAACTTTAATCTCATGTTTTCAGCTAAAATCGAAGGTGTTCTTGCTTCGAATTTGAAGCTCATTGAGTGAAAAATGAAATTTCATAAACTCTAACGTATATTATATTTGAGAGATATAAAAAAAAAATTATTATTTTTCTGGGTTATTTTTTGGATAGTTTGTTAATTATATCCTTAATTGCACGCCTCATTCAGGTGAAGTTATTTTTTGAGGACATATTTAAAGAGAATGCGCTAAAATACCCTACCAATGACAAGTCAAATGATCAAAAAAATTACCAGGTTGCAAAGTGAAGGAAAAAAATGACTAGGGTGAAATCTGTTATTAAATTTTTTCAAATGTGCAAATTTAAAGTGAACCTATCAAAGTGGAATTAAACCTTGATTTATTGGAAAATCTTTAACTATCTATGAAATAAATCATGAATGTGGGGTAGGAGAAAAAATAAATGTTGTCGGTTTTCAGCTTTGGAAGGTCTTATTCCATTCTTGTTTATTAAATTAGGGCCGGATTTAATGCATTTGGTTCAAAATACTGCATTTGGCTGCACCGCTATCATTTATTTTAGGCTGATGATATAGCCAGAGCAACTTCCAGAGAATCTGTTGGTTACTGACATATTTAAGCAGGATGATGACTCTTCAGTTGATCAATCGAGACCTTCGAAGATAATTCTACGTGCTAACGGAGAGGCGGAGGCTGCCGGGCAGCCCCGCCTAGAAATATGAATTGCTTAGCCTGGAACTGTCAAGGGTTGGGGGGGGACCTTGACAGTTCAGACGCTCGGATCACACATCCGAGATTTTAACCCTCAATTTATCTTTCTCTCTAAAACCAGATCCAAGGGGAGGAAGATAGATTTTCTAAAAAATAAGTTTGATTTGAATGGTGTTAGTGTTGACTCTAGGGGAAAATCAGGGGGTCTTGCATTATTTTGGAGGAAGGATGTTAATGTGGTGCTTCAAAGTTTTTCTATCAACCACATTGATGTTCATATTTTAGAGGACGATAATCCTTCAGGGTGGAGGTTAACGGGTTTTAATGGGGAACAGGATACTTCAAAAAGGAAAAAATCATGGGATCTTTTGAGACGACTGTCGGGTATGAGTAATCTGCCATGGGTGTGTATCGGTGATTATAATGCTATTTTGACCCATGCTGATAAAGAAGGAAGGAATCTTACTCCGGGATACCAATTACGGGATTTCAGAAATGCATTGTTCGATGCAGGTTTGTCAGATATCGGTTTCTCGGGGTATCGCTTTACTTGGTCAAATGGTTGGGAGTATCCTCGCACGGTTAATGAACGTCTAGATAGAGCTTGTATCTCTCATTCGTGGCTTCATAAGTTTCCATTTAGCCATGTAAAACACCTCAAGTTTGGGGGTTCCGATCATGCCCCAATTCTCCTCCGTATACTTGACCAAGAGCCGGATAGACATCATAGTAGAGCAAAAAGATTTATGTTTGAATCTGTTTGGACAGAAGCTTCGGAGTGTACTCGGGTGATTGAGAACTCTTGGCATGAGGGGGATTTACAGAATCGTGGTAATAGAATTTGGGAGAAATTGGATCTATGCAAGAAAGAATTAGAAGCTTGGAGTAGTAACTCATTTGGAAACATTCTTATGAGAGCTAAGAAACTTAGAGAGAGAATCCATGTCCTTCAAACAGGGGTGATCACAACTGAGTCCAAAAATCAGAAGCATTTGCTCACTATGGAACTTGAAGATATTTTAGACAAGGAGGAAAAGATGTGGCAGCAGCGGGCCAAGGCACATTGGATGTGGGAGGGGGACCGTAATACAAGGTACTTTCATAGTAGGGCCTCGGGTAGAAAGAAAAAGAATAGGATTAAGAATCTGAGGAAGGCTGATGGTTCTTTGTGTAGAACGGATCAGGAGTTGGAATCCGCTATTGTGGAGTATTTCAGGGATATTTTCACTTCGACTCATCCTTCGGAATCGGAAATGGACGTGGCATTAAGTGCTTTGAGAATTAGGGTGAGTTTGGAGGATAATCAGTATCTTCTTCAGCCATTCTCTGCAGATGAGGTACATCGAGCACTTTTCTCTATGTATCCCCTCAAATCCCCGGGCCCTGATGGGTTCCCCCCTCTTTTTTTCCAAAAATATTGGTCTGTTGTAGGTAACGATGTTGTTATTTGGGTGCTCGATTTTCTCAATAATGGCAATTTTGATCCTAATTGTAACATCACTAATATTGCTCTTATCCCTAAATGTGCTGAACCTGAACTCTTATCCCAATTTCGTCCCATTAGTCTTTGTAATGTTGTTTATAAAATTGCCTCTAAGACTATAGCAAATCATCTCAAACCCATTATGAACTCAATTATTTCCGATTCCCAATCTGCCTTTGTGCCGGGTAGGCAAATTACTGATAATGTGCTTGTAGCTTTTGAAACGACCCACTATATGAAGAACAAAACAAGTGGTAAGGTGGGCCAAATGGCCATAAAGTTGGATCTTAGCAAAGCTTACGATAGAGTAGAGTGGGATTTTTTAAGAACAGTTATGATTCGTTTAGGTTTTGATTTGAGATTCGTTAATTTGATTATGACTTGTGTTACATCAGTGACTTATTCTTTTATTCTTAATGGCTCTCAAGTTGGTTTTGTCAGACCGGAAAGGGGTATCCGTCAAGGAGACCCCCTTTCCCCATACTTGTTCTTATTTTGCGCAGAAAGTTTAAGTGCTCTTATCTATCAGGAGGAAATGAGGGGACATTTATGTGGAGTTGCAGTCAGCCCAAATGCTACAAGGATATCTCACCTTTTGTTTGCTGATGACACTTTAATTTTATGCCAGGCTACAGCGGAAGCAGCTTATTGTGTACAAAACATCCTTTACTCATATGGACTCGCTTCAGGCCAAGACATTAATTATGAAAAATCTAGTGTGGTATTTACTAAAGATACCCGTGAAGAGGATATCGCTGCTATTTTGGGTTACCTTCCAATTAGAAGAGAACTGAAGCACGGAAAATATTTGGGGCTCCCTCTAGTTGTCGGACGTTCAAAAAGGGAAGTATTTGACTACATTAGAGAAAGAGTTTGGAGTCGTCTTCAAAGCTTGAGAGTTAGATCGCTTTCTAAAGCCGGTAAGGAAGTACTCATCAAATCAGTTATTCAAGCAATCCCCTCATATTTAATGAGTTGCTTCAAACTCCCGGAATACCTTATTAGAGAGATAAACTCGATGATTGCTAACTTCTGGTGGGACGAAAAAGATGCAAAAAAAATACATTGGGTTAATTGGAATTCGTTGTGTTCTAGTAAAAGAGATGGAGGCCTTGGATTTCGAGATTTAAATTCCTTTAACTCGGCTCTTTTCGCAAAACAAGCTTGGCGAATTATCACATGCCCGAATAACCTCTTGAGTAGAGTGCTCAAGTCGAAATATTTTCCGAATTGTGATTTTTTGGAAGCACCTCTGGGGTCGAATCCTTCTCTAACTTGGAGAAGCATTTGGGGAACAAAGAAGATTCTTGATTCAGGACTTCGTTGGAGGGAAATTCTATCCGAATTTGGAAAGATAGTTGGCTGCCCCGTCCTCATGCTTTCAAAATCTGCTCACATCCACATCAAGTTGATCTAAACAGTAAGGTAAAAATTCTTTTTGATGAGTCTACTGGGAGCTGGAATAAAGAATTGATTGAGAACCTATTTTGGGAATCAGAGGCCAAGAGTATTTTATCTATACCCCTGGGCACTAGACAAGGCAGTGATAAAGTAATATGGCACTTCGATCGCTCTGGTTCTTATACGGTAAAATCAGCTTATCGTTTGATTCGGGAATTAAAGATCTTAGCTTTGGAAGCACATTCTGGTGGTCCAAGTGAGAGAAGTGCTCGAGATTGGGGTTGGATTTGGAAGCTCCATGTTCCACCAAAAGCTAAATTGTTCGTATGGAGCTGTTGCTCAAAGGCTCTTCCGGTTCGACAACTTCTCTTGAAAAGACGAGTCCCAACCGAAAACACTTGTCCTCGCTGTGGTTTCGAGACAGAAACAGTCCTCCATTGTCTTCTTTATTGCACTTATGCAAGGCAGGTATGGGCGTTGTCAAATTTTCAGTTTGCGCATTATCACTTGGAGACGGAAGACACGGAAGCTTGGTTTCGTTTCTTATGCTTAAAATCTGATGCGAAGGAGTTAGGATTTGCTTTTATTTTAACTTGGTGGTTGTGGTTTAGTAGAAATAAATGGGTTTGGGAATCAGAGGATATTTCGCCTAATATACTCATAGGATTTGCTAAAGATTTCAGCGAACGTTTCCAATTGGCCTTGCTTTGTAGAACTAATCTCCCAATGGACAGATCCGTTCCTCGGTGGTCTCCTCCTCCGGAAGGCTCTGTTAAAGTAAACATGGACGCAACTATCTCTAAGGATGGTTCAACTATTGGACTCGGTTTTATTGCAAGAGACAGCTCAGGCCATTGCTTGGGATGGAAAGCAATTTCACTACCATTACCGTTAGATCCTGAAGCAGCAGAAGTTACGGCAGCGCTTCGTGCTTTAGAGTTTAGTATTGCATCGGGTTGGAATCGCTTGATACTTGAAGGGGATTGCTTGCCGGTGGTCTCAAGGATTCGGAGCCCAGCTTCCTCAATGGGTGTTCTAGGGGCCATCTTTGACGATATTAGAAGATTAGCTTTGGGCTTAGAAGATTTTCATATTCTCCATACAATTAGGGAGAACAACCGAGTTGCACATCACCTTGCTAAACTAGCCTCTCAAGTGTTTCTTTTTACTAGTTCTATTCCTAGTTTCATTCAGGACATTGTTATCTCCGAATATTTTGATCATTAATGGTATTCCTCTGTTTGGTTCTCAAAAAAAAAAAAAAAAAATATAGCCAGAGCAACTTTTCTATTGCCAGAGCAAGAGGGTTTTAAATGACATATTTACCCCTAAGATTAAAAGAATTTAACATAAATATTCAAGGCTTGCACCCTCCCCCCTTTTTTCCTTTCTGGAATCAAATTGCTCTTGAACAAATTTGCAATATATCGTTTGGAGGAATAGATTCAAAGCAACACTAGAAAATATTTTTTTGCAAATTAAAACCAATTTTCTATCAAGCATTTAAGCAAATTTGACAAAAAATCTCATAGTTTAAACAAAAATGGTTGTCTTACTTTAATATATATGGGATCGAAATTACATTTTCCGTTTGACAAAATTTACAAAATTTCGTCTTTCCTCGTTGTTTTTAACCCACGGTTCATTTTTCATTAATTTTCTTCCATCTACATGCTTTTCGATCTATTCAGTACTAAAAAAATGAGAAATTTCGACAGAAATTTCGATGGATTTTTTTTTTCATAAAATCCGTATTTCGACCAAATTAGACCATCAAAAAAATGTCATCGAAACATATTGAAATTTGTACTTTGTATTAACATCTAACGGGGAACAAGTGAAACGTATAGGAATTTAGAACCAACTGAATACAAAATGTAACACATTCATGATGGAGTGAGTTCGGCTGGCATAGAAGAATAAAAGGCGTGAGGGTTCTTTCTTTTCACCATTCTTTTATTATTAGGAGATTGGCTAGGGGCAAAGAAGTCAATCGTCCAAGACTATTTGCTCTAGCATTAGGTAAATTAATTCTATATTTTCTTATTTTTTCATACATAGTAATATTTTTTAAACGCTAAATTCAAGCATTGAAGTGTTAAAAGAAAAAAAGAACAAAGAACGGGAAATCGAGCATGTTGAAGTTTATGATGTGGTTGCATGAGGCGAGTTCAGAATAAAAAACAACGGATATAGAAATTTTGAGAATGAGATTTTAAATCAGACCTGTCTCACAATAATTTAATTACCCAAATTGATGAATGTGTTTTTGGTATATTATTATTTTATTGTATGTTCAGGTGTCTATTCAAACACTACTCTTCAATGTGAGGATAATCTGGTCAATTAAGTTTCTCATCGTTTGTTAAGGGATCATAACCAGTAATCAAAGAAGGCTACGTCAAGTTAATACCGGTGGTGACCCGGTGATAATCCTCCGATGCTTAAGTCAGTATCGAGTTATGAGATCATAGTTGATAGTTATTGTGCTTAGATTGTGCGTACCATAGTTATACATTTTAACTACCGGGTCGATTCAGGACAAGACACATAAAATCGGATATGGATCCACATTTTTCGATTCGATCCAACTGGAAGCGGATCAAAGGTGATTTTACCAGACATCGATGGGTATGTTGATTTAGACATAGAGATCGATGTGGAGCAGCGCAGGTCAAAGAGAAATAAAATTACCCATTTGGCTTGGTTAAACGAAGAAATGAAGTAGCGCAGGTCAAAGAAAGATGATGCTGCATTTTTTTTAATATTATTATTTTTTGATGAAAGATTAGATGATGTTTGTATATAGTGGCTCTTTTGGCATTATTTTAGCTTTTAAGCATTTATTACCATGATTTGTTAATTGAAAAAAATCAAATATATCAACATTTTAAATTTTCGGGTTGTTTTTCGTTAGTTGTTTTAATGCCAAGCTAACATTTCTTTATCAACTAATTTGGGTTACTATTCCATTAGTTTGTAAATGTCCGACTTTTTATAAGGTCACAACCGAGAGGAGACACTTGTCCAAGAAAAAACCGGCAACCCTTTAAATTATCTTGACAATGACCAGAATACCCTTCTCCTTCTTCCATATTAAAAATTGAATAATTTATATATAACCCTTTACCGTCATCCATACCTCTTTCTTCCCTTGTACATCTTTCTTCTTCGGTTCTTCCCAAATTGATCCAAGTTTGAGAATTGGTTTCATTAAGTTCATTCCTCGGAAGTTCCTCCCTTAGTTGAGCACGATTTAACTCGTTTGTTTCCGTCCCTCTTTCTTCCCCTGTACATCTTTCTTCTTCGGTTCTTCCCAAATTGATCCAAGTTTGAGAATTGGTTTCAATAAGTTCATTCCTCGGAAGTTCCTCCCATAGTTGAGCACGATTTAACTCGGTTGTTTTACTCGTTAAAATTCTTGCAGATTTCCCTTAATTTCTTGACATTGAAGAGTGTGGTTCAATTTGTTTGAATATAAGTGCAATAAGTTTGTGTTTCGCGTAGACTTAATATTTGTAGTGTTTATTTATTGTAAAGAAATAATTTATCTGAAGTTGGTTGATTTGGGAAGTTCTCCGAATTTATTTTCCTAATTTCCTATACGCGTAATACATAATTTTATTTATTTTAATTGAGGAATTGAGAAAATTCGGGGTTTGAATGCATTGTATAATGGACAAATAAAGTAGTTTTTTTAATTAATTATAAGATGCCAGTTTTAACAGAAGATTTCAAACACGAGGTTTGAAATTGATATCCACTTGTATCTCCATTATTTAGACAATAGGCTAGTCCTCACTACATTACGCAAGGGCAAGCAACCTAGAATCATATTTTTTCGATATGTATTAATTTGTTTCAACTTTGATGCTACTCTTAATACATTGGAGTTATTTTGTTGATGTAATATAAACTGGCTTTTAATGCTGTTGTTAGCATATTGAATTAAAGTTTGGATATTTGAATATGTATGTGTATTATAAAGTTTGGAGTTAATATGTATGTTATATATAGATTGGCTCTTAATATGTATTAAAGTATGTGAATTAAAGTTGTGGGATTTAATTTCTATGTTTTTTATAAATCTAGTGATCGTAGTTTGGTACTTTTAAATATGTAGGAGGTGATAGATTTCAAAGATGAAGATGATTGGTATTCATCTAGTGAAAATAGTTCCAAAGCGGATGCTAATGTAGAATCAATGTGTGATGAAAGTGAACATGATGAGGTAATGATGGAGCCAATTTTACTTTCTAGTTTTAAGTCTCCTTGTGAAGCTGAAGTATTTTACATTGAATATGCAAGAAGAAAAGACTTTGATGTTCGTAAGTGTCATAGAAAAATAGATAATGGTATTGTGAAGAGTGTGGAGTTTGCATGTTCTAGGGAAGGCTTTCGAGTGCCCCCTAAAGAAGGAAGAAAGTACAATCGAAGATCTAGAGATGAAATTAGGTGTGGATGTAAAGCACGTCTCCGCATAGCACATGATATTTACGATGGGAAATATAAGGTCACTCATTTTGAAGCTAATCACAACCATCCATTAGAATCTGCTGCAACGTCTCACCGTTTGAAGTGTAATAGGTACTTGCAACATTATATTATTTGATCAGGATAAAGTATCATATTCAATAGCATTGACTCATTTATTTTATATTATTATTCTGTGATTTATTTAGAGTTGCAGGTATATGACAGCATCCCATAAGGCTTTATTGACTCGGATGAGCAATGCTGGTATTGGTGCCTCGAAATCAATGGATTGGTTAGAATACATGGAAGGAGGATCGGGGCAATTATCATTTATTGAATAAGGAGAAAATGAGACTCGTTAGGCATGGTGATGTGAACACTGCTTTGTCCTTTCTTGAAGGATTGCAAGTAAATGATGAAGAGTTGATATTCAAGTACACGATCGATGAAACTGACAAAACATTGACCCCGTATTTTGGGCAGATGGTTTTTCCAAGGCTCGATATAGACTATTCGGGAATGTACTTTTATTTGATAGCACATACAAAACCAACAGTTACAAGTTTCCATTGGTGATTTTGTCGGAAGTAGATAATCACTTGAGAACCTGCATATATGGAACTGGAATAATGTACAATGAGAGTATTTAATAGTATAGATGGTTGTTGAAGACTTTCCGTGAGGCAATGGAATGGGAAGATCCTATCTCAATTTTAACTGATCAAGATGCGGCAATGCATAATGCCATACAAGAGGAGTTTCCCAATGCGAAACACAGACTTTGTAGTTGGCACTTGCAAATGAATTGTACACGTAAAGTCCGGTTACCCTTCACCAAAGCTTTTGGAAGTTTCTTGAAAAACAATATTTGCATCCAAGAATTTGAGGTAAAATGGCACGAGTTGGTTGAAGAGCATGGCCTATCACAACATTGTTGGGTTATTGAAACATATGCTAAGAGAGAACAGTGGAGCGAGGTTCACTTCCGAGGTCATTTCTTTGGGATGATGAGGAGTATTCAATGAGCTGAATCTCTTAATTCTCTTGTGAAGGATCGAGGTCCTGCATATGGTTTCAAGTTAACCTAGTTTTTAAAGCATTACCTTGCATGTCTTGCTAGACTTAGGGGTAAATTTAAAATTGATCAAGCTAGTTCACAATCACCCGATCAGCCATCATTTATTCCAACAACACTTTAGTCTTCAAAAACATGTTGCATCCATATATACTAGGTACATATTCTTCATTGTAGAAAAAGAAATATTTGAAGCTCAAGGTTTGATCCTGGAAGAATCCATAAATATTGATGACAAACGGTTTATTTTCACATTTTTGGAACAAGTTAAAGATAACTGCAGACGCCGTTTTATAGAGATTGATTGGGAAATTGGAAAATTTGAATGTGATTGTCTAATGCTAGAGTTTGATTGGTTACCATGTCGTCATCTTTTTGCTGCATTTAAGTATTTAAACTTAACCGAAATTCCTGCTCCATGCATATACAAGAGATGGATTTTGGATATTGGTCGTGGTTTGCTTTACAAATTTCCCAATACTTTTCCATTTGAAGACCCCCAAAGTTGTAGGTTTACCAAATTTTACAAAGAATATGTGGAGTTTTGCCTTGAATTTTCTGAGGAAGAAGTTGGCAGTGATAATTTGATGAATCGTTTGCGTGAAGTTGTGAAACAGTGTAGAGAAGAATTCCTTATTAGTCCCGAACTGAAGGAAAAGAGAGATGACCAGTCACCCAACAAAAAAAATAAGAAAGGGAGATGATAAGTCCGCAAGGTGTTATGGTATTGGCGACCCACCGAAAATGGGTTCAGGACAATGTCAGCGATCCTTCAAAGATCAAGTCTAGAGGAGCCCCTAAATCTGTTATGCAACGATGTCGTATTTGTCGGTACGAATATTTGTTAATTAATTATTATCTAGTAATTTTTTATGGATATTGTTTATTGATTTGCAAACATTAAATATTTGTTGATAATTAATATATGATCTCAGGGAGCCTGGCCATAAAGCCACAACATGTGACAATAAGAAAGGAAAAAATGTCGGTGATGGTGGCAAGTCGCATGTTGAAGCAATGGAAGAGGATAATTTTGCACACAATCAAGTCGCAATGTATCTTAATTTTAGTTATTATAATAACCGGTGTTGTATTGTTGTATTCTTTTCGTTGTTTTTAGTTCTAGTATATAAGACATGGTAGTTATGTTGGATTTTTTTTTTTTTTTGGTAGAAGAGTTATGTTGGATTTGACTTACTATAAACCATGTGTTTTGATAATTTGATATACCGACTATTTTTGTTTTTTGTAGTTAGTCTCCCGTTTGGATGTTCGATCGACCAATTTTGGAAAATTTTCCCCAAAAATTTGATATACGGAGGAGTTAGTGTCCTGTTCAAGTTAATATCCTGTTTGGATCTTCGATTGACGAAATTTCGAAAAATTCCCTGAAAATATGATTTACGGAGGGGTTACTGGTCCAGTACAAGTTAGTCTCCCGTTTGGATCTTCGATTGACGAAATTTCGAAAAATTCCCCCAAATTTAGGGAGGAGTTATTGGTCTGGTACAAGTTAGTCTTGGATTGACGAAATTTTAAAAAAATCCCCTAAAAATGTAGTAAAATTCAATATTTCGAAAATTTCCAAAATTTTTGTTTATGTAGGAGATAAATATAATCAGACTCAGGTCTAATTAGACCATGGTTTATTAGTTATAACTTTTAATCATTTATATATTTACCATTTAATTAAATATCACTTTACAATTTAAGTAGGGGTATTTTCGACTTTCAAAAAAGTTAAGAAATATGTATGCCTTTATAATGATAGAGATAAAGTAAGGAATATTATTTAATTTACATTAATATTGTTTTAACTGATTTTTATTTGTTTGAAAATATTCTTTAATTTTTTTCAATATTTTTTTAAAATTTATAATTTGGTCACCATAACAATTTTCAAATCTGATCCAAAATATGGACAAAATCTTCGGTCCGGTTCAAGCATGCCACGACCCAAATCTTATCAATTGTCCACCCTATTTTTCTTCCCTAATCATACATATTAGAATAATCAAATCATGATTAGTTTCAGTATCGATATCTCCACCCTATTTTTCAACATTTAGTCTTTTAAGTGGAATCCTACTTGAATGTCTTGTATTTTTTATCTTTTAAATAACAGTCTTCTCAAGTTTCAAGAATTTGTCATAATTTATATTTTATATATATATACATAATTCGTGCTTAGATTTACCCAAAAATTATCGTATATGGAAAGTGGTACTGTGCAAGTTATTTTCCCGTTTGGATATTCGATTGTCAAAATTTTGAAATTTTTTCCTAAACTCCATTTTACGAAGGGGTTAGAGGTCTTGTACAAGTTAGTCTCCCGTTTGGATATTTGATTGACGAAATTTCAAAAAATTCCCCGAAAATTTGATTTACTGAGGATGTACAAGTCTGGTACAAGTTAGTCTCATGTTTGGATATTCGATTGACGAAATTTGGAAATAATTGAACTTTGTTAACAGCCAAACAGTAGAACTTTCAATTACTAGACTAATTTCCAAAAAAGAAAACATCATTCCAACATCCAAACAAACCATAAAAATTCCAACAAAACATTACAATTGAACTTCAGTACATAGATTTCAATCTTCAACTGAATCGAACAACATGCATCTTTTTACATGTCTTCTTGTAGTGCCCTTTCAATCCACAGAGTGTGCAATCCTTTTTGAAGGGTTGACTTGGCAATGTATCCACATGTTGTGCTACTTGATGTTGTGGTGCTGGTTCTGGAGTTGATGCTCGGGGTTATGGCACTTTCAGTCCTTTCCCTCCCTCAACATAAGTAGATTGCAATCTTTGACTGAACCGAACTGCAGTTATCTTTGTACATGTGTTCTTATAGTGTCCCTGCACTCCACACAGTGTGCATGCCTTTTTCAAGGGTTGACTTGGCAATGTATCATCATCTTGTGCTCATTGCTGCTGTGGTGTTGGTTGTGGAGTTGATGCTCGGGGTTCTGGCACTTTCAGTCCACTCCCTCCCTCAACATTAGTAGATTGCAATATTTGACTGAATCGAACTGCAGTTATCTTTGTACATGTCATCTTATAGTGTCCCTGCACTCCACACAGTGTGCATGCCCTTTTCATGGGTTGTCCTCCCATAATATGCCTACTCTTCATCTTCTATAGACGGTTGACTTCCTCCGGTACATTTTGAACTATAACTTGGACTGAACTTGCATTTTGAACTTGTTCATTAGGTGCATTTCTCTTATTACATGTCTTCTCAAAATGACCTTTCACTCCACACAGTTTGCATGTCCTTTGTACTTTGTGAACTTCCTCTTGTACATTGTGAACTTCATCTTCCACCAATCTTGCAATGTTGGGCTGAATTACATATATGCGAACAAGTACTCCAGATGTATCAATTAATTGAACCAACTCAGTCTCATATTCAGACAATCTAAACATGCGGTGTCCATCAATCCTATAATATTGGCTAAAATTCAATTTTGGTACCATAGAACTGAGCAAATTTCATTTTTAATACCAAAAGTTCAAAAATTCATACAACCGTTAAGTTATGCCACGGCCGTTTAGTCTCCTCCGTTAAGTGCATGTGAGGGGCACGTGGGGCACTAATCTGCCGGTTCAATTTTGGTACTAATCTGCCCGTTCAATTTTGGTACCGTAGAATTGGGAAATTTTCAATTTTCATACCAAAAGTCCAAAAATCATACCAATTCTCACTCAGCCGTTTCAAAATAGGGGGGAAATGCAATTGTCTAAAATTGAGCAGGTTGTTTTTGCAATTATTGCCTTCTTCTTCCTATGGACGATCGCCGGCTTCCGGTGGCCGTTTGTCGAAATTGGTTGAAGATTTTTGTTCCTCTTGTACGGAGCTCAACCGTCTATGACAGCTACAATAAACCTATGGAAAATGATGCCCACGGTCAGGGGAAACTAATGCAACAGGAAGTACGAAGTTTGGTTAAGAATCGAAGAAGAAATCACGATTTGAAATTTCGAAAAATTTGACCTACAATTCGAAAATTAGAACTCAAAATTCGAATAGATTACTCAAAGGATTGAAAAGATCTTTATATGTACGAGTTCTCCTCGACAAGGGGAACATAAACCCTCAACCAATTCCGACCAAAAGCCATCGGAGCCGACGGTCGTAGGGGTGGGATCATGACTGGTTTTTGGGAATTCGGGTATTTCGGGACGGGATTTTGGGTTTCGGAATTTCAAATTTAAGTCCCGAAACCCGGTAGATCAACCAAGGTCCAGTGGGTTTCGGGTACCCGATTTAATTTCGGGATTTCGGGACGGGTTCGGGAGTCCCGGGAATCTAAGTTGCAAATTTAAATTGTGCAAATTAAACTTTTTTTAAGCTTATTGTTAAAATGAAATGAAAAAAAAAGTAACATGACTACTAGTCTACTGTAGAACAAACCAATTCAAACATATCACCACAACCATTTCAAAAAAAGAAAAACATAACGGAATTTGGTATGAAAAATGAAATTTGCCCAGTTCTTTGATACCAAAATTGAATTTTATGTTCCAACGGGCAGAATCCGACCCACGTGCTCAGCCCGCCCACGAAGACTTAACAGACACGTGGCAGAAACGTTAAAATTAACGGAAGTGCCTTTTTTGAAACGGCTGAGTAGGAACTGGTGTTATTTTTGAACTTTTGGTATGAAAAATGAAATTTGCCCAGATCTATGGTACCAAAATTGAATTTTTGCCCTATAATATTTCTCCATTCCACAAATGCCAATCTCATCACAAATGTAATCAAGGCCTGTGATTGATATATTTCTGTAGTTCAAATAGTCAACGCACCTGACACTACCCCCCTCATACTGAGTATTAGGATAATGTGTTAAGGTACCACCATAATAAATCTTTATCCATCAACCTTCTAGTTCTTTTTATGAGGCACAAACGGGAGAATTTATCTTGGAAGCGGAAGAACTTCTGAAGCTACGCGAAAGCCTCACAAGAGTTTATGTACAACGAACGAGCAAACCATTATGGGTTGTATCTGAAGACATGGAAAGAGTCGTTTTTAGGTCAAGGGTTGAAGGGGATTTTGCATTTCCTACCCCTTGAATGAAAACAGTTCACCATTTTCACCCCCTAAGTCCAAAATCCCATTCCCTTGAATCATAGGAAATGCCTTTACTACTCGAATCAATTACACCCCTAGATACTAGAGGTCTATTATAGACATTACTACCTTTTAAATTTTTCTAAATTGATGTGAAACATGTCATACACCAAAATATATATAAAGAGTAATAATTTGTTTATTACGTCACCCTTTCATACAAGAATGAACAGCATATCCTTCATGTAATAAACTAATATAAGTAAACATTTTGAACACAACTTTTTAAGTAACCCTTTAATGCTAATGATCGTGTACGAGTTAGTCTCCCGTTTAGAATATCGATAGACAAAATTTCGAAATATTACCCTAAACTTTGACTTACGGAGGAGTTAGTGGTCGTTTACGAGTTAGTTTCCCGTTTGGAATATCGATCGATGAAATTTCGAAAGATTACCCTCAACTTGGACTTACGGAGGAGTTAATGGTCATGTACGAGTTAGTCTCCCGTTTGGAATATCGATCGACAAAATTTTGAAATATTACCCTAAGCTTGGACTTACGAAGGAGTTAGTGGTCGTGTACGAGTTAGTCTCCCGTTTGGAATATCGATGGACGAAATTTCGAAATATTACCCTAAACTTGGACTTACAAATGGTCGTGTACGAGATAGTCTCCTGTTTGGAATATCGATCGACGAAATTTCGAAAAGTTATCCTAAACTTTGACTTACAGAGGAGTTAGTGGTCGTGTACGAGTTAGTCTCCCGTTCGGAATATCGATCCACGAAATTTCAAAATATTAACCTAAACTTGGACTTACGAAGGAGTTAGTGGTCGTGTACGAGTTAGTCTCCCATTTGGAATATCGATAGACGAAATTTCGAAATATTACCCTAAACTTGGACTTACGAAGGAGTTAGTGGTCGTGTACGAGTTAGTCTCCCGTTTGGAATATCGATCTATGAAATTTTGAAAAATTACCCTACACTTTGACTTACGGAGGAGTTAGTGGTCGTGTACAAGTTAGTCTCCCGTTTGGAATATCGATCGACGAAATTTTGATGATATTAAATAAAATTCTATACTATTAAGCATACAAATATCAATATTATAACTATGGGTTGGATTACATTATTTGTTTTATTCAGCCCTTAACAATGAACTTAAAAATGAGTGGACAAAATTATCTATATAAACACACTACACGAAGAACAAGATATTATTTATACACAATATAAGAACAATAGCTATTAGATTACAACCGTTGGATGAATTTATCAACGGTACAAACTTTGTGGTATGCGGATCGTTATATTTCCATTTTCTATCCATTGTCAAAAAAAATAAAGAAACCGTCACAATTTTTTAACTCTATCTCTGTAAAAAAATTAGAGTGAAATTTCCTTATCTCTTCGTAAAAGAAGGCAAGGCGTAGCTACTCCTTCCAGAAATATATCATGAAGCAAGTTAATTGGGCCCTAGGGATTTGATTCTTCTTCAGGATTAGGGAGAACTTCAACTGCAAGATTGTAAGTACCTTACATCTTCAGATTTCATTTTTTTACTTCGAATTAGGCTTTTTTATTTTATTTATTTTGCTTCATTTGAACAATTTTGTACATCATGTTCCCAAGAAATTGAATTTGCAATTTGAAGATTTCAGTGTTTGCTTTCTTTTGTTAATAGATTCATATTGTGTGAGATTCCCTATAGTGGTTTAGTAATAATGCCACAATAGCATTTTTCTTAATAGGATAAAAATTGTAATTCTTAATATAGATATTATAACCAAGTAGGGATTTTCATTTATTTACAAATAAATTCATGACATGAAATTATGGTCTATACGTGCCAATTTTGTTAAGTTTCATTGTAACATTTGTCCTTTTAAGATTTTTATGAATTTGGTATTTTTCTTCATAAATTAGTTCTGATTGAACTATATTATTCACTGTTACGGAAATTTAGTGGAGGCCAATGTGATCATACTTGCATGACATATTTCCAAGTCTATATGTGCAAATTTCCACTGAGAAATTGTGTTGATTTATTTTATTTCCTGCAGAAAATTCCTGAAGATTTCAAACACTTTGTCATTAGTGAAATAGCGATTAAACAAACAGGAACTGTGAGGATTGGAAAGAGGTTATATAGATGTGAAATTGTGCAAGAACAAGATAATTTTTTCGTAGCTTGAAAAGGGATTGCAGAACTTGCAAAGGACTTCAACTTGGTGAATCATGATGTCTTGTTTTTTTAGTATGAAGGCAATACATATTTTGCATGTGAAGTCTGTTGTGGTTACTCTTTTATGGAGAAGAAAACCGCAGAATGTTGTGAAGATACTCCGTTACTCCGGTGAGTTTCTTTGCAGTGGCTCCTTCATTCATTTGATTGGTAAGGATTGTTATATAGATTTATTTCCATTACAAAACCAGTATAATCTAAAATGATTATTAACATGTTTGGTTTTACTGCAGGATCTTCCCGATCATATGTTCCCGTATGTCACCAAGGACCCAAACTCCTTCAAAGTCAAAACACGTCTCGGAACATGGAATATAGAAGTTAAATGTGGTCCATCATGGAACATGCTTTATGGAAAATGTTGGGACTCATTTCACAAAGCTCACAATCTTCGGATGACTTTCATGATTCAGATGGATTATCATGGTAGTGGAAAATTGACAGCCACAATATTCAAATATCAATCATGTTGTGAAATTCCTTACAAGCTCAACAGAAGGATACTCATCAAAGGTGAATTTTAAACTAATAGTGTATAGATTTATCAGCAAGTGTATTTATATTAATAGCTTCTATACTTTGTTTCAAATTGTGTAGTTGAAGAAGGATCTGAAAGCTTTAAATGCCATTGCAATACCATCGCTACTGCTCGACAGGATGACGATTATCCCGACGATCCTCAATATATTGAAGTGCTTCAAGGATATATGGATGTTATTACTAATGAAAACGATGATCACATGGCTTATGTTAATAACATGGATACTGATGATGACCTAGGTGATGACTGATGAAACTGTCTTTATTATAAAACTGTCTTTATTTTTAATGTTGGTATGTAATATGACAATGTCTTTAATTTAGATATATAAGGTCATTCATAATTCATTTGGGGAGAGTATGCCCGTTTATTTAATTAGAGATATAAGGTTATTTCATGGTTAGATTAAATTTGGTGATGATTTCATAATTTTTTTAATTTATCTTGTACGAAAAATAATTTTCTGAATGAATTGAATACACTATTATAACTGGTTTGTATAATTATTCTATGTGCATTCATTATATCAGAAAACATCCAAAACATTATTTGGGCCTATTCAATTAAATATTTAATTAAACAATATGTATGGAACTATGGATTAGTGTAGTACAATATATTAGACTCGTAGGAGTTGGGATGTATATTGGAAGTGACATGGAGTTGAGATTGCCAAATGTGCAGTTGATATCAATGATGCCAAATCCAGTAAAATTGGGAGAATTACAAATTAAATATATAACAAGTTGTCTTCTTCATTTGGTTATTGTCCATTAAAACAAGCATTTACTTTGCTCAACTATTTTGCATTAAACCTCCATCACAAATAGGACAAGAAGACCGAATTTATTGCAATGAAGGATAACATGTAAGTAGTTTTTCATACAGACATGTATTGACCTAATTAATTAATGATTTTGTTACAATTGGTCAGTTAACTAAAGAATCTGATTACCATTTTTTTATAATTTTTTTGATTTGTCTTGCTAATTGCTTGCTCTTTCAGGTGTCTTGTTTTGATTCAAAATTATATGGGCTCAATTTTGTATACATTGTTCCATAGTCCAACTTCAACGTATGATAGTGAAATGAGTCCATCTAGTATTTGAAAAATAATCATATTATACTACGTACTCAATTAATGGATGAATTTATAATATTGTTAAATTTCTTGATCTCATTGTATTTGTAAGGGAATCAACACCAATAAGTTCACGTGGGGCTAATAAAAGGCCAGCCAATATAAAAGAAGAAAAATGTGGTAGCAACAAACAATCAAAGGCCAAAAAATAAAAAAAATAAAAAAAACAATCAAAGGCCAAACTTGGGGCTAGTTGGCAAGTGCCAAATCTCTCACCGTACCCATCCGAGGCCACCAGGACTCCTAAATCTGAGAAGGTCATGATTCAATTGATCATATGCTAAATTTTAAAATAGCCATTAATAAATTTATTGGGTAACATTTTTATAAATACTGGTTTTAAAAAATATGTAGAATAATAAAGAATCCTTTCCAAGTAACATTGATGCAAATCGAGGATGTGAAGACAATTCTACCCAAACAACGACTGAATGCGGAGAAAAGGTTAATTAACTTGGTTAAAATATTCTTTCCTAATATTTTTTTGTGTTACGTAAAATTTCAATCATTTATTTATTTTATCAATTCTTCGTATGAATTCAAATCCATGTTAATATGTGTGCGTATTTTGGACCTAATCATAGCATGTAACTATGTCTTCATATTGCCTAAACAAAATAACCTTCCAACTACAGGATATAATTGTCGACCATAGAACTTCACTGCCCAAATTGATAGAAGTCAACAAATTACTTACAAAAGATCAATTAGATGTGGTGAAATTGATGGGTTTCGGATCTATAACAAAGGTTGCTATTGATGGTTTGGACAAGCGGCTATTGAAATGGTTGGTTGATTGCTTTGATCCACATAGAGGAATCATGAATATACATAGCAAAATAATACACATTACAACTAACACGGTTAATGCAGTCTTAGGGGTGCTATGTACGGGATATGTGTTACCAAAACTTGATGCTTCTGCTACATCCAAAGGAAGAAGCATGAAAAGTTCATACTTTGTCCACAACGGATTAGCTATGGAATTGCCGCAACTAGTTTGGAAACTTAAAGCGTGTTCATCATTTGGAGAAGAATTCAAGGTTTTATACATAATGTTCATATTTACCGTAATTATTTTCCCTGGAACAGGACAAAAGTTAGACTTTCGAAAATTGGAATACCTGCTTGATTTAAATCAAATTCACAAGTACAATTGGGCTACTCAAATCTTAGACGACCTTACTGAAGGAGTTAAGAAATTTAAAAAAAATGGTGGAACAAGTCTCACAGGTTGTGTGATTTTATTGGAGGTATACAATTTATAAGAATTAGAGTTAAGGTATATTTTGTTGCTTGTGGAAAAGTGGTGATTAACAACTTAAATTTTTTTCCAGATTGTATTCCTCTCGGCAATGGTGGACACCTTCCCACATTATGGGAAAGTCTTGCTTAAGAACTCACCTCATGTTGAACAATGGACACAACTCGAGGTCAACAATGTAATTAAACATTTTAAACTCAAAGGGGGTTATTGGAACAACGAGGTAAGAACATCATTCATGAAATGTTTCATATACTTCAATTTATCTTCAAACAAAAAGTAGATTTACATTATTTATGCTTTTACAGCTTTGGAATGAAGTTGGTACTGTGCAAGATTTTGAAAGAACCAAAATTGGTAAGGGTAAAACAAAATGGGCGGATGAACCACAACCTCAAGTTCAAGTGAGGAAGTCGTAGGTAGATCATCAATTGAGTCTGAATCACTTACGAAATTCATAGGGAAACCAGCTTTAAATGTTAAATCAACGACTCACAAACGTGGAACGTAGGGACCTTGTAGAAGGATCATCCTTTAATTCTGAAAGATATTTGAGATTCCTAGGTAACCAAATTGCCGTTTTGAGTCAGAGAATAGCAAACGTGGAAAGCCAGCTAATGCATGAAATGATGGATAAGTACCAATCAAAATGTCCAACACAAGAGTACGACAATGCTAACAATCTATCCAATTTGGTTAATTCGTTGGCAGCATTGGTAAGTGACATTCCAAATATACAACAAAAGTTGGGTGAACACCGAAGTGGAGAAAAGAATGAAATGACACCATGTCAAAAGGATGAGATTGGTGAAAACCCTACTGGAGTAAAAAATACCACCATATGACGATGTTGGAGTTTTGCCAAGAATGTTTGAAATGATTTGCTCAAGTATGCCGGAAAATTATGCTATTGCTAGATATCTCTTTTCCAGCAAATTGAATCAAAAGTAACAATGCTGATATTTTCAAATTCAATTAAACTTAGTTTGGATGCATGCTGAATTTTTCATATGCTTTTTCAACATATGAAATCAGGTATGTGGCAGTGGAATTCTCCACAAATTAGGTTATTTATAGATCAAATCTTCGTACATTGGACAAAGGTTTGTGGATTAGTAGCGAGGTAAGTTCTCACTAGCTAGAAAAAATGGAAATGTCTTAATGATTATAAATAACCATTAATAAATAGTATTTATGAATTATCTTAAGGTTATTGATGATGTTGCATATATGATATGGTCTGAGAGGCATTCATCTGGAGATTCGAGTAACCATTGGGTTCTTCCAAGCATGTTTAGCGTATATTTTTTAACTACTGATATTTTTTTTAAAAAAAAGAGTCGTACTTATTTAATACCTCATATTATTATAAACAACCAGAACATGGCAAATGATGTTATGATCGAGGATGAAATAATCAACAAGACAATATTTGGTGAAGATGGATGTTTTCGGGGGCCACCATCCACCTATGAAATAATTACTATTCCATTGAACGACACCGAAAAACATTGGTACATTTGCATCGTGGATCTTCTAAACTGGAAAATCATAGTATCTGACTCCTTCATGATAGAAAAGCAAGTTACAGAGAAGAGAACGAGACATATTGGCCGGATAGTAAGAGTGTTTAATGATTCCTAAATCTTATATAATAATTACAAAACCATATATCACCTAATATTTGACATCAATATATTAAATTTCATTCAAAGTGTGCAAGGTTGGAGAGAATTGCCAGGGGATGGGATGAAGGAGATTTTATAACACATGATTGGGCCTATAAATTCAGCTTTATGTACAATGACTATTTCCCTCAATAGCCAAATTGGTTTGTAATTCTATCTAAAATATATTTTCAAATAACACGTCTTCTTCGTTCGTGCTTCGAAAAGTAATCATAATAGCATAATTACAGGTATGATTGTGGCCTCTATGTTATCCTTATGATGTTATTTCCGAGAAGAGTAGATGCTGTTTTGAATGAGGTATTTGAAAAATATTAATTTATTCCACATAGATTATGTATATGATTTTTTGGTCAAAATAATAATTATTTTGGTTGTATTTGTATTACAGAATCAATCACAAAATACCCGAAAAAGGCTAGCTGTAAAGCTATATTCTTCTGGGGAAAATAAGGAACGAAAGGGGTATGTTGGTTGGTAGTTTATGTGATTTAATAAGTTAATGTCCCAACTCAATATTTATCATCTTATTAATACTGTAAGTAAATTTGGTTATGCAGGCAGGAGTTTTCCCTATGTATAGAAGATGGGAATTTATTGATATCTCTTAGTGATTTTGACACTCTGGATATCAGTTTGAGTGATACATAGAATCATGGCCGAAGATGTATTCCAATTGAGGGGACACGAAGGTGGTTCAACACAGTTAGAGGGAAAAATTCCTAACAAAAACGAACATGTCCGTTTAAATGAAGACAAATACCTGGTGGTCTTGTTAAAATGTACACTGACATTGGGGAAAAAAAGGTGGAGATAAGATTTTGCCCAATTTCAAAATGAACATTCATTCTACGAATTCAGTTTTTTGCGACTTTATAACATTTTATGTAGTATGTTTGAATTCAAGTGTTAACACTTTAGGTAGTGTTTTTAATTCAAGTGTTAACACTTTAGGTAGTGTTGTTGAATTCAAGTGTTAACACTTTTTGTAATATTTTTGAATTTAGTTGTTAAACACTGTTGGTTTTAATTGATATTTTTTTACAATGGAAGAATGACTACTTCATCATTTCATTCACGGTCAAGAAAAATTATACACTAGTACTAATATCATTAATAATAAATTCCACCGATGAGTTAGGTTAACCATTATATACATTTTTCCGAAACGTGATAAATTATTCCATAAAATAAAAGATCACATAAATGGGAAATTAGTAGAGATATGGGTGAAATACATAACTTGGAACATACACACCAACCGATACAGTAAACGAGAAACACTAATAAGGAACGTAAAATCGAAAAAAGACTCATTAAAAACTCAAAATATTTATTCAACATTGCAACCTACCAATCAACTGTATCCTTAATCACGAGGATTTCTTCTTTAATTTCCTCCAACCAACTCATATTTTCGTTCTCTTCCAATATGGCAACAGTCATATACTGGGGTTGAGCTAGACCTTCCACGAACAAATGTACTAATTTGTTTTTGATCTCATCTCTAAATTGAAAAATAGGACCCTCTTCTCCATTCATCTTCAAGTACTTGAAGTACGGGGATAACTTTCAAAAAATTTAAATATTGCATGTTAATATCATTAAAGTAATCCCGATTATATAATTACTTTAGATATTTACCTTAGTTTCACGAGACCAGAAACAAATGGCCTTAATTTATAATTCGCTCTAAATTCATTGTTGGAGCATAAGAAAAAAAATCGATAATGTTGTTAGAAATGCTATTCTAAATATACTAATAATATGAATTTGTATTATGTATTATATATATATTCAAACTTACGGATGTTTAGGAGGGATGTTTGCCTTATGTGATGCTTCAAAAAATTGCATAGCAATTTCAAATTTTTCGAAGACACAAACATGAAGAGAGTTGAAATACATAAAAAATTCTCCATTGGAGTACCTACCCACCAAGAGTTTAAGATAATTATCAAATTGGTTCTTTAGGCTTGTGATAATTGACAACGTTCGCAAGGGAATGTTCGATTGCAGCCGTCTTCCTCGACATGAGATTCCAGACAACAACCAGGTATTTCACAATTTTTTTTTCCAATTGAAATGTCGTTTCGCTACGAGAAAGGAAGAAGAAATGTTGATGTATGGTAAGGCTACATCATGATAATGATCAATATATATAGGGTCCATGATTTGTCTTGATGTTGTTATAATTTTTTTAACTAATGTCTTCCTACGTGCTTTTATATTTATCCACAAATCACTTCAAGGATGATCACGTGAACAAATCTACACAATATTTTATTTTCATAAGACAAAAAAAAAATTAATATATTTTTTTTCCAACCAATAAAAAAACCCGTGAACATGGTTGGGTTGGTCAAAGAAAATTATTGTAACTCAGATTTTTTGTTGTAAAACCACATTCTTCGTCCTTTTATGGACTGATTTTGGGGAAATTCTTATCCACAACGGGTTTGGCCAAACCCGAAGTAACTACAAGGCAAGTGGAATTAGATGTAATTTTCAGAAGAGTGACCAATCACAAAGCAAGTGCAATACACTTGTTTGGTGGTTGCAGTGGCGGAGCTAGATGGTTTTTGTAGGGGGGCGGAATTTTTTTATAACAAAATCGTAGTTTTGATGTTTTGATAGAAGGACAAATACTAACTTAAAATAAAGTAACAATATATTTGCATTCGACAATAGATAATAAAAAAAATTTACTAGCAATTTTTTAGTAGTTCATTAATTAAATCGTTCAAAATATTGGAGAATTAGTATAGTAAAAGCATGAAAACATTTACAACATAAATCTAGTTCTTTATATAGCCAATAAAATGTACAATATTAATACTAAAACTATTTTTATTCAAAAATAATATCAACCTACATAAACAATTGAGAAAGGAAAATAATAAACTAAATACTTTATTTATTAATAAAGAATATCTAAATAAAAAATTTAGAAAGAAAAATTATAAACTGAATATATATATATATATATATATATGGGAGAAAAAGTTCCCCATGGGTTTCGAACCCAGAACACTAGGAACAAATCCAGAAGCCCACCAGTGGGTTACTGAGTTTGGTTGGATATATGTTGTTCTGGAAATTATATAACTATTAACCATTTAATGAATTTTCTTGAGGGGCGACCGCCCCAAGTTTACATGATGCTCCAACACTCTACATGGACTTATAGTTACCGACATTCATAGTTCTCTGTTTCAGAATTCATAGCGCGCGAGGGTGAATTTGTAATTTCTAAAACTTTTTAATTTGTAACCCTGATTCAACAACTATAAATAAACATCCATTTTCTACTCAGCGCCACCCACAAAAACAAAAGTAAAAGTATCTACAAAATCGGTGGAGGTAGTTATTTGTGAAGATTGAAAAGTGAGAGAAAAGTGGTCGGAAACGTCCTATGCCAGAAATAATGGTTGATTTGATTTAACATCATTCACTATTCCTACTTTTAAACACGTCAGTAAGATTTCAGGTTTTGCGTGGTAATATGGGACAACACATTTAATGAATCTCTATATATAGTGCCATTCGCGCTTTTTTTTTCGAATTTCGTAAATACGCTCCGATTCGCGAATTCCGAGCGCGTCGACACCCTGCATGGCAGAATTACTAGTAGTAATAATAATAATATTAGTAATCGTAGTAATAATAATAAAATTAATAATAATAATAATAAAAATAAATATAATAAAAATAAGAATAATATAAATAATAATATTAATAATACTAATAATAATAAAAATAATAATAATTATAATAATGATAATGATAAAGATAATAGTAATAGTAACAATAATAATAAATAATAATAACAATAGTAATAATAATAAAAAAATAAAAAAAATAGTAATAATAGTAACAGTAATACAAATAGTAATAATAATAATAATAATATTAATAGTAATAATAAATACACAAAATTTATAAAAGTAAAAGCAATGAACAAAAATCGAAAAAAGGTGTAGCCAACGAGAGTCGAGGGGGGTAAAGGAAGGGCAAGCTTTTGCCCTTTCTTTCCATTTGAGCTACCATTTTTCTATTCCACAACAATCCAGAGGCAAACAAGTAACCACGCTTTTCCATTCCTCTCCCACATGGTATTCAACTGTTTATTGCTTTGTCCAGTTTATGATACATTTTTTAATATTACTCAATATTAGTAAAATCATTCGTATTATGTTGTAAATTGAATTGTAGGCAAAACATTACGTGGTATTTGTTGGTCATAATCCGGGGGTATACGATGAGTGGGCAAATGCTCATGAACAAGTACGAGGGTATAGTCATGCGTGTTACAAGTCATTCCCGAGTTTAGAAGATGCAGAAAGGGCATATGTAGTGTATTTGTCACACAACTCGACTTCTTCGAGTAGTTCTGCTTCATCGTCGACAACACAGCAAAACGAATCAAGTAGTAATGATTAGGAGACTGAAAACCTACAATTGGAAAGAGATCGTGTAGTATTTGAGCGGGATGAGGCTATAAATTTGAACAAGAATATGACTGATTTGTTCAAAATATTAGGAAATTTAAAATTGAACGATGGAAAGTCTAAAAAATGATGTGTTTCTCCTTATCAAATTTAAGTTTGTAATTTGATGATATTAGTGATGTTGATCCAATGATTATGTTCTTTTGCTAGATTGAGATTTCCAAATTTGGCTTTTACTGAAATTTGGTACAAAGTAAGAAACTTAAAATCAATTTGTGGAAGGTGATTTGTGGACAAACTAAAAAATTTCATGCAGTGTTTATTAAATTTAGTCCGGGACTAACTTATAATGCTATTACTAGAAAATTGCTGCTTAGAAATTAAAATAAATTAATTAGTCTCCAAACAGTTACTAGGTTTATATTTTTCCAATTTAGTTGACGTGGTGTTAATATGTTAATTTGTGAAGTAATTTGACGGTCCTATATGTACAAATATTTTGTTTGTGATATTCATATTAAATATTTACACAATTTCAACACACTTTGCTTAATCCAATTAATTTTGGTTATCGTAAATATTTTAACATGTCACTCTCATGATATGTAATCCATATTATAAACAAGGACAATTACATAAATTATATGGCAAATAAAACATACACAAATGATCACCCTGTTCCAACCAAGAAAATTAGTGCTGAAATGACACAAAGGCAACCGGCCTGTCTGCAATGGAATACGCTGCTGCACAGTTGCCGAGTTGAGTGTGTCAGCAGTCATTCCTACTAGATATCTTCCATGTTCCCTTAATGACTAACCTCGATTCTCGAGGTCACGAGAACCTCAACCTCTTATTTGGTCCCAAAAATTGTACTCCCTCCGTCCCACTTTTCTTGCTCCTATTTCTATTTTGGACGTCTCAAAACATGGCTCCATTTCTCTCTCAAAAAATAACAAAAGTTTACTTTTTTAATAAATTGTCTAAAACTCCATTTCAAATCTAAAGGGAGCAAGATTATTGGGACGGAGGGAGTATTTATTTGGAACACAATATTCATCAACCTTTTATTGTCTCATTTAATTACTGGAGTTTTTAACTGTCTATTATTAATACACAGGACGATAATTAAATATAGTTTCTTATATAAGAAATTTTATAACTCTAATACATTAAATTAAATCCGGGATTTGTTCATTGATAATTATTTGAAATTTTTAAGTTTTGGACACAACTATCTCCGAACGGGGGAGTACGAGTGTCGGTAACCGTAAGTCATTCGTAAATCGATAATTATTCAAAAATTTTAAATTTTGGTCACAACTATCTCCGAACAGAGGAGTACGAGTTCCAGTAAGCGTAACTCCTTCGTAAATCGATTATTATTTGAAATTTTTAAATTTAGGTCACAACTATCTCAGAACGGAGGAGTAAGAGTTCCGGTAATCGTAAGTCCTTCGTAAATCGAAAAGTTTTGAATTAAACAAAGCATATGGGTATTTTTAGGGGTTAATTGACACTTATTTGAAATCATAGAGGAATTTTTCGGGGGTTAGACAAAGCATATGGGGTGTTTTTGTATTTTGCTCGTATAATTATCCCTAAATCAAAACATCATTCCACAAACACAGCCCTTTCCCGCCCCTCTCTCCTTGTGAGTAACTAGGAAATCCCAACCATAAAAACCTTCTCTGAAAATTTTGCCAACACCTCATCATGACCCAACATTACGGGAATACGGGACGGGTTTGGGATTGGTTTCTCCAAACCCGAATTTTAATAACTTGAATACCCATATTTTATTACGGGAATATGGAACGGGTTTGGGATTGGTTTCTCCAAACCCGAATACCCGAATCCGCCTATATAATATTATTATTATATGTTGGGTTGCCTCGATTGTCAGAACAACATAGAGTGCGGAATTTTAAAATTTTTTGAAGCACCCAAGGTCCCATATATTAGATCTCCATATTATATATAAGAAAAGCATGAATCAAAACACATGATGTATAAAATAAAGGGAGTTTCGATTTTTACCTCACCACAGGCAAGGTGGTGGCAACCTCCAACTCTGATTCTGATTCTGGTTTACAGGAGTGATCCAAATGTCTCACCTCCAGAGTTTAGTCCACACCAACTGGATTCTGGCAACACCTCCTAGTCTTAGGCTAAGAACTAGATCTAAGAGGTTTGTTAATGCAGGACTGTCCAGATCTACTTGGCAGGGCAAGATCCAGCACGAGGGAACGAGGGAGAACTCACAGCGGCACTATAGCAGCTCACGACCAGGAGGAGGCGGCGGCGGCTAGGTGCAGAGGAGGTTAGGGTTTTCTGTGCTAGGGTGTTAGCTTTTTGAGCTCATGCAGAACCCCATTTATAAGCCTCCTACTTGTGCAAGACTTCTTATGGGCTTTTAATTAAAGGCCCATGTCTTGCAAGCCTTCTTTTAATTAACAACTTTAATTAAATACCCAGTCCATATTAATTAATAAATTAATATTTCCTTTAACTAATTAATTAGCAATTTAATTAAATCAACTAATTAATTAATCTCCCACTTGAATTAACACTTTAATTCATTTAATTGATTTAACTACCTTTAAATCAATTAATTTCTTTTATATCATTTCAGAACAGTCACCGTCCAATTGTATTGTGTGTGACCCTCTGGGTTCACCATCAATTGGCAGCAGGCCCACGAATTCCTCGTGATTTAATATATGAACAATAAATTGCTCCGGTCAATTAAACAACCTTTAATTGACCACTCCTAGAATCAATTCCTCTATTAACTCAGGAGTGCCCACACTTCATGGTCGATGTCTAGCCACAAGCCCATGAAGCCCAACTTCAGGTGAATTGATATTTGTGAACCTCGTCTCTTATAATTGCCATGTACATACGGTCCTTCTATCGACTAATATTCCCGATCAAGACTTATGGTGTGTGAATTGATCGGCACCTCTAAATTTGTCTCGATAACTATATTTTCTAATTTGGGATAATATTCCAGTGTGACTGCTAAATTTGGAAACCCCTTTCCAAATACGTCACCGACTACGACCGTAGATTCCTCGGATAATTTATCTAAGAATCGTATAGGAAATTCTCTCATCCATTACGATGAGTCAATAGATTCCATATTGGTACTAACCACTCGCGTACATAACTATACGCACCCAACCTAGGCATGTTATGATCAGGCTAAGTGACCTATACCTAGATCTAAGTACGCACATTCATGCACCGAATTCGCCATAGCACCTCAAGTCAAAGGACTAAATCGTACACTATTATAATCCTTGAGAAATATCCCATCACCGATATGCGTCATGCGCTTCCACAATGGGTTTCTCTGTTCGGGTCGTTCGATGCGTTCAATCCTCCATTGAACCACCTACTCATATGCACTGGCCTCAAATGCCTTGCTCATGAAACGCTACAAATTCACTCCATGTGAATCATGCATACTCGTACAAGTCTTGGCGATTCCTACGATACCCCGTCTCGTTTCGGAATCTATGACTTGGAACGTGTTTTAAGATTACGACCTTAGAGACTGTTTCATGATTGCACTCAATACTGAAGTGAATCGTCCCATAGTCAAATGTAATCTAAGGATTTCATCCAATCGCTTATATGTATTCGCGAGAGATGAAGTTGGCCATTGTTTATCCTTATACACATATAAATAAACGCGCGTATTATTATAAAATCAAAGATTGTCTCATACATAATAGACCTATTACAAACAAACTGAACTGGCTTGCCCTAAAGCCATTCACAGATGTTTCTAAGACCCATCTTCTCTAGATGTCCCTCGAACGCCTTTTGTGAAAGTGGCTTAGTTAGTGGGTCAGCCATGTTGTCTTCTGATTTGACATACTCCATGTGTATGTCTCCTCTACCAATGATCTCCCTGATCACGTGGTATTTCCTCTGTACGTGTTTGGATTGATGGTGTGATCTCGGCTCCTTCGCTTGAGCTATTGCCCCGTTGTTGTCACAGAAGACGACTACAGGTTCAGCAATGTTAGGAACAACATCCAGTTCTTGGATGAAGTTTTTCATCCATACACTTTTCTTTGCTGCATCTGATGCTGCGATATATTCTGCTTCTGTGGTTGAGTCGGCATTTGTAGACTGTTTATAGCTTTTCCAACTGACCGTTCCACCATTGATGCGGAATATGTATCCAGAGTTGGATTTGAAGTCATCCACGTCAGACTGGAAACTCGAATCAGTGAATCCTTCAAGTTTTAGTTCTCCACTACCACCGTAAACCAAAAACATATCCTTAGTCCTTCGCAGGTACTTCAAGATTGCTTTTACGGCAGTCCAGTGATCTTTGCCTGGATTTGACTGATAGCGGCTCGTTACACTTAGAGCGTGTGCTATGTCTGGTCGAGTACACAACATTGCATACATTATGCTCCCTATATCAGAGGCATAAGGTATGAGAGACATTCTCGTCTTTTCTTCGTCGGTTGTAGGGCACATTGACTTAGATAGAGAGATGCCATGTCTAATTGGAAGCAATCCTCTCTTGGATTCTTCCATTTTGAATCTCTTCAAAATTGTGTTGATGTATTGAGATTGGGAGACTCCTATCATCTTCTTCGATCTATCCCTATAGATACGTATTCCTAATACATAAGATCCGTCTCCCATATCTTTCATGGAGAACTACACGGATAACCACGCTTTAGTCTGCGCTAACATCTTGATATCGTCTCCGATTAACAAAATGTCATCGAAGTACAAAACAATGAATTGTATCGAACTCCCACTATTCTTCTTGTACACGCAAGGTTCATATACGTTTTTGATGAAGCCAAATGCTTTGACTGTCTCATCAAATCGTATGTTCCAGGTTCGGGATGCCTGTTTGAGGCCATAGATTGACCTTTGAAGTTTACACAATTTGTGCTCACTTCCTTTGGACGCAAAACCTTCAGGTTGTTGCATAAAGATCTACTTGTCAGTGTCTCCATTGAGAAAGGCGGTATTTACGTCCATTTGCCATATTTCGTAGTCATGCCACGCGGCTATGGCAAGTAGTATCCGAATGGATTTCGACATCGCCACGGGAGAGAAGGTTTCCTCATAGTCTATTCCAGGTCTTTGAGAATACCCTTTCGCCACTAAGCGAGCTTTATGAGTTAATACCTCTCCATTCATTCCAAGCTTGCGCTTGAAGATCCATTTGCATCCTACAGGGATAGTTCCCTCAGGTGGATCGACCAAGGTCCAAACCTTGTTGGAATGCATGGAATCCATTTCGGATTGCATGGCTATGAGCCACGCACCCGAGTCTATGTCTGACATCGCTTCTAGATAGGTCCTTGGATCACTTTCCACTTTCTCGTTTTTGTGAATGAAACCAAATCGCTCTGGATCCTTACGAATTCGATCAGACCTTCGAAGAGTAGGTGTACTAGTAGGTTCAGTAAATTCTGGTTCAGCTCTCACTGTTTGTGGGGATGGGTCCGATTCCTGGACTTCATCAAGTTCTACGATTGTCCCATTTCGGTTGGTGAGGAAATCCTCTTCAAAGAAGAGGGCCTTCCTAGATACGAACGTATTACGTTCTTTAGGATCGAAGAACAGGTATCCAGTGGATTCCTTTGGATACCCCACAAATTTGCACAAACTAGATCTACTATCTAGCTTATCTCCCTTCTTGTTCTTTACATACGCTGGAGATCCCCATACTCGTAGGTACGAGTAGACAGGTGCTTTACCATACCATACTTGGTGCGGCGTTGTTGGCACTGACTTCGAAAGTACTATGTTTAGTATCTTCGAGGCAGTTAATAGGGCAAGGCCCCCAAAACGAAAAGGGGAGATCAGCGAAACTCATCATGGAACGAACCATGTCTAACAAAGTTCGATTCCTCCGCTCAGACACTCCATTGAGTTGGGGCGTCCTAGGGGGAGTTCGATGTGCGAGAATTCCATTCTCTTTCAGATAATCAAGGAATTTTTTGCTTAAGTACTCACCACCTCTGTCAGATTGAAGTGCTTTAATACTATGCCCAAATTGGTTCTCTACTTCCATTCGAAACTCTTTGAATTTCTCAAAAGTTTCGGATTTGTGTTTCATAAGATACACATATCCATAACGACTAAAATCGTCGGTGAATGTTACGAAGTACGAGAATTCTCCTCTCGCATTGACACTTAATGGTCCACAAACGTCAGTATGGATTAAATCCAATGTTTGCTTGGTTCGCTCGGGATTCCCTGTGAAGGGTGATTTGGTCCTCTTTCCTTATCATATTTGCAAGTCGGCAGTTCATCCAAGTTCTTTATTTCAAGAGCCTTAGATGAAACCAGCTTTTGAATCCTACTCTTGGAAATATGTCCAAGTCTAGCGTGCCAAAGTTGTGGAGTTTGGTTTTCATAATTCCTTTTTCTAGATTGAATGTGCATGACGTTGGAATTTATAGGTTCTAGGGAATACATACCATCTATCAAAGTACCATGAGCATACATTAAACCACGTTTAAATATGCAAAAAGATCCGTTTTCAATGGAAAAATTAAAACCATCAATATCTAACATAGGTATAGAAATGATGTTCTTAATTATAGTTGGTACGTACAAACAGTCTCTTAAAACTAAAGTAAAATTCCCTAAAACTAATTCCACGTCTAGCCTCAGCGGCGATCCTAGCTCCGTTTCCAAAGCGCAGGATTCTATCCCCGGGCTTCAGGTATCTTACTGCTCCCATCACCTGCAAATCATTGCAGATATGAGAACCTGCTGCGGTGTCTAACACCCACGTTTCACAGTTAATAGAAATATTAACTTCAACCAAGAAAATACCTTTGGCTACCAGTTTCATCTTTAGGTAGTCTGGGCAATTCCTTTTCCAGTGCCCTGCTTTCTTGCAGTGGAAGCATTCGTCTTCTGGCTTTTGCGTTTCTTTTCGACCACCTTTGTGACTGCCTTCGAAGAGAACACTTTCTTCTTATTCTTACCTCTCTTGGGCTTTGCAGTCTTATTCCCTAAAACTAAATTTGTCTCGATAACTATACTTTCTAATTCGGGATAATATTCCAGTGTGACTGCTAAATTTGAAAACCCCATTCCAAATCCATCACCGACTACGGTCGTAGATTCCTCGGATATATTATCTAAGAATCGTATAGGAAATTCTCTCATCCATTACGATGAGTCAATAGATTCCATATTGGTACTAACCACTCACGTACATAACTATACGCACTCAACCTAGGCATGTTATGATCAGGCTAAGTGACCTATACCTAGATCTAAGTACGCACATTCGTGCACCGAATTCGCCCTAGCACCTCAAGTCAAAGGACTAAATCGTACACTATTATAATCCTTGAGAAACATCCGATCACCGATATGCGTCATGCGCTTCCACAATGGGTTTCTCTGTTCGGGTCGTTCGATGCGTTCAATCCTCCATTGAACCACCTACTCATATGCACTGGCCTCAAATGCCTTGCTCATGAAACGCTACAAATTCACTCCATGTGAATCATGCATACTCGTACAAGTCTTGGCGATTCCTACGATACCCCGTCTCGTTTCAGAATCTATGACTTGGAACGTGTTTTAAGATTACGACCTTAGAGACTGTTTCATGATTGCACTCAATACTGAAGTGAATCGTCCCATAGTCAAATGTAATCTAAGGATTTCATCCAATCGCTTAAATGTATTCGCGAGAGATGAAGTTGGTCATTGTTTATCCTTATACACATATAAATAAACGCGCGTATTATTATAAAATCAAAGATTGTCTCATACAGAATAGACCTATTACAAGCTAACTGAACTGGCTTGCTGGGCACTATCCTATCATTATACTCCTAAACTTTATACACATCATTCATAAAATTAGTTAATTTATTAATTAATTAATATTACTTAATAGATGAACTTTTTTACTTTAACATAATATTCCTTTTAAATATTACATTAGTTATTAATAATTAATATTATGGGTCAGTATATGATTTAAAACCTTTAGTTGTTTTTAAATAATTGATTTAGCTAAACATGCATAGATATGTTGTATCCCAACTTAAACAACTAAATTCAGCCAAAGTCACAATTTATGCATTTTAACCGCTTCTCTATGTACTAAATCACATTCTTCGATCTTAGATTAGTTTCATTATCGATACGTCCTTTATATATTACTTTGAAAATGTAGACGATCAAATGCTCTCGTAGTGGCTTTTTCAATGTCTACTCTATTAAGTGGACCTACATGAATGTGTTTATATTTTTTAAATAACAGTCTTTTCAAGTTTCAATCTCATTCACAATCATTCACAATCATTCACATTATGTTGAATGTAAATCTTCATACATAATTGAGATTATAAATGAATTGTTTATAAAACTAAATTTTTATTAAAAAAGAATAAAGATGTATTATTGATAAAAAAAAAAATCTGATTTCTATGACTTTAATGAATGATTACCAAAATGAAGGGACCTATTTAACAAATAAGTCGCGCGGCCCAGATTATTACAAATTACAATTTATTATATTTAATTTTTTAATTTGCTCCGGCCCAGATTTTCTAGCACATGGTCCGGTCCTGCTAAATATATGTGTCTACCCTAATTGTTATGATAAATGATGAAGCACATATGCAATTGGGTCGTTGCGATTAGTGGTTTAATGAAGCACATATACTTATTGTTTTTGCAATATTTATTAAAATATATTATGGGGCATTATCCAGAATTTTATCAATTATTTTGGTAGTTCGGCTTTGGTCTTAGCTTTCCTATTTTAATTAATTAAGTATTTTCTTTTTGAGAGTTTACTTTCCATATATTACTTCAATAATTGTTGGTTGGGTTTCAAAATTGAACAAAACTTTTTCAAATAATAAACAAAAATAAAAAAACACTTTATGCTTAATAGATTGTGTCGTAGGGGATAAATTAGGCTTAAATTATATTAAGAATAGTGTGAAACCCCAAAAATCTCTATTTGGGGACTATTACGTAATTTCAAGAAATTAAGGCAAAGATTTTTATGTAAACTTCTAATTTTAAAGGACTTCTATTTTAAAGTTTAATGTTTATCATGCCTATTTAGCCAAACATGTGTTTATACTAAAATTGAGTTATTAATAGGACTAGATCGAATTAAGTTGTTAAATAAGACCCCTAAAATGTAATATGACATCCGCCGCAGGGTAAACCACCGCCTATTTAATCATTCAGTGGGCCAAAACTTATAACCCAATTAAAAACTAATAACTAGGTTAATAAGTTAAATAAATTGAAAGGGTACAGTTCTTCATTTTTCAAACATGCACTGCCGTCCCGCCGCTGCTCCAATTTCTGGAATTTCTCTTCTTCCATCCGCGAAGGTAAGCATGTATAACTTCTCGAGGCAGTCTTTGATTGATTTTCTTTCGTTCATTGTTCATTTTTTGAGAATTATATTGGGTTGACAATGGTGTTTGAGGCTCGAAAATGGAACTAGGATCAGAGATTGAGAATGGAGGCTCGGGGTGCAAATAGGGAGTAGAGGTCGCGAAATTTGGAGAGTTAGTGAGGTGGGGATGGTGGAGGCGGCCATGGCAGGTTGGAGAAGAAGTGGGGAAGATGTTGAACAGGGGAATTTAATTTGGGTTGAGGGAGTGGGTTGATTTTGGGCATGGGTTTTCGGGTTCGAGTTTTAGGGTAAGGATGGCTGTCCGGAGCTTGTCGGGGAAGACGAAGGGGAGGCGGAGAATTGTGATCAAAACAAAATTTTTGCTGAAAATAAAGTGTAGAAGATGATGAGCAGTAAAAACGGGCTGAGTGGACTACGTTGAGTTGACTGGGTGGTGAGTTTGGCCGAGTTTGGGTTTACAATTGCACCGGGTTTGGACATAGGACTTGGGCTGAGTTCGAGCAGGCTTTTGGACTGAGTTTGGGCAGGAATGGGTTGGAGCTTTAGGTCAGGTTGAGTTTGGGCCGAGTTGAGTTCGGGCCGGGTCGAAAAATTAAGTTTTTTTGGGCCGGGACTTAGGCCAATTATTTCGGATGATGAAATCAAGCGAATATGGGTTCGGGCCTAGTGGAATGTGGGTTAATTAACAATGTAGTGTGTTCTTTAAATTAAACAAATAGTTAGTGGACTTTAATTTAACTAAATAACTGGGTTTAAATAATATTTGAATGTTAATTTGATAAAGAATCTTTGGAATTTAATTGTTCAAATTACTGAGTTTATTTCCACGGTTAATTACAGGTTTCTAAACTAGTATTTGCGTCTTGTTATCCCAAGCGTCTCGATTAATCAAGTGAGTGTTCTTGTACAAGTTTACTTGGTACGGCTTGAAGCGACTTATTGAATAAGTTATGACTGTTGCGTGTATACTTTACTTGGCTTGTGCATTTTGATATGCGCATGTGATTAGAAATTTGTGAATTACTGTTGTGCGAGTGGTGATGCTTTGGTTCTGTTTATCGTTTGCATCATTGGGTCTGATCACATTCATTCGAACCCACTATGCGGTTGAATGAGATGTCTTTGCATGAGTCTTTTAATCACATTCATTCGAGCCCACTACGTTGCTGGATGAGATGTCTTTTTATCACATTCATTCGAGCCCACTATGCGGTTGGATGAGATGTCTTTTATCACATTCATTCGAGCCCACTACGTTGCTGGATGAGATGTCTTTTTATCACATTCATTCGAGCCCTCTATGTGGCTGGATGAGATGTCTTTTTATCACATTCATTCGAGCCCTCTATGTGGTTGGATGAGATGCCTTTTTATTTCATTCATTCGAGCCCTCTATGTGACTGGATGAGATGTCTTTGCATGAGTCTGATCACATTCATTTGAGCCCTCTATGCTGTTGGATGATATGTCTGTTGCATACATACGTGTGAAGCGTCTAAGGTGTGCGTGTTTGAATTGATATTCGATTGTATTGCTTGCTCACTGCTATCATGGACATTTGCACACGGGCTCACTAAGTTGGATGATCAACTTACCACTCTTTGTGGATTACTTTTTCAGGTGCTTTCGACAGTTGAAGTGTGTGGTAGTTGGTGATCCGGGATCCGAGTCGGTCTTGTCCTGTATTTTGATTTTTCTTGTTAGATTATTTTATTTGAAGGTTTCAAGTATGATCAGATAGTGTTTTCGCGTTTTAATTTAACGGTTTATGTAATGGAGTTTTAAATTTATCCGATAAATTGTTTACGATATTTAAATTCATTCAAGTTTTAAGTTATATGTTATCCGCTTCTAGTCTAGTTTAAATTACATGTTTAGTTAATTGATTTATTTTAGCGACCCGATTCCAGTCGAGGGCCATCTTTGGCCCGAGGACGTGGCTGGGAAAAACGGGGCGTCACATATAGGGTCCATGATTGTTTGGTCAAATGAAGATCAGTTGTTCATGTATGATAAGCCTACATCATCATATTGGTCAATATATTTAGAGTCCATGATTGGCCTCTCTATTTTTTTTTTTACACTGATGTTTATAAATTGCTACATTTATTTAAAGTTTTATTAATTTATCCATGAATGTTATATAAATATAACACATTAACACGTATTGGCCATGTTATAAAAGTAGGTAGTCACAAGTGATTATACATTTGTAACCTCTAGCATATTTTGCATGTACACACCTTTAAAAATTGAATGCATTTTTTACTAAATTTGGGTTATTGCAATTTACCACAAATGGCCAAGATACACGACAACCCCTATTTCTAACATAGATATATAACAAAATGAGTTGTAAGTTCTAACTACAAATTAACAATCCACATTAATCCGAAAATTAAGCGGACCCTCCCTATATTATCGCAAATTTGTTCTAACACCAAATTATAAATAAACACTAAGTCATAAAATATAAGTATTGCTAATAGATTAATAATTATTATATATATATATATATATATATATATATATATATATATATATATATATATATATATATATATATATATATATAACAAAATAGGAAAGGATTGTATCCCATAAGTTCAGCTTGTAGTGATTAAATATATCAATCATTACTATAACAAAAACAAAATTAAATTGGTGCCATCATCCATATTTAAAAAAACATTATACAATCCGTTTAAAAATTAAAAACTTACCATTTAAATCTTTCATCCCAGCAGTATCCCGAGCCTTCAACAGCCTAATCATCCAATTCATCATCAGACCGGGGAGCTTCTCCAACCTTCTAACACGATCGAAAATTGCGGTAAGCTCAACCCAATACCTCTCACCGTTGTCCCTGTACTTCCGAGCCCAAAACCGAGTTTCCGAATCCTATGTTAGGTAACCATACAAAATATTAGTATGGTAAAATTTAAATTAAAAAATTATGATTTAAGAGTGAATATACTATTTTGATTTGAGAGCTTGTTCCCAAACCCAGTACCTTCAGTGCAACTTAGAGTATTCTATGTCTACCATTTCCGTAGTGTACGGTTACCCAGTTCGATTTACAAGATGTGCAGCGATTGTGTGGAATATCTTGGCATTCTTCCAGGTGAAATGGATTGCTCCAGTTTCTTCCATCAACTTTTTCAACAAAATTTGGAGATCTTCCTCTACCCAAAAAGACATAATTCTAAAACACATACGGGTTAAATAAAAATAAAATATTAGTAGTAAACGAATTCAATCCTTTAATGTTTATCAAAAAATAATCTTACCAACAATTACGCATGTGGTTGACTTAACAACAAACACTTGAGTTCTTGATATTTTTGGAGTGAGTTCGGTTTACTTCAACTAATGCTATGTATTTATGGATTTATGGGGAGGTGCTTTAAATGCGGAATGGGAAGA